>PKRV01000669.1:0-218890 GCA_003709505.1 Hyphantria cunea | reverse complement strand
AGAGAGAGAGAGAGAGAGAGAGAGAGAGAGAGAGAGAGAGAGAGACAAAAAACTTACGTTTTTTTATTCTCGTAGAGGTAGACGGACTCAAATTAAAACGTTTGTCGAATGTAATTTTACTTACTTACATTTTACTTACATGAGTATGTAAATAAAAAAAAATAATAGAATGACTTATTTATTGCTAAATGCATACATATTATATAGTGAAGGAATGGTCTCACAGAAAATCAGATTTCAACAATTCCTTTATTGCTTTTTCGACTGAGTGAGGTTACCAAAATCCAAACAGTTGACAGAGGCAGGTATCCATGGGCGGCAGTAGGCACTTATCACCATGTGACCCGTATGCTTGTTCATCCCCTAATATGACTAAAAGATCCAGAAACCAATAGAAAATATTAGAAATTATTTTTTAACTGCAAATCGAAAGACATCCATTTTCAGTCCTAAATTTTTTTACTTGCCCTGATAAATATAACCAATTACCACGAAGTTATAAGAATACAATGCTAGTAGATTTGAAGAAAGTAAAAAATGTCAAGACTGGAATAGTTGGCGCTCCTCGGGGGAGACCTTCGTTCTGCAATAGACATATATAAGTTTGAGTATAATTCTATTAATTCTGCTTTCGGAAAGCAATCAATCAAGATGATTGAAATCGATTAATACTACCAAAGATTTTGAGGATAATATTAAGTGGTCTTGGATAGATCATTATACTATTTAACTTTTGCCTCGAATACAGAATCTGTGAAAATGCATACCGGAAACAACACCTAAACTTTAGAATTAATAAATTTTATTAAGAATCAATGATCCCTTGTTGTATCTACGAAGTCACTAATAGGAATTATGCAATAGAATTTTAAATGCATAAAGTAACGTATAAGGACTGCCCCCTTTGTTGGTTGAAGCCGCTGGTTGAGTGGTAGGGAGTGCTAGTTACGCCTGAGCGCCGTTCGTTGAACACCGCCCAACACGCCGATGCGGTAGAATACATCTCTATGTTTTTGTGAACATATCCCTCCTTGTCTGACTAAAATACATAAGGCTTAATGAACACTAAGTATAGGAACTATGGTTAGTAATTATAAATCGTATTATATAAATGTATTTTTAAGACTTAGGTTTAACTTTCTTACCTTTAGTTTCGTTTCCAGAAGTTCTTCAATGTAACTAAATATTAATATGACTAGGGTAGTGAGGGAAATCCAAGAAGAGTGAATGAATGTTTGTTTTCATAAATATATGCTACATTATCATCGGTTACAAATTTCCGCCAAACTGGGCAACAGTTTATTGGCGGATGCAAGTTTCTTTTTACCCGACTACAAACGAATGAGGGTTATGTTTTTCGAGTGAATGCATGTACGTATATATATTTCCTTGGCACACCCTAGAGCCTAAACGGTTGGTCGTATTTTATGTGAGTGATGTCAATAGATTCGTCTTAGTCGTGAGAGTGATATTGGGTACATTAAAATCGAAAGATAAAAACTAAATTATGGATATTTGGCGCCAAAAAGTGTACATTAAAATTGAAAGATATAAACAAAATTAAGGATATTTGACGCCAAAAAGTAATCTGAAAGAAATTATTTTGACAATACATCGAATGTGGCATCAAAAAAAAAGATTTTTAACTGTGATTACGAATATATATACATATAACTTATGTAAATTTTTTTTAAAGTTTGAATCGAATTAATATGACAGATATCAACGCAGTCGGGCTTTAATAATTTATAATTTTACTTGGTACACTATCTTATTTATAAAAGTTAATACATTTTTTACTAAGCTGACCTAGTAAACCTCGTACCGCCATATTCATCATCATCATCATCAGCCTATCGCAGTCCACTGCTGGACATAGACCTCTCCAATTTAATTTTATCCGCCATATTCATTTTCGTAAAACTCTTCTGAATTACCGAAAAACTCATTTTAATAAGCCCAAAAAATGTCTTCTTTTCAGTTCTTCCTATCTTTTCATTTCTTCAATGAATTTAATAAGGATGGCAAATAAGAACGGTGTCGGGTTTTTTAAAAATAATTTGTTAATTTTTTAGCCTGGTAACTTACTGGGCTTTTTCTTACAATCATTTTCTAAAGTTGATTCGGGATAGTGTAAGATTATGCCAAAAAAGATTATAATAAGGGACGTTTATCCTTTGCCTAGAGGGGATAAGAGTTCTTAAACTTATTCCGTAATTAAGGATGATTAAAGTAAATAAATTGCAAAAAGGAGTTGATAGCTTGGCTTTATTTTGCAGTTACAGGAATATTTTACTGGCGCCGCAATACTGGAAATATTAGCCCATTACTTTTAGTAATAGACGTGTTTTTTTACGACCCGTCTGGGTAGAGTGCTACAGTAGGCCACCAAAACCTCCTTACTTTGTAGAGGCCTATGTTTAATAAAGGCTGTTGATGTGTGTGGTTTTCTGGAACTTTGGGTAAACGATCAAACGAGTCATTAATGGTTAGTATATGCTGGCACCTGTACAAAACTGCAATAAACGAATCATAGAGTGCACTTTTACGCTCTCTTGCCGCTGAATTAGGAGGAAGTGGTACGCAAAGAGTGAAAAGCGACATAAGAATCATCATAATATTCAAGTTAGTAGAGCCATGCTGATTTTAGCACGAACAGGCCGGCTTTACCGGGGTGGTAATACCCTCGCACAGAAAATCAACCTAAAGTGACGGGTCACTTTAGGTTGGTCATACTATCTAGATATCTAGATTGGAATCAAAGAGTCATTCGTAAAATGGATGAAGTTAATTTATTTGTTTTTTAAAAGGAAATGCCATGGTTAAAAATGACACATACTCAAATATAAAAATAATGATACACTTCACTTGACATTTAATTGTTGAGTGACAAGGCAACTATGTCGGCACCTTTTGCCAGTGTGTATGTCGGTTATTGTAATGAAAAGTAGCCTATATATTTCTTCAAGATTTAAATTATCTAAACGTCAAATTTCATTGAAATCTGCTTACCGTGGGAGAGCCACACTTCGGCGTGCATAAGCCGGCTCGAACGGAGTGGTACCACGGCCTCACGGGAAACCGGTGCGAAACAGCGCCTGCGCTGTGTTTCACCGAGTGAATGATGATACTGCAGGCCCATAATCCAAGCCTTCTACTCATCCCCCTCCCCATCCCCCAAGGCCGGCAACGTATTTGTGACGCCTCTGGTGTTACGGGTGTCCATGGGCGGCGGTAATCGCTTACCATCAGGTGATACGCTTGCTCGTTTGAACCCAATTCCATTAAAAACATATAGACCAACTTTCATATTTTAATATTAGTATGGATGCAAATGCATATACTTACAAGTTAAGGTTGTAGCTAAATAAGTATAGCTATCGAGTATCGCCGTATCTCTAGCCTGTCGCTTCAGTGATGTAACCAGTGTAAAGGTGATAACATTATTTGTATATATAAGTAACAGTAAATGTACTTATTCGATAAATGAAGCCATCATACTAATCACCTGCTGCACTTTGGCAGGTGACATCCATAATCACATAGTAGCTGGTAAGAAATTTATGCACGCGAGCGTTCAATTCTTTTCATCTTGTTTTTTAGTTAAGAGACAAATCTTGCATTAATAATAAATCTTGTGTGGCGAGCAAAAAACTCTCAGATTCGGAGTAACAATTTATAGATCAGACCCGTAGTCAATCTTGTACGAATGTTCCCAAAGAGTTTTTTTAAATATTGTGCTAATACTCCTATAAAATGTGTGTGTGACTTGTGGTACATTTTATTAATAAAATGAAAATTTGTTGTTTTACTCATCATCGATTTGTTACTTTTATTTATTAATTTAAAAATAAAAAGATAAAAATGTAGCACACGATGTTAATTTTGATATCATGTTCAAAGTTAGTTGAAATAGTATCGTTGTTGATCGGATATTTATTCAGTAGTCGTCAAATTTTATTACTAAACTTTTAGACTTCAAATCTTAGTTAATAGTTTGCATATTTACATTAACCCAAGATTCGATGAAAGAGAATACTTATATTGGGCATTAAGATTGCGACCTCGAAGTCGCGAGTCACTGAAGTCGACAATGTACGAGTAGGCTCGCCACCGCTTCTCCTCGAGTCCAGGTTCATAATAATTGATGCAATTGATGAAAAATTAAGCTACCCCGCTACCGCTAGCTTTGAGTCTTTGGTCTATGTATTGTATTGAGAGTTTTCCTTAATTTGAATTGCATCAAGGAGGTTCTTGGGACTCTGTTAATAGTAATACCACTCTCATAGTCTCAAGATTGATAAATTATCAAGGTATTATTTATTTTGAACATAGCCACTTTGGCGGGTTTATCGGACAGGTGATTGTTATTCAAGATATTAAAATGATGGAATAAATAAACGGTTATGAATAACACCAGAGATGGGTGGAATAAAAGTTTGAAGTATTATGTTGTTATTGATAATGGTGTGAGGTTCGTAATTATTCGTTTGTCGTATATTAAGGCGCCCGAGCATATAATGACTGAATTCCATGTTCTCAATGTATTAATAGTTAGCTGTGAAGTTGATGAAATAATTATTATGGGGTTTGGAACGTCTTTTATTTAGCGTAGGAATGAATATGTCGTAATTATGTGGCAACTTTTTATTGCTTAAATTGGCCACTGGACTTCTTATTTTTTGTGTTGAAATATTTTATGAATTTATTTAATAACGTATGAGTTCTCTAATTAAAGTAAGTGAATATGGATATATCATATTTATTTTAATATCTTAATACATAAAAGTTTCAAGTTGGACGTCATAAAATTTTTAAATTTCTGCAATCTGTAAACTCATGTTTGATTAAAGAGTAACAATTATTCATACACACTTTCACCTTTATAACATCAGTGCTCTCGCAAACATACATGGTATTGAACTCACGCGCAGTTATTTTTACGACTTTATATTAATTTATACAGATTTTATACCTGTGTTATATCCAACAATTTAGTGTCACATCTTCTGTATTTTATCACACTTTTATGAAATTCTCAACATAAATAAATAAATAAAATATTAATAAGATTTTACATATTCAAATTAACATTCTTATGCTTGTTGGTTTTTATGGCTTTATGCTGTTTGTGATATTCTCACGCTTAGGATTTAAGCTTCTTGGCTGATGACTACTGAGAAGACCACAAGCAAAATGAAAATATGATCTACAAGTCTTTACCCGCGGCTCTACTCAAGTGAATATCGTATATCGCGGTAATCACTTTTCGTATTAATATAATATATAGCCTATGCCACTCACAAGTAATGTGACCTTCTATTGGAAAGTAGTTTTCAGAACCGTTTATTAAATTGCCCCCTACGACCCCAAGAACTTTACCTCTTAATAATATTAATGTAGATCACCGTTTGCACGGATGTCTAAGTGGCTTAAGCAGTAACCTTGCCACTTTGTACTACTTTTTTTGGCATGGATCCCTCTGGAACTACCTGCTGTTGGCGTGTCGGACTCAAACTGACTAAAACTGCACGCTGCCTCGGTGACCAGGAACCGAACCAGGACCACCCTCGCCAGGAAATTCTTGGAAACTTGATACTGCCCTAGGTTCTGTGAGTTCCATCTTCACATAGACAACATTTTGTGTTGTGTGTCACTAACTGTTATTTTATATGTTTCCATTTCTAATGCAAAACTTTTTGTGAGATAAACGTAATTAAATAATTAAGTTCTAATTAACTTGCTCATTACAAGAATGGCATAATCAGAACAAGAGCCTAATAAGGAGCGTCGCGAAGCCCAATGCTTGTACGCAAGGCTCGGGTAATTAACGCGTAGTTACGTGATCATTAGGGCCCTTGCAATTCTCATGAATAATAATTAAACACTGATTGCATCCCCAAACATTTTCTCAGCTTTGAAATTATATAAAATAAATACAGTAGGAACCGGATACGAGTCTGCTATTAAATGTTTGCATTAAAAATGATTCAGACAATTTGCAACTACGTTTCCAATCAATTTTGATGCTTTTAGACTTCTGGGCACGCCCAAAGGAAACCCTTATGATGAATAATGAATCCTTACTTCACCTACGACAAGACACCTAGCATTAATAGACGACCGTAGTGTGTTTGAGTCAGTATATTTATATATATCTATAAATGTATTTATTCTTTATAATATCATATATATATATATATATATATATATATATATATATATATATATGTTTATGATTTTGGTGTAAAGCTTGTTTCTTTTGACCTGCACCACCAACCTTGCAAGATTTCTACATCACCCTAAGTTTGACAGGAAGAGAATGCCTTGGGCATTAAGTCCGCCAATATACAAATGTGCATGAAGTTTTAAATAAATAATATAGACTTTGCACTAATACACAGCGAGTCTAAGGAGCACTGGCTCACAGTCTATAAGTCACTTTACTCAAACTATACACACAGTGACTTTTTATTTTCTTCAAGGCAACACCCTCCATAGGAATATATCTTTTGTTAGGAATATACAAACACGAGTATATAACGGATGCTAAGAATATATACTTAGGTCATTATAGAAAATGTCGCATATGAAGATCAAACCCATAACACTCAGTGTACCCAATAGACACCAGCTAAGTGACTGTTTATAACAACCACGCCACTTGGTTACGTATTTATTTCTTTTCCTCAACTCCCTATTTCCTGTCCACTAATCACAACAGAAATCTACGCTCGACCGATAATTGACTTCTCCAATGTCCTTCTCATAGCTCCGACTTTGTGAATGCTTCGTTCTTCATGCAGGCGGTGCTGCTCTGGAATGCACTTCCATTTGAAGTCAGAATGTCAACAAACCGTTACACATTAAAAAAAATGTGCATGATTACCTTCTTGAGATGGCAGTCTCCTACCTATGTATGAATATGTATTTGTATGTATGTATGTATATATAAGTATAGATATGTATGTATATATATGTTTACATGTAGTAACTATTAGCTTATGTCAATTGTGTGATGTCCTGAACAAATTTAACCTTTATAGATGTATCTTCCTATATCTCTGCACTCCCCCAAAGGTTGGCTGGTAGAGAATGCCTTAGGCATTAAGTCCATCGAAGCACATAAGTTCATGAAGTTTTAAATAAATAAATAAATGGATAATTAAGTCATCTTAACTAATTTGTTCTTGCCTGTTTAGTAAAATTATTATTTTAACTATAATAAACGATAAAGTCAATTATCAAGAATAAGGGTATATTCATTTCATCATTAACATTTAATAGGAAATAAAAAAATTATGGCATTTTGTTTGTGATATGTATGAACATTTTATTGATTCCGGTACAAATAAGAAGTTATTGAGATTTGTTTAATTCAAATATTGTCAATTCAAAATACAAGATTTAGTTTTTGATTTTGAATCCAAGAAGAAAAGAAGCTTTTGACTATTAGCGCATGGCTGACAAATTATTGTATTGTCTATAATATTGGTCCCGTGGGTATCGTAAGATACTCAAAGCAACATACATTAGGCAATAGCCTCTTTTTTAGAGAGACGCTGATGTCTGTTAATAGGATGTTGATGTGACGTACACACGTAGCAAAACTGTTGCACTAATTTTCTACGATAGTACAGTTATAAATTTAGATGTCTTTGGGGGCTATTTATGACTGTTTGAAAACTCTCCTGCGATATCGAAAAGGAGATTAGCGTAATGCGTTATGGATGAAATAATAATAACTGTGGGGGTATTTACAAATAATGCGATTTAAATTATAAACATTGTTATTATAAGCAAATAAAGCTACCTCCCATCAAAATTAGTGCAGGCATTGACTACAGGTCAATAGCTTTTCGGTGAGAAGACGATTGAATCTCTCAAAGAAGAAATTTAGTATTATTATTATATATATGTAGAGGTGCATTTTGAAATTAGCGCAAAACTTACTTTTCTATAATTTACGTTTAATTTAAGTAAGAGATTTTCATTAAATATTAAAAAATAAACGAGGTATTTTTAACCTGTCTGAATGGAAGCATGAGCATAATCCAAGAGTTGTTGTCACCGTACTCATTGCGAATGCAGACATTGCAATAAAGCGGCATGGTAAAATAAAGCCAAATCATTACCCACTTAAAAGTTCTTATTAAAATCCTGATCAGATAGATAGATAAAAACTCTTTATTTGCACACTTTAATATTACAGTTAGAAGAGAGTACATAAAATGTGAGACGTACAAAGTGTGTGAGTGTACAAAGGGCGGCCTTATTGCCAAAAGCAATCTCTTCCAGACCACCTTAATCAGATCAGATACACTAAGATATAAAAATCATGACTCTTTCATAACCAGTTTATTATATTTCATACATATTTGCATTCGTACTTGTAGTTTTATTAATTTATGGATTAAGGAGTATAAAATAATTGAAAAGTTTAAACATTGTAATCTAAAATTGTTTGTGAATATAATTTACTAAATTTAAAACACAATTAAGGTACACAAATAAACTAATAAACAAAACTACATTAGAATTGGGGATTAGTATGAATCATTCTGTTATTTCATTACCGTCCCTCATCGGTTTATAGTTTAATAATTATGTATAATTTTTAAATCTAAGCTAAAATAATTATCTTTCAAAAATTCACTGAACGTATTACCAATGCAGGTATATGAAATGCTCAAAATGACGTTAGAAGAAAAGTTAAAAACTATGCGAGAGGAAGAAGGCCAAAGAAAAAATTAAATATATTGTGTGAGTTAGGATACGAATAGGAAGAGAGTAGACATTGAAACGAAGAACGATTGTGAAGATCGCAAAATAAAACATACTGCAACGAAGAAGATAATGATTGTCGCCTCTCGTCGAATTTCAATCATCATATCTGTAAAGAGAAATATAATAGTTAAATAGCATAAAAGTGTAACCCAATAATTAGCAAATAATCGAGAACTGAGTACTGCTGAAAGACGTTGTGATCCACGACCATGTAATTACTTACACACAGTATTTACAGACCACTATATCATTTTTTGTAGATTTCTAGATAGCATAATTTTATGAAATTATTATCCGTCCAATATCTTAATCGATACTTGTCGAATAGTAATTACTGCAACCCCTGAGGGTTTTACGAGTAGTTAAACAGCAAGCGACGGACGCCCAAGTGACCTACTAAATTCAAATGAGTTGAACGTAATTGATGCAACACAACAATTCGTAATAAATTATTCAAAATAAACGAAGAAGCAATTTATTTTGTTATCACCTGTAATATATTTGCTTCTAACACGCACAATCGACCTAATTTGATTACAATTGATTTTAAAATAAAACTGGATTTCTCAGAAGCGGTTCGATCTCGGAATTAAAAAGAAACACTTGATTGAACAAATTCTTCAATGACTTGTACTTTGGTAGTGGGACAACATATTTAGCTTATGTCATGTTGTACAATGATTGATCCGGTTATACAAAGTGTTTTTGTCATCGCTATAATTTCGTTACATTTGTCTAGATTCATTATCCTGTAAGGAATGTATTTATTTAAAATTATTTTATTACGAGGTAAATTGGTTTTAGAGTTTCAGTTTTTATTGAATTTCGTATACCGTCGTAAATTTTTGTATACCGTGTTCAATTACAGGTAATTCAAAAGCAAACTAAAATATTATCATAAAAGTGAAATAACAAACATTATTTTTATTTCAATAAATGAATGTTTTACTGTCAATACAGTAATAAGACTAGACTAAATTTTTCATATTAATTAATGGATGTAATTTTTTATTCAACAACAACAACAACAACAACCCATAATGTCCTACTGCTGGGCTCGGGTCTCCTCTCAGGAGAGGGTTAAGGCCATACGTCCCCACGCTGACCAAGTGCGGGTTGGGGACTGGCAAGAATACGTTGTGGCTACGTAAATCTTGCCGTTGGATGTTTTTAAGCCGCCCAAAGGCCTCCAACTAAGCTTCACGAGTGTTATCGTATGATAACAACCGGGACCGACTGCTTAACGTGACCTCCAAATCACGGAGACGCTCATGGTAACATACCACTAGCGGTCACCCATCCAGGTACTGACCGCGCCAACGTTGCTTACCCTCGGTGATTGTTTCTAATCACCGAGTGCAACTGGGCTAGAGCGAATTTTTTATTCAATATAATAAAATTGAAATCTATTTTAATCTATTTTTATTGACAAGAATGAAAGCAACACTGGAGTATAGTGCATTTTTTAACCGCCTGGAAAGGAAGGAGGGTTATGTTTTTTGAGTTTATGTATGTATATTTCTTTGGCACGCCCTAGAGCCGGCTTGTCGTATTTTTATGTGAGTAGTGTCAATAGATTTATCTTAGTCGTGAGACTGACTCTGGGTATATCAAAATAAGAAAAAAACAATAAAGAAAATACGCAGTCGGATTTTTACTTTAAAATAATTCATTACTTGTTTGGGTTACAGTTAGCAGTCAAAACAAGTGAATATATGTATTTTCTAATATAATAAGTGGCATGGCGTATCCTAACAGTGTATTTCGATTGTACTTCATAAGAATGTAATTGAATGGCTCCCAACTGTTCAAAAGGAAAACAGAATTACTTTGTTACTTCACTGCAATACAATAAAAAGCATAATGTATTACCATTATAAAGTAATATTGCTTGACAATATAGTTTGTTATATTAATTTGCATACCATTGTGCCATATAAAACCTTATTTTATGTACTTTATAGTTCAATAAAGAGTACCAATAAAAAAATACAAACTTTATTATATTTATGTATTTATTAAAATCACCTTTTTGAACTTTCAAAGGCGATACCAGATTTTTTAGAACACCGTCCACATCAATAATAGCTCAGCTGTGTTTTATACCAAAAGATAATACAGCTGATTCAGTTATAAACTGTCAAAGGCTTTGATTTAAATGACACAAATAACAAATTATTTAAAAAAGACCCGACTTCGTTAGTCACCAATATCAGCCATCTTTATTAAATTCATTGAAAAACTGAAAAGATAGAAAGAACTGAAAATATATTTATCCATGTCCATCTATCCCTGTCGTTGTAATCATATTCAGCGTTCCTTATTTTTATAACCCAACTGCGAAAAAAGGAGGGTTATGTTTTTCGAGTGTATGTATGTATATTTCCTTGGCACGCCTTAGGGCCTAAACGGCTTGTCGTATTAATATGTGGTGTCAATAGATTCGTCTTAGGCGTGAGGATGATACTGAGTACATCAAAATGAAAAAGAATTAAAAAAACTTTTCTTTCAGTTCTTTCTATCTTTTCAGTTCAACAAATTTAATAAAGATGGAAAATATTGACGCAGTCTTGTTTTTCTGAAGTGAAAAATTCTTTAGCTGCGTTGTGCACTTTTATAAATTGTCATACCGCTTGGGTACCTGGGTAACTTGGGACCGCCGAATGTACCCGAGCGAGAAAGATACAGTCGGCCACTTTTGGCTGTTTTGTTGCTTAATATATACTGTTAATACGTAATAATTGTCATAATTAAAATTATTATTATTACATTATTACTACGATGTTCATTTCAGATGAGCTTAAATAACCGTTTGTTTATGGTTTGAGTTTTCACTTCTGTCGGCAGTCCTCATGACTGCTTTGTGGTTTTTTTTTCCAAATAATAAGTTATTAAGTACGTTTCTACGTGGACGGCTATATAAAAAATTAAAAAGAAGTTGGACGGCTATAGCTTTGTCTAAGCTATTATAACTACTATAACTGGCGCAGTGGTAGCTTATGCGGGTTGGACCGAATGTTTGTATGATCTGCAAATATTTGATTCGGAGTTTGGCTGTTTTCTATTTATATTGTATAGATATTTACAAAAAAAGTGTATAGTACAATCTCTGCTTGGTTTGGAGCATGCTGACGTTGTGTGTCAGATGTCGAAAATATTTGTGCCAAAAAAAAATGTTTGCCGGAACTATTGTTTTAAATCGCAAATATTATGGATTAAAATTATTTGGTCAAAATGCGTGATTCTAATACGCCATTGTTTTTTATATTTATATTAAATTTGCGGCTTTCACTGTGTTAAATTAAAGAAAATATATTAATTAATTTTAAATCATGATTGAAAAGAAAAGTAACGAACACCTCATATTCCAATCCATGCCAGTATAATAAATTTGAAAGTAACTCTATCTCTGTGTTAGGCTTTCACGGCTATACCGCTGGACTGATTTCAATGAAATTGATCATGGAGATACTTTGATTCTTGAAGAAGGACATAGCCATGATAACCTGTATATACGTGGGAGAAGTCGCTGACAAAAACTAGTTTACTATAAAAAACTCATTAAGACGCAATCGAAAACTCAAACTAGGTACTTAGCAAGCAGAGTAAAGTACTATTAAAGTATTTTTGCTAACGTTATACCTTTCGTACAAATATCAATTATCAGTTAAAGTTGTTCAGTATTATAATGAGTAATAAGATAGCTCTTGAGAGATTAAATTGTGTATAAAGTGATCGCAAGACATATTCCGCAAATAAATATATCTTGAATCAAAAAGGTTAACTATGACTCGTGTATTACATATTATTTATATGTTCTAATTCAAATCTTTTAGCTTACTAAGTGTAGGTATATTTTGTGATCTTTTATTGTAGGTTGTCTCAACTTAGTAGCCTTTTCCAGGCATTGCAAATTGAGAGAAGATGACCAGGTTACACATTTGTTATTTAGGTAAAAAATAAATTTAAAATATTAATTATAACTGAAATAGTAAATAAAGTAGTAAACAATTTTGAAATCATGAAAAAATAAAAGATGACATTACAAATTACGACAAATTATGCCTAAAACTAATTATTGTGCATATATTATTTTGGTATTAGGTAGGTACTTAGCCATTTTTGTTGATTTATTTTTATAGTTAATAGTCCTAATCGGCCAGAACCATTTTTGACTGAACTGCTTTGTATATTTATATATACATGGAGGAATGATATTGAGCAGAAATCGTAAATTAATTGTGATTTAATAGAAAATTGTCAACAGTCGTCATCTTCTTAGAAGACAGGTTTTGGGCTGCCGTACCACGCGTGCCAGTATAAGCTTAAAATCTCTTTACTTTAAGTATTATTTCTCTTTGAGATTTTCCTTCGTAGTTCGCTCCGTCCTTTCGTGTTTTATGGCACTCATTAGATGAATATGGATACTAAAGCTCCAAGTTATCTGTCTCCACACGATAAACGAGTTATTTTAATCTGGGTAAAAAATCATTTTAGTCATTTTTTAACACTACACCACGAGCTTTTAGTATTAAAATAAGCTAATTCTGCTGTTATTTCCCTTGATAAAACTAGTATTTCTCTTATTTTAGTATAATGATTCCCAGAATGCTGTTCTTGTGTGTATTTAGATAATTTTTGGTCAATCTTCGACTTAAAGAACGTCGTTGGAAAGAAGAAAACTCACTTTTTAGTGGTTTTTAGTTGAGTTTAGAGAGTTATTGCATAGCATTATTAGCACCATTGTTTTCAAGCAGCTCCTAGACAATAGTTATTTTGACAATAACTGCGGTTAGAATATCTTGTTTATAGAACGCGGCCAAAAACGTTTTTGACTGATGAAATTTTTTGCGTGCAACGTATAAGAATGTAGTAAAATAATTGAAATAAATTAAACCTTAATTGTGCTTTTAATTTTATTTAATTGAAATATATCGTTCTTCAATAGATCGCCCATCTAAGGTAATGTCCCAGGTAAGATAACTTAGCCGATCTAATTCCTTGACTCTGGTACTAAAGCTAATAAATATTTAATGTGTTAACAACCTGACAGCCACATGGCGCCTGTCATATGTCATAGATTTCCCGTGGGAAATCATATTTACTCCTGCCAAGTTCGAATGAACTTCATTAATCCATTACACCGATTCAATCTCGATGAGGTGTATAAGGACAGGGGCACACATACCGCCATGAGAAGTATGTCTTACGACTTACGACAATATTAGATGCGTACCGACCTTTTATAGGTAAGATTGTATTAACGCCTTTAATTTATACTGCTTGTGGCAGTTGGTTGAAAGTTATATGTAAATATGTAGTTAAACAAAAATATATATACAAGTAAAGTTAAAAAAAGTGTTATAAAATACCCTTAATGGATCTTTATATTAATGTTTTACAGGAAATTACTAATACTAAACATGGTGCATATACACACACATATCTTAGGTTTTGGAAGGGTAAAAAAGAGTTAACGAAAATCAATGAAACGACCACAAAATAAAATCAATAAAATTATAGTTCGTTTATTACACTTTCATGCTTCAACTGCATCACTGAATATCCTGAAAATTGAATTCTCGTTGTTGAAGTACATCGAGTACCTTACCCGTGTATCAGTAGTACCCTTGACTGTTGCATCACAGTATATATTTGCAAATGTTATGTTTTTTAGGCATAACATAAATGATTATAAGGAAAACACTGATGTACACAGTATTAATACGACTTGCAGGACACGTAGGCAGTGGGTTCGATATCCCATTGAAATAATTATGCATGCGGTTCGGACAACAAAAATTACTCTGAATGTACTATATAGCCCTCCTTATGCGATTCTAAATTACCAGAAATAATACTATGAACGTCAATTATGGATACCTCAATACAATTAATATTTAAAATAAATAAATATGTTCAGGCAATTTAACACAACGCCATCTAGTTTCAAACTAAGCAGAGCTTGTACTATGGGTACTAGATAACTGATGTTACTACTTATATACTTTTTTTTAATACATACATATTATAAATAGGAAACACCCAAACAAATATTTGCAGATCATAAAAAAATTGGGGTAAACGAGTTCTTGAGCAGGAGCTGGATGCGAGAAGCCATAGATCGAACTAAGTGGCGTGAAATTGGAGAAGCCTATGTCCAACAGTGGACTGCGATAGGCTGATGTTGATAAAAAAATTTGGTCCGACTCAGGAATCGAACCCGAGACCTCTTGCACAGCAGTCGCATTCGCTACCACTGCGCCACAGAGTCATTTATTTCATTTCGAGCCGTAGTCGAGTTTTGGACTGCAACTTTGATGAACTAGTACTCCTACTTCTCCGCTCAAGCAATTGTTTCATTCTCCGTTATTTAAACTTTGAAAGAACTCAACTCCCATGCTATTGTTCATCTCTTATTTTATCTACGTAGGGGTGAAATTCCCAAAAATCTTTTGTTACCATCTTTAAAATGTAGGTTATTTTATATCTACGACAGATGGCTACGAAATCGACGCCGTAATTTTGAACAAAATATTTAATTTTTTATCATCTAAATATTCATTCTTTGTGTTCCAGTTTCATCACGAATAAAATGCGATACATTCTTCTTCTTCTTTTGATGAGATGGAAACTAGCCGATCAGCTATTTCTGTCAATTTCAAGAATTTAAAAGTCTTTGTCGTCGTCTTCCCTTCTCCGTCGTAATTATATTAATGATAAAAAATGTGGATGACATGAAATGGTGACTGTTTTTCGAAAACACCGGGGACTGTCCATGCATACATTATACATATGAAAAAAATCACCTAAAATATGCCACGTTAGTTTTAAAATGACCCTAGCGACAACTGTCACAGAGATTATATTTTAAGGGCTATAATGAGTGCTTACAAATTAAAACACATGAGGTAAAAAAAAACAGGTTTGTAGGCTTTAGGCTCTGCGTTGCCGAATCAGTTAGTCAGGCAAATAGTTTTATATGTATAGGTTGCCGTAATTTACCTTTTTGCATCACTCTGGACCCTTCCATGTTAGATGTGTATTATGGTATTTAAAAAAATGCGTCCTTATTTGCCATACAAAGCTTGCCACCGACGACAGGTGACATGACTGTGATGAGGTATTGAAGCTGAGGCACACAGCGAGTGGGATGGGAAAGGGTGACTTAAACAGGTTGTGATACGTGTAAGAGTCGCGTTCAGTCTTCAAATACTGAGCTCTAGTACATTTGAACGATCAAGCCGCGTCACGTTACGCCCCGCTTGGTGTCTGGCGCAGCCTTTGCGGATGCATTCGAATTGATATTTGCCATACTAAAACAGAAATGAATTTTTTACCCGACTACTGCTATGGTTAAAATGAGGGTTGTTTTATTTGTGTACTTGAATGTATTTGTTTGTTAATTCCTCGTAACTATTAAATATATACCCTTTTGAAGAAGTTTTAATTTGCGTGTGTTTAAAATAAAAGCTTATACGAAATATGGAGTTAAGTAGATACAGAAATTCACTTTAGAGATGTTTGAATAACGATGAAAATCATTATTTATTATAGGTTTTTGTTGTTATGGGACATATTTCACCTTGCTTTCCTGTAATCTATATATGTGTGTGTGTGTGTGTATGTATGTGTGTGTGTGTGTGTGTGTGTAACAAAAGATAAACGGGATTTTTATAGATACGTTTTGTATTTTTAGCTCTAATTACCGCCTTGTTGGTCAAGCAGTTGGCGTATGCAACTGCTGATCGTGAGGTCTCGGGTTCGATCCCCGAGTCGGACCAAATATTTGTATCATCTGGTACGTACCCATGGCACAAGCTTTGCTTAATTTGGGACTAGATGGCGTTGTGTGAAAAATATCTTTATTTTTTATACTATTTCATTTAACGCCAAGAAATACATACCTCAGAAAAAATAAAATAAGAAGCTTTATATTTATATTCATAGTCCTGATAGAGAGGCATTCATAGCCCATTTGCAGTCGGTGATAAGAAACAATCACCCTGGGTAAGCAACGACGACGCTGTCAGTACCTGGACGGGTGATCGCTGGTGACATGATCTACTAGGAGCTTCTCCGTGATTCGGAGGCCACGTTAGGTAGTCGGTCCAGAAGCTGAGTTGGAGGCTTGAAGACAAGAAGGTGAGTTGGAGGGTGGATATTATGGGTTGTTGATGATCTTTCTACTTATATGACCACGATCGCTCTGGCAAGAGTAAAACGAGTAAGAAGAATATATTTTATTTATATCAGCTAGGAAATGGAAATTATATCACCGGTATTGAAAAGTCATCGTATTTTTAATGCGAGGGGAGTGGGAGAGTATGGAAGAAGCGACTTGGGCTACCGTGTGCTGGGCACGCCGTTATTGTGGCGGTAAGACCCGTTATGGAGGATTGGCTCGAGAGGCGTCACGGGACCCTTTCATACCGGCTGATGCAGGTGATCACTGGAACAGAATCCTTTGGAGATCACCTGTATCTAGACCGCGAGCGGCTATCGGGGTGGGGGTTCTCTCGCTCGGTAACATTATTGCGGAACGAGAGCGCGTGGAACTCCGCCATTTCTTTCTGCGAGCAAGTTATGCTTGTCAAGGAGACAGCAGAGCGGGACCGGGAGAGGTATAGAAGTCGCCCGGTCCGCCAGGCCTGAGAACGGGATGTCTCGTCCGCCGGAGAACACAAAATAATCTTCGTCTTCCATAAGCGCAAGCCTGGGGGTGACAGTTGTGGCCATCTGTCACCCTAGCAGAAACAGGCTCGTCTAGGGGTGCGCGTGCTTTGCAGCGCTCGCGCCCCACCTTTTGGGGCAGCAATGGAAACATCGGGGTTTCCACACAGGAGGGAGCCATCTAGAAACTGTAGGTGGCCCCTACCTAAGGTGTTACCTGGTTCCCCGGCTCCTGGTGCCCGCGATGGCGTACGGTTTTAGTCGGTTCGAGTCCGATATACCACCAGGAGGTTGTATCCGAGGTGACTTCCGCATAGAATAAAAAAAAGGTTGAACTGAATTTGAAAGTTTAACTAGTTGTTAGTGTATTTGAGGGCACTGAATTCTCAATAACGATTATCATAGGTGTTCTTGATAACTGGGACCGACGGGAATCGAACCTGAAACCTCTTGATCGTTTATAATTTAATAAATATTTTTTTAAATACATAATTTAATCAGTTTAACTACATTCAATCTAAGATCTAATTCATTCAAAATGATAACACTAAGTAATAAAATTCAAAGGCCATGAAAGACTGCATTATAATATTTCATTCATTCGAAATTATCTACCTATTTAGCGCATCCGCCCAATGTATAATAAATACAAAATACATTTTGTTACCGTCCACAGAGCTAGACTAGAGAGTAAAAAAACTACCAAGCTCCAGTTATTATATCAAGATTCTTGCTAGTATATCGGGTAGTTATAGTCTTCTCGCCTGTAGACCGTTATGGGGACACACACAGAAATAGTTTTGACAATTATTTGTTGGACAGAATGGAATACAGTGACTATATTTAGTAGGCTCAATCTTATTTATATAATTTAAAAATATATGTAAATGTAAAGTTGAATGGTGTACTCCATGTATTTCTATGCTATTTCATCAACATCATCAACAACCCATAATGTCCCACTGCTGGGGTTCGGGTGTCCTCTCAGGAGAGGGTTAAGGCTATACGTCCCCACGCTGGCCAAGTGCGGGTTGGGGACTGGCAAGAATACGTTGTGGCTACGTATCTTGCCGTTGGATGTTCTTAAGCCGCCCGAAGGCCTCCAACTAAGCTCCACGACTGTTATCGTATGATAACAACTGGGACCTACTGCTTAACGTGACCTCCGAATCACGGAGACACTCGTGGTAACATGCCACCAGCGGTCACCCGTCCAGGTACTGACCGCGCCATCGTTGCTTACCCTCGGTGATTGTTTTTAATCAGCAAGTGCTACTGCAATAAAGTGCAACTGGGCTATGAGCACCTCTATGCTATGCTGTTTATATGAGAGATATCTAATTAGATAGATTTATTTTTATCTATTTTTGCAACTACAATAATTCAAATCAAAATGTAGCAGGGTATAGTTGGTTATTAATATAAATAAACTTGTTAATGTGTATTTATAGTTAAATGAAAACTATACATTAAACTAAACTAACATTTCAATACAGTATGCATCCCACATGTTTGTCAGTTTTCACGACCATGTATCATAAACTGCTTTAACTACTGCATAGTAGGTGTGAGAATCCGTTTTCGAGCATTGTATCTGCGTTTAATATGAGTCACATACACATATATTTACAAATAATTTTACCGAGCATAAGTTGTTAATGATAGGAGACGGAACAGAAGTTAAGCTTATACCCTCGCCCTTTTTAATTTTCTAAACTTAATGGGAAAGCCGTTTGTGTGTGGCAAGGCAATGTTTGTGACTTCCGAGTTGCCGGCACTGGTAGCTACTAATTTGCCCAATGTTTTATAATTTTGTTTTATATTATAGCTGTCAAAATGACTACTCAACTTGATGGAAAACAAGAGTGGTGTCCTAGAGTGTCCTTCAGAAGAATTCAAGATATGAGAGAGTCCTTTATTTAATGCTCAGTTAGTTTGCGATTTTTGAAGATTTAATTTAGGTTCAACTTCTTCTTCTTTAACTTTTGATATGGCAAACAGCTAATTAGCTATTTCTGCCAATGTCAAGTATTTAAAGTCTTCAAATCGTACTTTTTTACTCTTCATAATTCTCGTGCCACATTCATAGATTCCGCCACAAACCCTGGTGGGGTGAAGGCCCGAGGGCGTTTCCACACGTAAATGTAAAGGGTGTGTTTAAAGTTTTCCTTCTCCTTGTAGTACTGTTTTCCTGTGTAAGTTGTTTGTGTATTTGTATCTTAGAATACCCATGGAATGAGGAGATATGAGGATACTTCGCATTCTTAATTCATCATCGAAAATTAAAAAAATCAAATGTTTAAATTACATTTTTTTCGAAATATACTCGGCGCTTGCACTTTGCTTCTATATCAATTTGAACACATATAAGGGTAGAAATGTATACTACTTTTTTCAATTTACACAAACAAGTGTATACAGCTAATTCATGATAAACCATTCATCACGAAATGAGCGAGTACAAATCATTGATATTTTTTCGCAACATATAAGTAAACAACTTAGTCTACATATAACAATACAATGCTTATCTTTTTATCCTATCTTTCTAAAATAGTCTCCAATGGGTTCACATGAGCCATCACTTTTTGACACAGTCTCGTAGTCTAAATAAAAAACTTAAGGAAATCACTGATATTGAGGTAATCTCTTATGAATTAAGCCTTTTTAGAGACCTATTTGTTTATATTGGTTATAAAACGATACACAGTTAATAATAAACTACTTGTAACACCTTTAACGATTGATCAATGTGCTCATGACAGATGTTTTCATATTAAGTCATTTATACCACGTTTTGTATGATATTTATGATAGCACTCTATCATTAATAACATATTAAGTCATTTTATGTTTGAAATGCACACGCTATCCCTATTCTTTGAAGTGTTTTACGCACATTCACAGTAGCTGTTACCAAACCTGTTGTAGCAATATTAATTTTTATTATAAAAATATAAACAAGGGTCTGTACTCATAAATAAATAAATATTTAAATATAAATAAATAATAAATATTTAAGACATCTAACACACAACGTCATCTAGTCCCAAACTAAGTAGAGCTTGTATTATGGGTACTAAACAACTGATATTAACACATGAATACGTTTTTTTTGTAAATACTTACATATCATAAATAGAAAACACCCAAACTCCGAAACAAACATTTGTACATCATACAAACATTTGACCCGACCCGGGAATCAAGACCGAGACCGCAAGAACAACAGTCGCATACGCTACCGCTGCACCACCGAGGCAATAATAAAGATATCTATGAAAACTAGACATTGGCTACTAGACTAGTCATTGACTATGAAAACAGATCTGGAAAATCATTTATATATTTTGAAGTTTATATCACGTTTGGTTCCGTTCAAATATGTAATAACCAGTGGCCCCTAGAAGTGAAGCAAGCAAATGGCCCAATGATTCAGAAGTTTCTCCGTAGGCCACCATACCATGGCTCACCATGCTACGTTGTTGCATTATCTGCTTTCGCGACGAATATGGAGACCACCACTCTTGGACTCGCCTCTTGCTTTCCATCAAGCAAAGTAGAGTAACTCTAACTGACTAATATAAAAAAAAAACTCTCAGAGATGAATAAGTTAGGGTATCAAGTATACAGCATATTTGGCAACACGTTTTTAAAAGGTAAACATGCATCTCATTATTTATAAACATTATTGAAAGTAAGCAACGACTCACAGTTGAAAATAATACAGAACTTATCGTTAAATGGCCCTTATGATCAAGGTGGTTATGTTCCATAATTAACCAATGAATTACTATAGTGTCAATTCTAAACAATAAATAGCAAAATAATACAAAGTTAAATATAACAGTGTTTTTTTATGGATTTGTATGTATAAATGAGCTGACGTATCGCCTGATGGCAAGCAATTATAACCGCAGTGGACACAATAGAGGTGTTACAAGTGTGTTGTGATTCAAACACACGCGCGCTAATTCTGGCCTTCCAAACTCCGAGCCTCTTGATCGGCAGTCGCAAACTTCAACCGCTAGACCTCCGAGGCAGATTATAAAGTTTTAATGAGTATGTGTTTAAGAGCCGCCATAATACCTAATAAAAAAGTTAAATTCTTTAAATAAAAACTTGAGGTTTTTTTGACGTTTCAATTAAAATTTGTACAAAATTAAGGAACCATTTGTACGTCATTCATATTCATACTTGGTTTTTTACTTGTCAAATAGTTGGCACTTAAATGGATTTTGTACTTCCCTTAATAAAAATACCGCTTACCGCTCAGCTCTCTTGGTATGTATATAAGGAAATATATATACATGGTCGCCGTGTGTTTATATATATAGTTTTATGTAGCCGTCAAGTTAATTAATTAGTTATAAAGGTTGAAGGCATCACACGGACATGAAAAAGTGATCTCAATTGTAGCTCGTGTTTTGATTTGATGATTTCATATTTTCGACAAATAGGTAATTCTAATGGATAATCCATACTATAAAAATGCTAGGAAAACAGAATAATAACATTTTTCTTTTTCTATGTAAGCCATAGAGTAAATTGAAAAGCTAAGACATATCTGATAAACATTTGAAATCAATCAAAACACAAGTGATTTATTTAAAAAGGTTTTTTTTTAAAGTAAAGTTATTAAATTAGTCCCCAGTCCCCAACCCGCACTTGGCCAGCGCGGGGACGAATGGCCTTAACCCTCTCCTGAGAGGAGACCCGAGCCCAGCAGTGGGACATTATGGGTTGTTGTTTATTAAATTAGAAAACAACTGCGTCAATATCTGTCATCTTTATTAAATTCAGTTTTTGTGAATATAAGTTATATTTAGTAATCACCGTTAAAAATTCTTTATTTTGAGACACTTGATGTATTTTATTTTAACAACATTTTTTGGGATTACTTTTTTAGTATTTTATCGAAAATTCTTAAATTTGTTTTATTTTCAACTTTGATGTGCCCATTGTCACTCTCACGACTAAGACGAATCTATTGACACCACTCACATAGATATGCGGTATAGGCTCTAGGGCGTGCCAAAGAAATATACAAACACTCGAAAAGCATAACCCTCCTTCTTTTGCGGTTGGGTAAAAACAAGCATTTATTACTTGTTAATAAAAAATAACTTTAAGCCTTTTCATTTCATACCCATATTGAGTGGTTTGTTAAGAAAATAATATAAAATTATAATAATTCTATTTTGATATGGTGGCCATTTTGGATTTATAATAATACCGATTATATATGATTGCATTGTCATCAGAACTAAATGGACCTTTCAAATTTTAGTTCAGTGAGAAATCGGAAAGTGGATCACATTTAACTTGCAAGATTTGATTACAGACAAACATGGGGACAGGTGAAACTAAAATAAATGCTAGTAAACATTAAAAATGCGCTCATCTTTGGTAAACTGTTAAGTTCTACTAGCTTTTGCCCCGGTTCCGGGTGCTTGTATGTCGGTTATCGTGACAAAAACTAGCCTATGTCCTTCTCCAATGTGCAATCTATCTCTATACCGAAATTCATCCAAATCGATCCAAAAAGCTTAAAGTGAAAGCGTAACAGGTGTATAGTACGGAGTATGAATGGCTATTTAAAGTAAAGTTCAAAGAAAAATGATCGCTCTATATTTATTTTATTTACTCTTAGATTGCGATACGCACATAATTTTTGATGGAAGGGAATCTATCTGGACAGTAAGTAAGAATTAAATACGAGTATAATTTATTGAAACCCATTTTGGTCAGCAATATATTTTCCTTTATTTATAGTATCCGGATAGGATATAGTTATTCAGTCGATTTCTTAAGATGTCTTATTTATTTCATTACTATTCAATATAATTTATGGTACGTTTACAATTCCAGTATGTTTATGTGGCTCCAGGGATCAGCCTTCAAGTTCATCTATTGTGAGTACCTGAATGACTTTAGCATAGATTAACATATTTTTTAAGGATATTTTCTAAAAATGAATCCTAGCTAGATCAATATATCGCCCTCGAAGGCCCATGTCTACTAAACTTTTTGAAGTGAAATAAACTTCTTTAGGCGTGTTGAGCTCTTTTTAGGTAAACACTTGAGTGTACACTTTTTCGTTGGGGGAATCTTACATATTCGCATCACCGCGACACTGTCTTCATCACCGACATGCTGACGTCACAAAATTTCTTGAGCGTTGAGCACTTTTTGGCAGGGGAAAATCTGATGAGTTGGCCACCGCGTCACCATCGCCGTCAAGTTATTACGTCACTTCTATTGACAGTGATTATGACTGCCAATTTTTTTAAGCAAAAAGACAAGGGAGAAATCGATAAACAACATCAAAATCGATGCAACCGACATCTGTCATTGAGTGAGATACGATTAAGTTCCGCTGAATTATAAGGCAGGGGTATAAATTATTCGTTCCATAAATACAGGGGATACGGACAATTCAATTACTATGACTTAGGGAGATGCGTTGACATTGAAATAAGCGTTTACAAGACAGCCATTTACGATATAAGTATTTATGTATAAGAAGAAGTCCAGGCGAATCATTTTTACCTTTTATATCAGTAGTTTTATTTGTTTTTTCTTTTCCCTGTGTGTAATTTATTTAATAGAAGGGAATTGAATCAGTTGGTGAAACTAGGCATTCCTCACTGAGAACCTAAAAAACTGCTGATATAGAATAACATTAAAGAAATTCAAACATCTCGTACATGACAGACGGGAGGTGCTCATAGCCCAGTTGCACTCGGTGGTTAGAAACAATCACTGAGGGAAAGCAACGAAAGCGCGGTCAGTACCTGGATGGATGACCGCTAGTGGCATGTAACCATGAGCGTCTAGGTCACGTTAAGCAGTCGGTCCCTGTTGTTATCATAGGATAACAGCCGTGAAGCTTAGTTGGAGGCCTTTGGGTGGCCTGAAAACATCCAACGATAAGATTATGTAGCCACAACGTTGTCTTGCCAGTCCCCAACCCACACTTGGCCAGCGTGGGAACGTATGGCCTTAACCCTCTCCTGAAACCCGAGCCCAGCAGTGGGACATTGTGGGTTAATGATGATGATGATGATGATACATGGCAGACTAAATGTCATTGCACTGCACCAGTAAAAGAATAGTAAAGCAATTGTTATGTGAAAAATTCCGAAAAATTAAAAGAAATATAATAATAATAATAACTTTGATTAAAGTTTCACAAAAATTCACCTAAATTATGTTTCTATGTTATTCTATATGCTTAGAAACTGAGCTGGCAAACTTCGTACTGCTATATTTTTCTTTAGTTAATATTTCCTAAATTTCTGAAAAACTTTTAATATTGTGATTATTCCCACTTTAGTTTCGTATAGGTAGTAAAAAAAATATTGAGTTTATCTTTTAATTTTGTGCTATAAAAACTTTGTCCTAACAAAAACAAACAATCAGAAAAAATAATTATCCGACTCGGTGCAGCCAATCAGAAGTTACGCGCGTACATACATTTTGGTGATTCATTATCAATCATGTTTTACTTAAGAGAAAATTATGGCAGTCGTGGTTAAAAATATATCCATACTAATATTATTAATGTGGAAGTAACTATGTCTGTCTATTTGCTATGATTTCACGTCAAAACTAGTGCACCGATTTTTATGAAATTAGGCAAGAAGATATTTTGATGCTCGAGGAAAGACATAAGTCAATTTTTACCATGAAAACCGACATACGACATACACATTATATAAAATGATAAATTTAATCAATATCTATTCTAGACAATTAAAAGAACATGAAGGCCAACGAAACTTGAAAACTTTCATTAATATTCATTCACACAATCACATTCTCACAATCCTCCACGATGAGAGCCATCAATAATTTATTTCATCAAACAATTATAACGATTGAAGTTGATAGGCCAATCATTGTCATTAAGCCATTTATCACTTAACCTGAGAGCTCGGTGATCGACAACTAATCATAAACAAGTAGGCTCGGATGTCAACCATTATATCTGGATAGTTACTAGAACAGTAAAATATACATGGTTCCATATTCATGCCATTATGTGTATATTTCATTTAAAATTTTTGAATTTATACACGGAGAGGTATAACAGTTTTTTATGGAGTAGGGGGGTAAAAGAGCTAATTGTAAGCGATTACCGCCGCCTTAGGACACCCACAACACCAGAAGCCTCATAAGTGCGTTGCCGGTTTTTGGAGGATCGCAGGTGCTGTTCCACATCGGTTTTCATGATTTACTAATTTGAAGGAAAAAGAGGTTTAAGGTGTGTGCATCGAATTTAAAGCTATAAGGTTAGCTTTTGTATATAGTAGAAATTCAAATGAAGCTAATAGGCGCTGTCCAATTATACAGTTTTTTTGATATTTCCTCCAAACAGCTCATAATTAGCTTAATAAAATTGTAATATGCTTAAATAGTGTGCTTTGAAAAGAATCCTAACGCAATATATGCAGGTGACATGCTTCTAGTGAAAAGTCTAGACCAATTTTTTTTTTGTAATTCTTTGCCAAAGTGTTGGGATCTCACCGTGAGTTTTAGTTATGGAGTTTTTTCACTTATCCAGGTCCCACATAACCAAGTTTCATTCTAATTAAAAATTTATTTAAAATTTGGAAATTTTCATAAATAGTTGATGGGCCAAATTGTCAGCTACATAAGTGAGTTACTTTTTTCTTGGAATAAAAACTCTTTTTGTGTTTAATTGTCTTTTCGATTTTTTTGACGAGAAAATAAATTTGCTATAATAGGAGATAGACGCCTCATATATTTTATGACTTCATAGCTATTTCTCGTAAGATCGATGACGAGTGACGCAATAATTACATAATGGAGCAGTATATAAAAAGACAATAAGAAAAGGAGTTATATTCTAGAAACAAAACATATATTACTTACATGTCTGTTGCCTATAAGAGATTGCCCTCGGCTTGCGCTGTTTTTCACCGAATGGGTGAAGATAGCGGAGGCCCAAACCCTAACCACTGCCCCCGTCCCCCTCCCAATCCCCCAAAGACCGGCAATACACTTGTGACGCCTCTAGTGTTGCGGGTGTCCATGGGCGGCGGCCCGTCAAGCATGATCACCTTGCTTGTTCGGAGGATCCTCCCTTTGTGTTGGAGGGTCATGACACCCGTTCCTCCACAGTATCTTTATTTAAATACGTAAATATACTAGGATCTGCCAGTGGAAGAAGAAGAATTAAAAACCAAAATAAAATCTGTATTGGTTCGAATGTTTGAAGGCGTCATGATCAATGAAATGTAAAAATATTTCATCAAATCCACGTTTGTTTATTACAAGTTTATTAGCCCACCGCTAACGTTAATAATAAATGTACCGTATTAATGACTGTATCTTGTGCGATAAAAAAATTGACACAGGGAACGTAATGTAAGGCAATTAATAGTAATACTTTTTAAAATAGGTACATATGTGTATAAATGTATACGTAATGATAAGATAGTTAGGAACCATATTTTCATCCTTTTAATTTTAGGCCGCGAGCTGTGTTCGACGCGATGAAACCCATAACATACTTGTCAAAGGTAAAGTTACATTCCTGTAACGATATGGTATTCAATAAACTATTGAGTAAGGTCAGGTTGACACACAAAAAAACAAAAAATATATAACATTTATAGATATTTAAAACCTTTGCAATAACTTCTATGTGGAGGCTTGTTGTAACCGATTTAGTTCATTTAGAAAACATCCTGTGTCATAGTAAACATAATATCATCCAAACGAGTGATATAATGTCGTACTAAATTACATAATACTCCTTTTTCAAAAAAAGAACTTTGTCAGGCTCGCGCCTTCCACCACAGCACCATATTTAAAAAAAGAACTGATCGAATCACGTCGTATCCCGCCATTTTTTGTTTTATATGTGTTCTTACAACACTACGATAAAGTCTTGTATGAAAATGTACATTATTGGGTATTAAAACACTCATGTGATACTATTATTTACCCACATTCGAATTTTAATACCCCTTATTATACAACAGTTCCATAAATAACTTTTTTATTAAAATGGAGTACACACTACTCTTATGAACTTGGAGGCAGAATTGAAACAGAAACAGAATAGAATTATATGTATTACACAGATTTCTTGTGTAAAGATATGTCTATATTATCTTTGGTTCATGATTTAATCTATATGAACAAATAAATTATATTTACTTATATCTAAATTAAATAAAAACTATTTGAATTTAAAGGTCAACTGTCGTATCCAATTGCGAACATATTTTACTAAAACACTAGGCTACAACACCAATACTAACTGCTATATCTAAGTCCACAGTAAACAGTTCCAATAAATTCTCTATACCAATGCTCGCCCACGCCACATCCCGTGACCAGTAAGATATTACCAACATCAATATATTTGTACCTGCTGTGTTAAGAGCTAATAACGTGATCAAGATAGCACAGAACCATCGTTTGCTTTGTATCATGGTATGACGTTGCTAACAAGTTTTAAACCAGCTGCTGACATAAATAACAATTCCAATTTGAAATTGATAAAACACGGCTATATTTACAAACATAAATCTGTTTTTGTTTTTATTATTCAGTTTAATGACCTCTTATTAAATGATAATGGTGGTTATTCTGTTGTAGTCAATACTAAACTAAATACACTACAGTTTGTTATTGGATTATATACTATAATATCATCTGCTTACAGTCCATTTTTCGATACCTCATATCTCAGCTGTCACTGGTGGTAATGCTGTTATTGTCATCACCAAACTAAAATTCACTAAAATATGTGGTTGTGGTATATACTTTAATCCTATCTGCTTATAGTCTATTTTTCGATATTTCACATCTCAGCTTTCACTCATAGTTAGTTTAGTATAAACTAAAAGTTGATTAGAGGTATTCACTTGTATATTAATAACAAAACTAAACTCTAAAAGTAAAAATTATAATTAATAATTATCTTCTTGTTTTATTTACACACATAGGCACTGCACAACACTGTGGCATTTTAGAAAAGATTTTTTTTTTAAATTTTTAAGAATAAATAAATCCAAAAAAAATATGGAAGATATAAAATTGTGTATGAATTTTGACAGTTTGGACCTGACGCTACAGTGCTGCCATATTACGTAGAGCATTTTAAAAAACCTCATTGGAAAAATAAATTAGATCTGTTAGTTCATTTAATACGTTTACCGGAGTGATACCAGTCAGCCTTTTACAGTTCAATGCTGAAAATAGCTTCCTTCTGAGCGAGGAGATTTTGGCCTTCTAAAACAAGCTGTCTAAACGGGATTGGTATAGGGTTGATTTTCCTTGTCCTTGTAGTGATGTTGTACTGCGTTGTTTGTTTAGTCTGTTGTAAAGCGTGGGAGAAGTGGGGAAGCTTCGGTACGAATGGAGCTGCTCGACCGGAGTGATAGCACGTTCTTATGGAATACCGGTCTGAAACAGTACTCGCGCTGTGTTCCACCAAATGAGTGAGGATATCGGAGGCCCATAACCAAGCCCTTCCGCAAACCAAATCGCTGAACACAGAATCCTGACATTTCATGTATGTTCTTTATACGACATAAGTGAGCACTAAGAAAGGAATTATGGAAATGCCACCTCTAAGGTGAAAATATCTACCTCTGCGCGAGCAAAGCTGCGGGCAAAAGCTAGTAGGGTACATAAATTTTATCAAAAGCTTTTACAGAGGCGGTTAAAGGTTTTTAACCCTTTTCTTACAGCTCTCCATTTAGTTTCTCATTAGTGGTCTCGCATTCTTTAATTTACTTAACTCACAAGTATCGGTCTTCACTTAGTGTTTTGAAATTAAGTAAGGCTTTATTTAAATTAAACTATTTTACACACTGCTACTTACCGACTGCTTCCATTTTATTCACATTCACAAACCGTATACTTTTGAATTTATGTATTTATACAGAATAATCGCTTAAAAGGATTAAATCTGCAATATAATAATGTTGTAATACAGTGTAGTCATCATGAAGAACAGATTTTTAGCTAATCCAAATACGTACCCTATGGCATATAAATTAAAACTTAAATTCTTATAAAATTGTGAACTCTTTCTAGAAATCTTGCTACTGCAAATGTTATCAAATTATGTATAACGTTAATAAAATAAAGGCAAAATATCTATAGGAATGGGTGAGGCCGATTTGATTCCCGGATAGGGTAAATGGTTATTGAGTGACAATATTAGCAAAAGTAGATATAAATATACATTAAAGACATGTGCGCTGAATTTCAAAAGTCAAAGAATCATATCATATTATTAGATCAGATCATAACATTTTATCTGATTTTATATTCAGAATATTTATTTGTATAAAAATGTATTTGATGTGATTTGTATTTGATTTGATTTTTATCTTATCATTCACTATATCGAATTCACTTTTAACCTTTACATTCTTTTTTTAAAGTAAAACTTTTATTACACCATCTCAATTTTTTTGGTCTATGTATCGACGGTCGGCCAGCGTCCAGTGGCCAGTCGGACAGTGTGCCAGTGCTCCACGCTAATTTGTTTTTTTTTGTCAGTGTTTAATGTAAATGTTGTTATTTATTTGGTTTATTAGATTTATTTATTTGCATGTGAAAAAAAGTTTCACGTTTAACGTGGTTCATAAAACCATTCAAAAACAGTCATTTTTTCATCTTTCTCTTTTCGCACCTAAACTGCCCATGCCATTTTACAATTTGTTTTTTTATCCCAAGGTTGCCTGGAAGAAATTGCTTTTTAGTGATAAGACTGCCATTTGGACACGGTAACTCTATTGATGTATTATGTAAACTATATTTTATGTAAACTGTTATATCTGGTGTACAATAAAGTATATTCTATTCTCTATTCTATTTTATTCCATGCTCTCGTATGTGTGATACAAGATAGGTTGGTATTTGTGCGACTTTAAAATAATAGTTATTAGAACACTCATTACTAATCTCACCGTGGGCGAGGCACGCTTCGTCACAAACGGGTAGGCTCGACCAGAGTAATACCTTGGCCTCACAAAAAACCTTGAAAAACGTTTCGCCGAGTGAGTAAGGATACCAACGGCCCATTTTTTTTTTTTTTTTTGACGTGGTGGAATGCCTTTACGCACTTCGCTCCCCCCCTGCGGGTACAGAGGGTTCGCTTTATGTGGGACTCCTGACTGACACCAGCCAGACTACCCACTAAACCACCACGGTGTGCCACTCTGCGCCTGAGACGGGAGGGATCCGGGAACCGCTTTCTTACGCCATCCGGACCCCTCCCAGCGCCAGCCCGCACTGAAGCGGGCACCATCTTCTGATTCTATACTCTTAAGGCCCATACTCCAACCCTGCCCCTCATTCCTCTCGCCATCCCCCAAAGGTCGGCAACGCACTTGTGACGCCTCTGGTTTAGCGGGTGTCCATGAGCGGCGCTTACCATCGGGCGATACATCTACTCGTTTATCTTGAACCAAAGAAAGTCAAACGACTAGGCAGCGGTAATCGCTCATTTTTGAAAACGAATCAAGGGAAATTTTAATGAACATTGATAAAATATCCATATCGCAAATAATCGCAATCTTAGTCAATACAACATCGCCGGACTCTAACCATTTTCACCATTTTATGTCTTGACCGTTATTATATAAAATACAGGTATATCTCTTAAATTGTTTGGCGTACTCGATGAACGGATAACCTAAGTCGTTTATTTGTAAATTACCTCAAGCATTGTGGTGGCTGGTGTTGAAACGTTTGTACACAACCTGTTGTTTACTTAGTTAAGATAAGGTCTTAGATATCAGGGACAGAATAGACAAAGGCGTGGATTACAAGGTTTTTGCATAAAAGGAGTTAAATTGTCTCTTAATTTGCACTGAAAATATAATTTTATTTGGACATTGTATATTGGTAGTCGTTAACCTAATCTACTTTAGGATTTTTTTTATGAATAATCCTACCGCATTGTCTAGTCTGCTTGATTTAAAGCCTAAGCAGAATCCAAGAGTGGTGCTCACTATACTCTTTGAATGACCCACACTATGGCGGCCTAGTGATTTTCTGTATATTATATGTATGTATTTACAAAACGTATTTGAGTATCCTATTAGTGAATTTATCTGCTTAGTTTGTATCAGATGTTCGGAACATTTATTTTATTTCTGTTTGGTATTATTTAACAAACTATAGTAATTCCTTATAAAGATTTAAAGGAGCGAGCATTACTGCACTTTTATTACATAATATCTCATCTAACATTTGTTTGTCAAACCAATGGCGTGCGTTTCCCTTGTTACAAACACGTAGCTCTACTCTCTTCTTGGGGGTGCTTTTTCGTTTTGAAACCATCAAAACAAAATGGTACCTTCAGGAAGTAGGAATGAACTCTTTGCAACAAGTCTTAAGAAATTGACAGGAAAATTCCGCTGCATGTCTGTTTTTTTTTTATTACAATCTACCTCCAACATAATCGGAGCCTTTGCTTATCTACTTCTCTTTGTCACACCAGTTCTATTTATTCCTCTCGTACTTTCATTCCTAAGGCCAATTTTTTTTCTACATCAGTCTCTTTCAGTCCATAGGTGGGTGGCGTAGCCATGCGAATGCTACGCCTGACGAAAGATATCGGACACTGGTCGTAATCAGGCCTTTTCCTGATATTTTTTGTAGCCTCTATGGTGCAGATTGAGCTGCTTGTCTGTTACGTTTTAACAGGTAAGCTGTTTCACCGATTTTAATGAAATTTGGAAAGGAGGTACTCTGATTCCAGAGGAAGTACATAGGCTACCTAATACGAACCGACATACTCGCGGTCGGAGCCGCCGTCTAGAGCTGGTTGCCAATAAAAGTAAATTAGAATAGGTTTCTGTCGATCTAATACTTGTTTCGATACTTGATAAGCAATGATTGATGAAATAATGTTTAAAAGATAACAATATATATATATATATTACCAAAGCAGCGTAGAGGTTTTAGCGAAGCTTTTAGTACAAGAGCCGGAGAAGATCGACGCACACCCATTTGATAACCAGTACAAACTTTTTTTAAATTGTATTAATTAATGAACACATCTATAATGGATTGCCTATCTCAAAACGGCCATGAATGTTTTGACATAATAATTATTTTCACGGGAATTAACGCGATCACTTATTTAAAGGTTTTTTTATGGAATAGGGGGCAAACGAGCAGACGTTTCGCCTGATGGTAAGCGATTACCGCCACCCATGGACACCCGTAACACCAGAGGCATCCCAAGTGCGTTGGATGAGGGGAAGGGTTGTATTGTGGGCCTCCGGTATCCTCACTCACTCGGTGAAACACAGCACAGACGCTGTTTCACACCGGTTTTCTGTGAGGCCGTGGTATCACTCCGGTCGAGCCGGCCTATGCATGCCAAAGCATGGCTCTCCCACGGTTCTTTATTAATCCCGCGAAGCAAAAGTTTCTTTATTGATCCGTCAATTTCCGATATTATAGATAAATTTATTTCGCCATGTACCGTCGCATACCACACTAACAGTGTCCCCATTCTGTAAGCAAACCGCTGTGTTACTATTCTGGTATTTATTCGACTGCGCAGAAAAGCGAGGTGGTATGTTTTTTAAGGCAAATCAGAGGCATGTAATAACCTTTGAATAAGTGATCGCGTCAATTCCCGTAAAAATTATTGTTATTTTTTTTTACTCGATAAGCTTTCCAGATAGGTCTAAGTTGATCTTCACCGGCTCTTAGACTATTATGTTAAGCGGAATGTTATGCATTGAAATTCATCGTGTGCAAATAATTGTGAAAATCTTAATGTCGAACGATGAATGATTGAGAACTTCTTTTCATAAAGTTATAAACATATATTAACTTACTCGCGTTTGTATCTCAAAAATGGGACAACAAATATTAAATGGCTGTATATAGTAGCGTATGCGACTGCTGTGCTTTGAGGTCTCGCGTTTGATTCCATGGTCGGATCAATTGTTTGTACGATGTGCAAACATTTGTTTGAGAGTTTGGATGTTTCCTAATTATGATTTGTATGTATTGACAAAAAGAAAGTATTTTTCATTTATGTCAGTTGTTTAGTTCCCATAACACAAGCTCTGTTTAGTTTGGAACTAGATGGCGCTGTGTGATGATGTGTAAAATATCCGAAATATTTTATTTCAAAATATTTGTCCGAAATGTTTGAAAATTATATTAGACAAACTAACTTAATATATTTTGGTTTTTAGTGTGCCGGAATTAAGACGGCAAAGATGATAGAAGGTATGCAGCAATCCTAGAATTGCCAAGTCATTTTGAAATAATTTTTAAAGTGAGAAATATGATATGGGTTAAATTTGAACTGACTAAATCCACATAGTGTTAAGTTTCATGGGAATCCATGTATTGTAAAGGACTCGGTATTTGTTACAAAGGAAATCCTCAAGATTTCCTGAAATGTATGACAACACTCAAATATCAAGTATTTTTTTCATAATTTAAAATAGGACTTACAGCTTATATGATTATTATCATTTTTGCAATGAGTATGTCGACTATCAGGAGCAGACTACACTCAATGTCGTTTTAAAATCTAGAATTTTTTATTGAAACCTTATTAAATTTAAAAGCAGATAATATTTTAAAAACGGACTTTAATTATTCTTAAATTTTATTTTTTTTTCTCATTTTTGTTAAAGGGTTTTCTTTGCTAAATATTTAGTTTATATAAGTGGAGACTTCTTAATGGCGTTTTGTTGCTATTTTTGTAACTTATGTTAAGTGTATTGCTGTAAGTTTCTCTAAGATTAACAAATAAATAATAATGAATAAATAAATATTTTCGGACATTTTAACTCACAACGCCATCTAGTCCCAAACTAAGCAGTGCTTGTACTATGGATACTAGACAACTAATACATACATACTTTTTTTTGTAAATACATACACATTATACATAGAAAACACCCAAACTCCGAATCAAATATTTGCAGATCGTAAAAACATTTGGTCCGACTCAGGAATCGAACCCGAGACCTCTAGCACAGCAGTCGCTTACGCTACCACTGCGCCACCGAGGGAGTCGAAGAAATAAAATAAATATCTAATTGTAATAACTGTAACAGGAGCTACCTATATTATGTGATTTATACTAAGTCTAAAACTAGTCTAGACGACGCCACATTCGTATTTCAAGACACGGCAGATGACTGTCGTGTGAACCGTTCGCGGCATGCCTTTTTGTCGCTTGCATCTGACGTATATTGATCGACAGTTATCATTTCACGTCATAATCGGTGTCAAACCAGTCATATGTCATCCTGGATGTGTCTTTTTGTTTAGTACATATGAGGCAAGTACAGTGTGTTTGATATCATGAGAAGTGGAATGGTAATTAATTTAAAAATAGACTTAGGGTAATAATCTAGTTTACAAAAAGACCTATACCCAATCTTAGTATTGCAAGCTTTCATTATAATGCTTTAGAAATTAACGTTGTTCTCTTTGAACGTTGAATGAGAGACAAATACATATTTGAAAGTGTACAAAATAAATTTCGATACGATCTAATTAATTTTCTAAACTTGCTTTTCAACGTGAATTAAATTTATATGTCTCAATATCACATCAACAGCCTTAAACCATCAATGGGCATGATGACAGTAACGAAGAACCACTAAAATTATGTATTTTTCATAGAGTATAAAAATCGTATTTACTTTTATACTTGAGTGAGATTAATAGTTAATTATCAAATATAAAACTACAAAATACAGCAATCTGCTATGTTAATTGAACACAGCAATCAGAATGAGTTACATCACTTATGTATAAAGGTCACTTTGTTCGGATATAATTGACGATCAATTTACAACTTTTAAGAGCTATAACTGACTCTGGTTGACAAGTGGTGACGTCACATCTGCGACGTAACGTCATAAACAGACGCCATGACACCACCGAGCATTTTGGCGTGAATTTTTAACTTAAAATTTATATCGCGATTTTTTCTACTAAAACTGAACGTTGAAATTTTAAAAATAGGATATACTTTCGAACATCATAAAACAGTTTTTCAAAATTAGTCATTATGCCTAGGACATAGGTATCTTCTCAGAGAAAAAGGTATCGGTGTACTTTACCACGCTGACCTTGAAACAAACCCTAGTAGTTTGTTTTAAGTTTTCGTTTTCTTTGCAGTGACACACATACATGACTTACTTACGACGAAATATAATTTAAATAATAATTTGTTTAATTTCGGCTATGTCTTTAGTCATATCTTTTATATCTTTCTCGACCGCGTCTTGGCAAGCGTAGAGTGGGACGTCCACAGGCCAGGTGGAGTGATGATCTGCGTAAGACGACTGGCAGGAGCTGGATGCAAGTAGCCGAGGTTCGAACTAAGTGGCGTGAAATTGGAAAGGCCTTTGTCCAGTAGGGTCTGCGATAGGCTGATGATGATGATGTCTTTAATAAGTTTTCCTCGTTCTTTTGCAATATTTTTCATTAAAACTCGGATTCAGTTGATTGCATATTGTTATGTAAATGACCTATCCAGCATTTAAATAGGTTTTCAATTCGAAATTTTTGAAATTAGAGTTATACTAAATATACTAACTCAGCAGATTTACAAAATGAGTATATATTCTAGAATCAAACAGATTTTACACCAGACCGGTTTCGCCTTATGGCATTTTCAATGTCAATTTTCGATATGACAAAACAGGTTAAGTATGAAATTAATTTAAAAAATAGTGGAATTAGTACAAATGAATATGATTCTGGAATGTATTGCAACAAGATCCATTAAGTGCCGACAATCGAGAGTATAAATGAAATATGAGTATACATTAATGATATTTATAGTTATCCACTAAAACAATTATTAACTATTCTACTAAAGGAATACTATTATTCGATTAGCAGGAAGTCTGGTAGGAAATCGAACTGGTTGTTACATTTTGTAGCGGCCTTTTGTAAAGTGCATTTGGATCGTGATTTGAGTTCCATTTATTTGTACAAAATGTACGAGCTCTTTTACATTTAACTTCGGCATTACACAAAGCCTTTGTAAATAGGTAACTCCATCTGTATATTAATCAACCTATCGCCGTCTACTCTTAAAGGACCCTTTGATTTTATAATTCTTGAGGTAGTACATAGCGCCATTGAAGTTCTAACAAGGCGTAAGTCAAAAATGACTATTTTCAAGTAACCAAAATGGGTCCACATTTCATGTCATCCACATTTTTTATCATTAATTCCATCACGACGAAAACTTGAAGACTCGAAGACTTAGAATTGAATACTTAAAATACTTAACATTGGCAGAAATAGCTGATCCGGCTGGTTGCCGTATCATCAAAAGAAGAAGAATTAACCAAAATAAACTGTATAAAAATAGAGGTAACCTATTCTTAAGGCATTTTGTTTCGAATTATCAAATACATTATCAATCAAATTTGATTATGATAATTAAATAAAACCGCCTTAAGCATATGTAATCATAATTTTATGCAGATTTTTACTCTCTTGGATAGTTGTCATTTATCACTTACGCGGTTTTAGAATTTCACCGATGATAGGATACTGTTTGGGGTATATATTATATATACGAAACATTATACAAGGTGTAAAGTATAGTAAGGGAGACCACCCTTTGGCATGCCTGGGCCGGCTCGACCAAAGTGATACTACGGCCTCACAAAAAACCAGTGGACAACAGCGCCGTCGTGTTTCACCGAGTGAGTGAGGATACCGGAGGCCCTATTTTTCTTTTACGTTTAGAGGGTACCCTCTCGGGCCTCCGGCGTTTGCGGCGGGGCGCTGAGTCGAAATCCAACGGACTAAAACCACACAGTGTGCCACTATGTGTCTGAGACTGGATGGATCCGGGAACCGCTTTATTGCGATATCCAGACCCTGAATACCGGAGGAGCATACCCCAACCTCTCCCCTCATACCCCGCCCCATCTCCCAAAGGCTAGTAACGCTCTCGTGACGCCTCTGGTGTTGCGGGTGTCTATGGGCAGCCGTAATCGCTTACCATCAGGCGACACGTCTGCTCGTTTGGCCCCTATTCCATAAAAAAGACGTTTTTTTTTAAATGAAATAATGATAAATAAATTTGGAACAATTATCATACTGCGAATGTGGATGTTAAGTTAGAAAACATACAAGCAAAACATAGAGGAAGAGCAATATTTTCACACTTCTTAATCTGTGTTGTATATCACACTTTCACAGATAAACTGCTATATCAATTTTGATGAATTTTTTCATGGAGATACTTTACTGAGATAGTCGATATTGCGAAAGCTAGTAATAATATATATGCATAAATAAATGTTGTCTTTATACAGCTGGTTTTTACTGTTAACCAACTTCAAAAAAGGAGGAGGTTCTCAATTCGATTGTGTTTTATTAAAACGAGATACCATAAAGTTTGTCTGTTTGTTATATATTTTTAAATCTATGTAAAATAGGACAAAATATTCAAATTACTGTATTGACTAGACATCAGTCTTGACAAACAACAAAATTCCCAAAAACACAAAAAAAAATAAAATAAGACTCTCGGAAGTAAGACTTTTTTGCCAATGGTTTTATATCATTATTATTCTATTTATGTATTTACAAACACATATCGATATAATATAAATACTTAAAGCAGAAACTATTAACAAAAATTATGCAATCGGAGGAGCATGATCCTTTGATGGTCCTCTATCGCCTTTACCATGGAGAGTGTTCTGAAGAGCTCTTCCAACTGATCCCACCTCTCCCTTCCTCTACAGAACAATACGTGCCGGCCTTGGAAGTCACTGCTTTAAAGTGGAAGACATACGTTCTCGTACTCGTCGATTCGGTGGTTCCTTCCTGTGCCGAGCGGTCAAAACCTGGAACTCACTGCCAGCGTACGTGTTTCCTTCCCACTATGATCCCAGGTCCTTTAAGTGGGCCGTGAAAAAACATCTCAACAACAACATGCTGCAGTGTTTTCTTTCACATTGAGGATGGTGACCACCAATCTTGGATTCTGCTCATGCTTTCCATCAGGCAGGGAAGAGTCATTTTGACAGCTTATACCTAAAAAAAATGAAATTTAGCAAAATTAAATTTTACAGGAAGTTAAGTGCCGAAATCTAAAGAGTCAAAGTAATGAATTAAATAATAGTATATAAATTATAATCGAATTTCGACTGTAGTAGTATTTCTTTCAAACATTTATTTTTAACTAGTAATGATTGTTCAAGTTAAAAAAAACTCGAAGCATGACAGATGTATATTTTTTACACTCCTGCTAATTATCTACAATGTACATTTGCGTGAAATTTGCGGAGAGCTCTCTATCAAAGAGTCACCATACTCGTTACCTTTGACAATAACTCCGCCCTTCCACTGTAACTGCATAAAGTTTAAATAAATAAACATACCTAATTGCACATTTAACTTAAAGGTAACTTTACGAATGGGTATAAAAAACAGCGTACATCTTACTGAGTACTGTCATAATTTAGGTTCTTCTTTTATTAATGTCGCTGTACATCTTAAGGTTTTTTTAACAGTAGCCGGAGTGGGACGTCAAGCCAACTTTAGCAATTTGTCAATAGTGATGTGCTACGTGTTTTTATTTTTAATGTATAAGCTGCCAAAATGAATCTGCCCTGCCTGATGGAAAGCATGAGCATAATCCAAGAGTGGTTGTCACCATTCTCAATGCGAAAAAGAACAATGCAGCATGGTGACCACACTATGGCGGCCTGTTGAGATGCTTTTTCACGCCCCGCTTAAAGGACCCGGGATCATAGTGGGAAGGAAACACGTGCGCTGGTAGTGAGTTCCAGGTTTTGACCGCTCGGCATAGGAAGAAAGCATCGAAGTGATGAGCATATATAAGTAGGTATTTATCTGTAGATTTGGATACAAAATTCCGGTAGTATCATTAATTTAAAAAAAAGACTCTCTATATTGATAAACATGTAGCAAGATTTTCTCTGTATCTGTCTTTTTTACAAAATTGGATTTTGATGTTGTTCTAACGATACTCGATTAATTTCACATCATTATTTAACAATTTTTAGAATTAAATCTGTTCATAATTTCAATAAACCAATGAAATAGAATGTCAAATATAACTAAAAATATATGAATAAGCACTGGGATACAATTCTTTTTTTCCGATGTTTGCGCATAAGCGCTATCACATCCCTAGTCGTGATGTACACATGAAATATAGATGTCAAACATACCTCATCAAGTATTCATCATTCTATTGTATATCTCAGAGAAGAGAGTACTACTCTTTGAGATTACTTCCTGAATTACAACTAAAAACTCCACGCTCTTAAATTTCTGATAGAGAGATACTGTTAATTCACCCCTCCGCAAACCCCGGAGGGGTGACGACCCCACTGGGTTTAAAGGGGTGCGGGGTGTTGTGTCGAAATCGACTAAAACCACACGATGTGCCACTCTACGCCTTAGACAGGAGGGATCCGGGAGCTACTGTTATGACAGCCCTGCGGTGTTTGTAGTAAGAGTAACACAACAACTGTTGGTAACGCGGGCGAAGTTTGTCTAAAAAAGTTGCCTAAGTTACTTCTTATGTCATTAGCTGTGTCCCAGTGAAAGTCTCGTCAATACCAATCTAGTCATACCAGAGATTAGACAGAGAGATAAATATTTATAAATAGCTTTTTTAATGTAAGTACCGTATACTCATATACTTTAAAATTTTTGTTAATTTGAAATTATAAACAGACTCTTCAATTTTATTTATTTATATTTTTAATGCATAGATGTTTTTTACATTAATGTAGAACTCTAGCCACACCTGTTATCGTAGAGTAATTAATTCAAATATTGAATGGTAAACAGTAACAAAAAACAAATTAAAACGCCCACCTACACTGACTGACGGATGATAATGTGAGGAAGGGACCTGTATTCCGGCGATTTAGTAGAGATCGTTTCGATAATAATTGTCTTCCATACAAGGTTGCTAGAAACAGGTGTAATGAGTGATGAATGCCAAAAAATAAGAAGCTACATCCACCCAAGAGCAAATATCCCTACAAAAGATTTCAAAAATTATTACCGAGTAAGGCAAGGCCACTTCTTGAACAAAAAACAGACAATGGTCTGAAACGAAAGAGACGTCCAAAGTTGGGACAGGCTTTTTCACTCCTCATGTCAATGAAGCTGATAAAATTTTCTCGTCATTTTGTATAATGAGATTTATAAAACATGCAAAAAAATAAATTTTGTTGATATTAATGTGGGGATCTCCAAAATGAGCAATGTACTATTCAGTACTAGCAGTAGACGATGAATATATAAAGTGTGATGATATGGGAGAGCATGCACGAAGTACTCGATATAGTTAGCAACCTGACCTTACCCTTGACCTTGGGTTACATTATTTGCTCCCGAGTAGTTGATAATATTTTTATATCCTTTCCTTAGCTTCGGTGAAAAGGAGACTATGTGACATAATCAGGGCAACATACATTTAATTAATTCGTACTTTACTGTGTTCATTTTTAGGGATCCGATGTTTACGTCTTGGCACTCTTATAGTTTTGTCATGTCCGTCCGCCCTTCCGTCCGCCCTCAGTGTACCTTTTCTTTTGTTATTGCTAGAAAGGAATAGGATTTTTCTTTTATCATAGCAAACCATTCTGATAATATATTTTATCTTTACAAAGAACAGGCAGTTTATTTTGAAATAAATCACTATCTAAAAAAACAAAACATCTTTAAACAAAATACAATCATATAGAAAAATGGTCACCATTTAAAAAAAATGTTGAATACCCTTTACAGTATTAGGAAACACCGAAGAATGACAAATATAATTAATTAGTCGATTGAAATATCGGAACTGGTATTCCAGTAATGTTGGAACAAAGAGCCGCACCTCACGTACATTGATATACTAGTTCAGAAAAACCTTTTCGTAAACTATTAAGAAAAAAGTATCTTAATTGCGCATGTGAATCCACCAGCAATACGTTTATTATCTTATTATACGTAAGTGTGAAAAATATCATTAAATGTATTTGTAAGTAGAGTGTCTGTATTGTTTATATTTGCGATTATTAAGGCAATAATGATCTTTTACAGCGAAGCCATTTGTAGCCTTATCGAGTGAGCATGACGATAAAAACTCTAATTCGCACTAAAAGCCACCTTAAAACACTTTCATATATTATTAACAAGTATGCCTGTGCCATTTTAATGTTGTTTTAAAATTCCATCAATGCTTACTAAGCATGTAATCGTAGACTTTGACATTTTCATGATTATTCACTTATGTTTATGAAGTAGTGGGCAAACGAGTGGACCTATTGCCTAATGGTAAGCAATTTACGCCGCCTATGAACAGCCACAATACCAAAGGCGCCGTGCAACATGTGCGTTGCCGGCCTTTGAAGGATGAAAAAGAGGATGGGGGAGTTGGAGTTGCCGCCGGTCTCACAGTCATAAGCATACATTTAGGTTGATCTTCTGTGACAGGGTAGTACCGCACCTACCGACTGACACAGGTGATTACTGGGAAAGGAAGCTTCGGAGAGCACCTGTGTCTTATATGCAAGGACCCAACGCCTGAGTTCCACCACTGCGATGGCCAGACCGTGGACACTGCATTCCATACACTGGCAGAATGTCCGGCGTGGGGCGAACCAAGGTGATTTCGTGGCGGCCATGTTGCGGAGTAAGAGCGCGTGGAAATTTGCTGTCTCTTTCTACGAGCAAGGAGATTTTGGAGCGGGACCAGGAGAAATGTAGAACCCTAATTGTCCGTTAGGCCCGAAGATCGCAAAATGATCTTCGTCTTCCATTAGCACAAGCCTGGAGGTGACAGATGAGGTCACGAGTGCCCTAGCAGAAGCAGGCCAAGACAGCGGCGCGAGTTCTACAAAGTTGTCTAATTAAATGGTGACACATCACTAGGACCATTGTTACCAATCTATTGACATCTCATTCATTAAAATTAGTTTGGTACTTTAGACGCTACAGTAGAAAACACAAACATACATAGACTGCCAAATATAGTAAGTTTCCTTTTGGTTAAGCCCTAGTCGGGTAGTAAGACATGAGCACAACCAATTTTTCATTGCACAGATAGCGTACTTGTTTAAGCGGCCGTCAAGCCCATCTCTATTGCGCTGAATGTTATGAGCTTAAACCCCATGTGGGTCAATACTTTGTGTAATCCGCAAATTATAGTTTCGAGTCTGGGGGTTCGAGTCAACCCAATTAGGTTAGAGTGTAGATTTCCTAGTTCATTCTTTTCATGTGATAGTACAGTCAGTACTGACTGTCACTTAGTGTTTGGAATTCAACCATAATTCATTTCATTATTTATTGTTTAAGCTTTCTTCTCTTCTTCTCCACATGAACTTTAACAGTGTCACAAGTTCACGCTCTTCCGTTCACATATTTTTTGTAAAAAGGTGTACAAAGTTTTTTTATATAACTATGACAAAAATGTTCATATTGTGTTTTCTCAGAAAACTCTGCAATTAATTAATAAAATTTACTTCGAGAATACGAAGAAATTACAACAAATAAGTATGTAATGATGACCACGAATAGTCTAATGTAAAAACTTGTGAATGCATTTTCCTTGAAATTTTCATATGGCAACTGTATTCGCTGAAATCGTCTTTTTGTACTTAATTTCTAAAAGTACTTAGGTGTTGTATAAAGTATTTTAACAGTTTCTTTTAATCGAGACACTACTTTCGGTACTAGTGCAGGTGGAGGTTCCTAAAGAATCATCCGAGTACAGTCGACGATAAAAATACTATTTTTTTAACTCGAAAATGCACGATAAAGATTATTTTACTTGTAAAATAATTAAGGAGAGAATATGTTTTTTACTTCTCTTTCACAATCCTGTCGTCTAAAAACAATCAATCAAATCAATCAAAAACCAAAAAAAAAAATATATTTAGAAGAAAATTAATATAAAATACCACGTATTTTTTATTAATTTGCTTCCAAATATATATTTTGTCGTGTAAATTGCTCTAATGCACAATTATTTTCTTGGGTGTATTGTGGAGGAACGGGTCACATGTTCCTCCAACTCAAAGGAAGGATCCTCCGACCAGGCGAGGCGATCATGCCTGGCGGGCCACTGCCCAACGGTTGATGTTGGGAAGTTGTATATATGTTAATCGGCGCGAGAACTCCTATTGCGCGATTTAGGATTGGTAGTTTCTTAGTGAACTACGTTACTCCGTATTTCAGTGTATCTTCGGTGGATGTTGTCATATATTTATGTTGACGCTGTATGTGGAAGTCGTCACAGTATCAACTTAAATAGTTATGGTTGTTTCTATACATTAACATTTCCTAGAAAATCACTCATTTGGCCCTATATTTCAATGAGTACCTTAATGAAGATTTACAAAATTCATAGTTTCATTTGCAATTACTGTAACACTATCCTGAATTTTCTTACAATTCTTTTGTAAATTTACGAAGCCTATTTAGTCAAAACGTATATATTTTTTCTAATATAATGAAATAACAACCAATAAAAGGGAATCATTTATAAGCTTAACTGTACTCGACTGTACTTGACACTTCCTAACTTATTAACTAGGCGTTATTTTCATCGGGTCGGTCGGTTCTCGGTTCCTGGGATAACTTGTCACCCTACTTATGACATTTAACACATAATCGATTCTTCGAGAGAACAATTAATCGGCTACGTCGATTTACTAAGAATATGAAGAAGTGTAAAACATTTAAGGGATTTTTATCCGTTATAATATAATTTTATGAACTTGATTATTTCTACTTCCAAAAACGTAACATCGATTCACAAGGATTTCAGATTCAAAATGTTTGACTCAAAGACTTTTAATATAAGCACAAATTAAGTACATTCGTGTAAAATATATTCGATTAAAAATATTATTCCCGAAACAGATATTTGAAATAGATTTCAGATAAATTGTACCATCACTATTTCAGCATAGTAAACCTCTTTAGACCACAGATAAATATTCTATCTGTTGCATGAATATAATAGCGTATTTTTCAAACTTTTACTATATTAAAGTTACTCTACCAAAGCTTTTCCAGTTCGCAGGCAGCATAGGACTGACTGTTATAGAGAATCTTGGGAGAGGTGTGGGCGTCTGCAGCAGAGAATATGATTAAATGAATGATGAGCCCCTGAGTTCCTCGAGCCTCTGCAGTTGCGAAGAGATATCGCCTCTATGGTAGTCCTCTATCGCCTTTGTCTCCCTTCTTCTTTTCTCTACAGGATAGCACGTGCTACTTTTCGAAGTCACTTTATAAGAGTGGTAGACATACGCACGCAACGTTACGGTACTTCCTTCTTGTGCCGAACGGAAAAACCTGGAACTATACTGCATATGAGCGCACGTGTTTCCCCACCATTATGATCCCGGGTCCTTTAAGAGGGGCGTGATGAGGTATAGGTCTCCATAAAGTGGATTACCATGCTGCATTATTTGCACTGCATTTAACACATATGTCTACACCGTAATAATCATAATTCGTACGCCAAATATATGCGCGTAGATAAAATTTTCAAATTGTGAAATCCCAGAAGAATAAGGTTGCTTACAATAATACAAAATTTTAACAAGAAAAGATAGACTTCAAGAACTGGATCAAATTGTAATGGGTCTACACGGAAAGCACCAACTTTCAAATATCTAACAAAGAATCATCGAAATCGGTTGGCGTGGTATTGAGATTTTCGTCAACTTTTCGGACATCTACTCAATGCAAATTGAAGACTATACGGTTTTCTCATAGATGACATTATCAGAACTGACCAAATTTAATTGTGACCACACGGGAAGTGTGGTCACAATTAAATTTGGAAAACCAACTTTCAAGTAAAAAAGAACCATGAAAATCGGTTTACCCAGTCGTTGATTCTGAGGTAACAAACAAATGTTATTAGCAAAATTAAGGTGTAAAATAAAAAAAAAATACAACACTTAAATTAAAATTATCAACATCAAACATTAGCGGTAATGCGAGCCCATAAGATTTTCCCTTACCAAAAAGTGTTCAACGCGGCCAAAGGACTTTTCACTTCAAAACATATAGTCAAATTAATGTATTTTCTTTTTTTTATGGAATAAGGGGCAAACGAACAGACGTATCGCCTGATGGTAAGTGATTACCGCTGCCCATGGACACCCGTAACACCAGAGGCCTCAAAAGTGCGTTGCCAGCCTTGGGAGATGGGGAGGGGGATGAGGGGAAGGGTTGGATTATGGGTCTCCGGTATCCTCACTCACTCTGTGAAACACAGCGCAGGCGCTGTTTCATACCGGTTTTCTGTGAGGCCGTGGTTTCACTCCGGTCGAGCCGGCCCATGCATGCCGAAGTGTGGCTCTCCCACGTATAAAATTAATGCGGAAGTTGTGTTTTTAAAAGAAAGAAAAGTCACTACCTCATTAGCGAAAATTCCAGATCTTTCTTAACATTATTGTTCATTTGAAGTCTCGCTATGAGATGAAAAATAACATGTACTTAAATATACAGCTATCACATGCAATGGAACGTCACGCAACGACTACATAGAAAGTCTCAAGACACGCACAGCTTTCAATGATTGAGTGAGTTAAATTTCTTCTGTTACAATGAAAATTGCAATGGCCAATTGAAATCCATCATTATAGCCCCGAAGATCATAGGTTGATATAAGAGTAGGGTACAACCCGACCATATCGGGACGGGTATTCCCCTCCATCCGCTTCAGAGGCCAGCCGCGAGGAGGCGACGTACGCGTATGCCGTATGTCGCCAAAATTGAGAGTATACCAACAGACGGTACCCGCTTCAGTGCGGGCAGGCACTGGGAGGGGTCTGGATGTCATAATAAAGCGGTTCCCGGATCTCTCTCGTCTCCAGCGCAGAGTGGCACACCATGTGGTATGCGTCGGAAAGCAAAAAAAAATAGTAGGGTACAACGGCTTCTTCATAGTGAATGCGAATGTGATATATAAAATAACTACATTGTCTCCCTTTTCTGTTCCTATTTTTATAGATTTATAGACAACTTTCGCATTACGAATAAACCTTATGTCTTAGGAAGTCAAACAACATACATGAAACGGACACAGAGAATACCCAGACTCAGAACCACAAATTGTGGATCACAAAAATTTTTGTCCCGGACACGCAACACTTCAGCGTAATAGGAAAGGGCGACATAAGTTTAAACCACTTTTTAAACCACTCCTACAAGAATAAGAGAGAAATGGGAGAGTTAGGCCTCTAGTGTCTTAGCTTCTGCTTTCTATTTATCATTTAAGATGTATATATATATATATACATATATATACAGAGAAACATATAGAGAATTTTTTACAGTATGTATAATGTTTGTCACACATTCATACCCAGAAATTAATTATTAAAATTTATTTATTTTAATAATTTATTTCTGGGTATGGTCTGGCCTTATTAGGCGTCTGTGATAATGAAAATGCTTGTATGTTTATTAGTTAGTCAAAAGTTGAGCAGTTATAGTTTTGAGAAAATAGCATAGATATCCCTTGTGGCCGTGGTACTTCGGTACTTCGGCCGATATGTACCAAAACCTGTGCTCAATTACCCTCTTATACTATAAAATGAATCGAGTAGTTCAGGATAGGATTTCTAATGTACAGTTTCAAATTAAGCCAGTATTGGCTTTAACTGAAAGCGATAAACAATTATTTAGAAAGATAATGGCAAACGTTATATACTATTAATGCTAAATGTTATAAGATTAGTTATTTTTATAAAATTGATTTATTGTAGATAATTCCGACATGCAAAGGAGTTGAAGTCTTATTTTTAGATTGTACACTATACAGTTTACGTTTAAAGCTATTCTAGCTAACATACGTTTCATAGACTTCAGTACTTTACAATGTCGGACTTTGCAAGATGGTATATTGAGTCAATTAATATCATTCTAGCTGACCTGTAATCCCCAACCAGCACTTGGCCAGCGTGGGGACGTATGGCCTTAACCCTCTCCTGAGAGGAGACCCGAGCCCAGCAGTGGCACATTATGGATGATGATGATGAGCTAACCTGTGCAAATTCCTCTGCCTCGTTCGAAATAAATAATTTTTCCCGGTTTATTTAACATATTTCACCGATACTCCGCTCCTATTGGTTGAGGTGTTATATTGGATATTATATAACCTTCCTCGTCGTGAGCTATCTAATACTAAAGTAATTGTTGAAGACGATCCAGCCGTTCAAGTGTGATGCTATGACCAAGGGAAATAGAGGTTAATTTTATACATACAAACTTAGAAAGAACAATGGCGAAATAATAGGTATATGTCTTTAAAATGTGATAAGTAAAGTTCTTGTATTAAAAGAATATTCGTAAGTTTGAAAATAACCTCAATCTGGACCCAAGACTCCTAACAGTTTTGGTCTCTATGTGTATCCAGTAGTTATTGTCATAAAAAGTCGTAAAAAAATTTCAGCTAATCGCCCTCCATGAGAAACTTTTAAGTGGGCTTAAAAGTACTGATTTAACTTGTACATACGCCTATTTAGGGACTAAGTTCTAGGTCAGGTACTAAATATATTATCTAAAATTTAACTTAAAAGGTTGACAACATGGTTTAGATGAAAGCAATACTTATCTAGACTATATAAAGCAAACCATTTTCCATAAATAAATAATAATAATAATAGTTTATAAACTTTTTAAACTTTATAATAATAGCCATAGATCGAACTAAGTGGCGTGAAATTGGAGAGGCCTATGTCCAGCAGTGGACTGCGATAGGCTGATGATGATGAATTTTCCATACGTTTCCGCGGCAACTGCACTAGCCGGCAATGTTTCATTCTATTATTCCAAGACAATAAGAATAACGACCTCCAACTATTCCAAACATAATTTGTAACAAATAAGATTTATAACTTTGTCAATAAGGAGAAATGATCGTGCCACCGTCGGAAGCAAAACGAACAAAATTTAACTCCATCTATTAGTTGAACTATAAATATCCGAGGACCCATAATTCTCCCAAAGATATGTATGACTCTATCCGAACGCTCCTGGTTCGGTGTGCGTACGCAGCTTACGAACAAATCGTGCTTTGTCGGAAATCTTCGTTAACGATCTACAGTAATTTGAATTTCAAATTCTGTATCTTAGTTTTGTAATCAATTTTATCTTATGTTATTTTGGTAGCTACTATCGTAATTGGAACCCGTACTCAATAGGCAACTTGTTTATATGTCCTCGTGCATCACCAGTAAGTATTTATTAATTTTGATGTTCATTGTTATAATTTACCGTAATTCATCGTGACAAAATAAAATTATGTCAGCACATGAGAATCGGCTCATGCCCAAGGACTATATGATAATNTTTCTGGGTATGGTCTGGCCTTATTAGGCATCTGTGATAATGGAACTGCTTGTATGTTTATTAGCTAGTCAAAAGTTAAGCAGTTATAGTTTTGAGAAAATAGCATAGACATCCCTTGTGGCCGTGGTATTCGGTACTTCGGTCGATATATACCAAAGCCTATGCTCAATTACCCTCTTATACTGTAAAATAAATCGAGAAGCTCAGGATAGGAATTCTAATGTTTAGTTTCAAATTAAGCCGGTATCGGCTTTAACTGAAAGCGATAAACAATTATTTACAAAGATAATGGCAGACGTTATATACTATTAATGCTAATGTTATAAGATTAGTTATTTTTATAAAAATGATTTATTGTAGATAATTCTAACATGCAAAGGAGTTGAAGTCTTATTTTATTATACACTATACAGTTTACGTTTAAAGCTATTCTAGCTAACATACGTTTCATAGACTTCAGTACTTTACAATGTCGGACTTTGCAAGATGGTATATTGAGTCCATTAATATTATTCTAGCTGACCTGTAATCCCCAACCAGCACTTGGCCAGCGTGGGGACGTATGGCCTTAACCCTCTCCTGAGAGGAGACCCGAGCCCAGCAGTGGCACATTATGGATGATGATGATGATGAGCTGACCTGTGCAAATTCCTCTGCCTCGTTCGAAATAAATGATTTTTCCCGGATTATTTAACATATTTCACCGATACTCCGCTCCTATTGGTTGATGTGTTATATTGGATATTATATAATCTTCCTCGTCGTGAGCTATCTAATACTAAAGCAATTGTTGAAGATGGTCCAGCCGTTCAAGTGTGATGCTATGACCAAGGGAAATAGAGGTAAACTTTACACATACAAACTTAGAAAGAACAATGGCGAAATAATGTCTTTAAAAAGTGATAAGTAAAGTTCTTATATTAAAAGAATATTCGTAAGTTTGAAAATAACCTCAATCTGGACCCAAGACTCCTTACAGTTTTGGTCTCTATGTGTATCAAGTACAGTTATTGTCATAAAAAGTCGTAAAAAAATTTCAGTTAATCGACCTCCATGAGAAACTTTTGAGTGGGCTTAAAAATAATGATTTTAACTTGTACATACGCCTATTTGAGGACTAAGTTCTAGGTCAGGTACTTAATATAATATCTAAAATTTAACTTAAAAAGTTGACAACATGGTTTAGATGAAAGCAATACTTATCTACCCTATTTTAAGCAAACCATTTTCCATACGTTTCCGCAGCAACTGCACTAGCCGGCAATGTTTCATTCTATTATTCCAAGACAATAAGAATAACGACCTCCAACTATTCCAAACATAATTTGTAACAAATAAGATTTATAACTTTGTCAATAAGGAGAAATGATCGTGCCACCGCCGGAAGCAAAACGAACAAAATTTAACTCCATCTATTAGTTGAACTATAAATATCCGAGGACCCATAATTCTCCCAAAGATATGTATGACTCTATCCGAACGCTCCTGGTTCGGTGTGCGTACGCAGCTTACGAACAAATCGTGCTTTGTCGGAAATCTTCGTTAACGATCTACAGTAATTTGAATTTCAAATTCTGTATCTTAGTTTTGTAATCAATTTTATCTTATGTTATTTTGGTAGCTACTATCGTAATTGGAACCCACTCTCAATAGGCAACGTGTTTATATTTTTTCGTCCTCATGCATCACCAGTAAGTATTTATTAATTTTGATGTTTATTGTTCTACTTAACCGTAATTCGTCATGACAAAATAAAAAAAAATTAATTTAGTCAGTACATGAGAATCGGCTTATGCCGTAGGACTGTATTGTGAGNATGATAATCAAAATATTAATATATTTTTTTAAACATAAATGATCTCAAAGTTTTTACACAAAAAGGATCAATATTTAAGTTTTCAGAGAGAAGAGATTTCTAGTCGCACATAATTACCGTTTCAATTTCACGCTGGCAACTTCTAGAAATACGCGAACTAGTTTCGAATTTCAATTCGTCACGAACTAGCAAAATTCCTGGAACTGTCAATCATCGAGAGTACGTTAAAATTTTCTTAGAAATTTAAATTGAGAATTAGTCACGAACCGCTCCGGTACTTCTAAATAGAATTTATATAGTTTTTAAATATTCGTAGGCACTGTACATACACAGGTGAGTCTTTTTTTTAACTGGTAACAAGATAGGATGTAAATCAAAGTTGTTGCGATCTGCATACCGCGGTGGGCACATTCGTTAGAACAGGAATACCTAAATGTATTAGAAATAATATTTAGTATACAGAGTTTGTTTGTAGAAATAATTGGATTCGTTATGCTTTTAAATTTATACAATCTATCGGCTTAGATATTACTTGAAATATTAAAATTATAATCTTGTGTCGACGTCTACGAGTTTGTTGTGCAAATATATCTATAGATTATACAAAGACATTATACTGACTTCCGTGTTGTAAATCGCGGTTCTAAAAGTGAAATGTTATGTATTTTATCTTTTCTAAAAAGGACGAGAGTTCAATCAATCGATTTCTATGTAAAATAATTTGATGTAGACTAAAAATATGTTTAATGCAGTATACTCAGAATGTTTTATTATTTTTTCAACCAGTCCTAATACTTTTTTATTACTAGCAACATTGTCACGCACTGTTTTTAACCATAATTTTTTTTTATGTAGACGCGTGCATACTCTGAATCTGACATTAGTGACGGACGTTGAATGAACGAACAAGTTAATTTAAACCATCGATTTAAACGAATTGACACTTCATAGACTATAACAAAGCTGAATAAGAATATTCTAGTACATAATTATTGAGAACGGTTCATGTAATTTACATTTAGTAATAATATAAAATAAGAAATATTAGCGGCAAATTTTTGTTGTTAAGCAGACTGTACTCGTTAGGGATTGACTTTAAGAAGTTTTTTTTTCAAATCTTAGTATTTGAAAGGGTCTCCTTCTTATTCCGACAAATTTAAATTAAGTAAAATCGCCAACACTAAGCTTGAACATTAATGAATGAAGAATTTAGTTTAAAACAATTCGTTATCATGTGAGTGCATGGAAGGTAGTATATATTTTAACCACATGCGCAGCAAAACCCTTTCACGGAAATAATGCGAACAAAAGAGTATGAAATTTGGGGCAACGAGAGCCACGCTTGGGTATCAATGGGCCGGCTCGACTGGAGTGATGCCTTACAGATAACCAGTGTGAAACACCACTTGCGCTGTGTTTTACAGAGTGAGCGAAGATACTGAAGGCCCCAACCCCTTTTATTTTGTGTACTTTTTTTATTTAAGGCAAAGCAATATCTGCCGCTTGCTTTGCTTTCTTCCCGCCCTGTAAAAGGGGGCGAGGAAACTTTTGGGAGCAATATCTGCCGGGACAGCTAATAATAATATATATAATGATAGCTCAAATTACACTGGAAATGTATTTCATTAAAAAAATATAAATGAGATACGGAAATTTTAAATCGTTTTAAGCCGCAATTCGTGATGGTCTTTAGCATACAATCATTGTTCTGTGCACAAATGTTTAACTTTATAGTATATTTTGTCTTTTCCAGATTAACAAGACTTCCCTTTTGAGAGGGTACATGGCACCACAAAAAACAAATACATCTTGGCCAAGGTAAGCTTGACATTTACGTTATATTTGTTGATAAAAATATAATAAATATATTTTTAGTTTAAAAAGAGATAATGGTTCTGCAACCGTTGTTATTTTTATTTTATTTGTTACAGTTGTGTCGAAATCCCAAAATTTTAAGTGAAAAAGAACAATTACATTAACAAATAATCTCAAAAAATTGTATTAAAAGTAAATTTAAAAAATATATCATATAATATTATATGTCAAAAACAATTCAAATTCATGACATTCACAATTGTAACCAGCCATTTTTACAATTTAGAACTTTATCTCAAAACAAAGTAAATGTTAAATTATATACTTAATGTCAGTTACAATTTTTTATTTTTATTTATTTGTCTTTATTGTATATACATAGTAAGAAATGGCACAACAGGAACAGTCACAAAGTATGTATAATAATTGGCGGTCTTAACGCTCTCGGCGATTTCTTCCAGACAACCATAACACGGATATGAGAGTTTCAAAAATTTTAAGATTTAGGGTAACTTACATACTGGCAACATATAAAACATACAAAAAAAGAAATAGTAGCGATCCATATACAAAAGTAATATACTATTCATATTACATAAACATATTTATACCTACACAAATACATATACACACTGAAATATATATATGTATGCATACACATACAGACTAATATACGTAAAACATAAAATTAAATAAAAAATATTCACAGTGATAAATAGTAATCCAATTATTAAGTCAAATTCAATCATTCATTCGTTCATTATATTAACGCAAAGGGATTCTGTGTTTACCGTAATTTAAATGAAAACTGTAGAATAAAGATCTCAAGTACTCCAGTATCCAGTACCAAGCTTTGAATTTGAATACTTATAAGAAATTATTATTTTTTTCATCCTTATCACATGACCTACAAAAAGCAGTTTTAAAAGTAGAATCCAATTTTATTTACATAAGCATTGAGATTTTATCAATTAATCAATCAACAACCCATAATGTCCCACTGCTGGGCTCGGGTCTCCTTTCAGGAGAGGGTTAAGGCCATACGTCCCCACGCTGGCCAAGTGCGGGTTGGGGACTGGCAAGAATACGTTGTGGTTACGTAAATCTTGCCGTTGGATGTTGTTTAAGCCGGCCGAGGGCCTCCAACTAAGCTTCACGACTGTTATCGTATGATAACAACCGAGATCAACTGCTTTACGTGACCTCCGAATCACGGAGACGCTCATGGTAACATGCCACCAGCGGTCACCCATCCAGGTACTAACCGCCCGTCGCTGCTTACCCTCGCTGATTGTTTCTTATCACCGAGTGCAACTGGGCTATAATGATTTTGAGATTTTAAATGGTTTCAAACATTTTAAGTATTGTCATAGCTGTACTGCAAAACTAGGTCATCAGTTTACATAAAATACAAATACGACACGCTGCAAGTACTTAGACGTTAAATTATGAGAAAACTATTGATCAAACACGAATTAACCTTAACGAGAAATAAATTAATACAATTATATAACATGATCAATTTCTTCTTTACGCGAAACATTGATAAAGTGGTTAATTTTTCTTGTTGAAAAATAAAATGAGGCGAAAGTGACATTTGAACGGACTAAAGAGACACTGTCGGCTAGGAGAACCGATGTTTTCCTGTCCGATATAATAGATAGCCATTACTCTTTAGGAGATTAGTTAATTGTCACCGGCCTTTAATTTTCTTTATTGCAATATCCCTTTTAAAACTATATTACAACTAGGTAACATCGTCTGAATGTCTTTTCAATCATGGTGAGCTCCTTTAGGAGTGATGATAACTGTTATATCTTATCTGAATATCAGTTTTTACAAACAGCGACTGGCATCTGACCTCCGAAACCCTGAGTGAGTACTGAATTCGAAGCTTGAACTAGTTGTCAGTATATTTGAGGGTATTGACTTCCCAATAACGATGGCCATAGATGTTCATGACAACCGGGGCCGACGGCTTTACGCGCTCTCCGAGAAGCACGGGCGGAAAACACTGCCGTTTTCTATACTCCGGAACTATTAAGAATTTCTTGTAAGAAAAACCCAACAGCAGACCGACCCGGGAATCGAACCCGAGACTTTTTGATCTGCAGTCGCTTCCGCTAACTAATATACAAATGAGGCCGTTATAAGTAGATAGATAAACAATCGAACTATTATAATTTGTTATGTGCTTGTACTAACATATGCATAGCAATATTATGAATTCGAATTATATAAAACTTTATCACTGTGGTTATCAACAGATACAATAATATTTTAATTGGAATCTCATAATAGTCCAGGAATAGGCTTTTCTTAAAAAGGAGGTTTGAGTTTGCCATAACACCACTCGAATAAGTTAGGGTCAGATACTTATAACTCGAATTAGAGACACGGAGAAAATTATAAAAGTCTTTGCTGTCTTTATTGCATACCGTTTTGTTATTAAATATTAAAAATGTTTTTAACTGAGGATGTGTTATAAAAACAACATTGGCTGCTTCAACTGCAGTTTCTACGTAATATTTAATATTAAGTCAATATGCAAGTGAAACTTACCGCATCCTACAAGTTTATATCCGACTACGACTTAGTTCAAAGGTAGGGTAATATTTTTGACAGTCTAAGTGTGTTCCACCGTAGCACTTAAAGTTCTGCATTGATTTTAAAAAATCAAGGTACAATAGATTCTTAAAAAAAATCCGTGTGAGATGGGACATATATAAATTTTATCAAGATGTTTTTACGGGTAGGGCTTTATTTAATTAAAGTTTTTTAGTTACCATCAATGTTTCTCGAAAATTACATAATCACGGCTGTTTTCCTAATATTCGGCTATCAGTTACCAACATTATGTTGATTTAATAAGCATAAGAAACCTGTCATATAGTTTTACAGAAACAAATGTGGTGGCAGTTTTTTTAAAATTAAGTACATGTTAGAGCCGGCTAAAATGGGGTAGGATACTGTGGGTAGTATAACTTGTTTGAATAGAGTTGTCGTTTATCCTGCTGTGAGTCGATATATATGTTATGTCTGTTCATAAATACAAATCTTTACTCAGAATGCTAAATAAATAATATCAGAATGTCACATAAAATATGAAAGTTACATAACTATTGGCGTCGTGGGAGGTCGTTTGACAAATGGTATTTTATAGACTTGTTATTATAAACTTGACGATTATTTTCAATAAAATTTTCTATTTCCACAATAATTTAATAATTTTGTCAAGTACTCATTTTTAAAGTGAAACTTTTATTGCATTGTCAGTGGTTTCATAAAATCACACAATACTTTTTTTATTTTATTTTTCACTTGGATACCTTAAAGTATAAGTTTATGATAAATAAACTTAATTGAAACGATTACAATTAAGGTTACTTTCATAAATATGCATTTACCGTATTAACGAGCTGAAGTGGGAGAAGGCTGGCCCTATTTGCCACATAACTAATAACTGTTTTGTAGAAGAATTCTGAAATGGAGATCACAGCTCGCAAACATAGTGTCACCCACAGGGCAGATAGAATAACGACTTGCGCAAGATATGTAGAAGGGACCCTAGGGCTAATGAAAAAACGACGTGAAAAGCCACTTCTTACTTCGTCAGAAAAGCGGACTCTAAGCCGAGAGATCAGCAAACTCTTACGACACGACCTCCGATGCTTCAAACTCTTGCGATCGAAACAGCGATTGAGCAGAATAGGGGGTCAAAAGTGTTTGCACAGTCTCTCGGAGGAAGCCACCTGACGAAGTTGACTACAGCAAGTTTTTTTTTATGGTATAAGGGGCAAACGAGCACACGTATCGCCGGATGGTAAGCGATTACCGCCGTCCATGGACACCCATAACACCAGAGGTGTTACAAGTGCGTTGCCGGCCTTTGGGGATGGGGAAGGGGATCGGAAGGGTATAGGGTGGTTGAATTGGGGTATGGGCCTCCGGTATCCTCATTCACTCGATGAAACACAGCGTAAGCGCTGTTTCACACCGGTTTTCTGTCTGTGAAGTCGTTGAGAGAAAGAGAACATTGAGTTTAAATATACGGGTAATAGTTTTTTAGACTTTATTGGTATACTTAGGTGTTTTATGCAAATTTAACATCAAAAAGAAAACTTTGTGTTGAATAATTTCAGAACTCTTAACGTAAAGAAAAAAATGATTTAGTTGTAATACATTAATCTATGTTATTAACGACTGTTTGATTCCGCATTATGCTTATTTACATTAGTAATACGACAAACAAATGTATTTCTTGTCACATACGTAGTTATATACTTGAACCACGAAACAAAATTTCGTGCTCATCACAGACAGTGCTAGTAGTGGTAGTCTTTTATATACGATTAATGTATTTTCATTTCAATATCAAAGTATAAAGAGAAATGTCATGGTGTATTCTTTTACATCATATAATGAAGATATTTGTAGAATGTTATTGAATGTGTGAATGTAATAAAATAGTTTAATTATTGGTAGGAATGCGATATAACTAATTGAATAGTATGTTAAGTGCATTCTTGACGCTTTTAGTGGTTTTTAGTATTCTGTTCCACAGAAGACAAAACCGGAACTCTTATAAGATCACTTTGGTGTTCGTCTGTCTTTTTGGAACGAAGTTCCTTACGGCAGGCTTGGAGGGGATAGGGATTTTGCTGCGCGACCGAACTGAAAAAAATGTGATAGTAAAATCGTAAGAAAAAATCCGTTGAAAAAAGTGCGTGGTATAAAACCGTTATGTGAGACGTGCGCAGGCGCGACAGTCGTAAAAACAAGTGAACTAACAAGTGGCTTGAATGCAATTGACAGTGATAATAGTGGGAAATTATTCAGTGCAAAAGAATTAAATACGTAAGTATTAGTTTATTTATAAATATAAAATATTTTACATTGGTTAATATTGTGTGTACATATTTATATTTTACATTTGGGGTATAGGCCCCCGGTATCCACACTCACTCGGTGAAACATTGCGCGCGCGCTGTTTTCCACCGTTTTTTTTTTTGAGACTGTGGTATCACTCCTGTAGAGCCCATTTATGCCAAAGCGTCTCACGGTCTGTCAAGACCCTTTTTATCGGGAATGCTTAAAGGTATCGACTTGAAATTTAAACGGTATACTACTAGGTGTGCGGTCCCCTGAAGTTGTGAAAAATTCAAACCTCTAAGTTTATGTAAGAGAGAATCTTTACTTTTGACTGCCTCTGTGGCGCAGTGGTAGCATATACGACGGCTGAGCTTGAGGTCTCGGGTTCGATTCCCGGGTCGGACCAAAGTTTTAATGATCTGCAAATATATGTTTCGCAGTTTGAGTGTTTTCTATGTGTATTATGTAATAATAATAATAATAAATCGCTTTATTGTACACCAGATAATTAAGTTAATAACTTAAAGCTAGGTATTCAGTAGTACAATTGGCGGTCAACGGCAATCTCTTCCAGGCAACCGTGTATTTACTGTACTTTATGTATGTATTCACAAAAAAGTATACATCTATTTATACGTGTATTAGTTGTCTAGTACCCATAACACAAGTTCTGCTTAGCTTAGGACTAGATGGCGTTGTGTATAAGATGTCCGAAATATTTATTTATTGTGTTGTAGTAGCTACAACCTAGAAACATCAATACTACTACAGCACATTTTCATCTAGAAATGTATGATTATAACACCAATTAAATAGGGCTATTCAAATAGATACATACATAAATCTGTTGCTCTTAAATATATTCTTATTCAGAATACTTCCCCACCAATTATAAATTATAAAATCAGTAATTTTTGCTAATAACTAAATAAGGAGTACGAAATCGTTGTACGTTTCAATTACATGGTTCTACTAACGCGTTATTATACTGGCTAGTCTGTAAGTGGGCGCCGGAATAGCGTACAGTCTAATAACATAGCTTGCACGTGCCATAGCACAGATACATCAGTAAGACAAGTGTGAAAATAAAATACAAAAGCCATCCACAATATATTATAAAGGTGAAGTTATATCTTTATTATGTGTTGAATGTCCAATTACTTGACACTAAAAATGATTTACAGAACAATAAATTAATTATTTACAATAAAATAATGTAGGGTTTTCTTATTGAAATTTAAATGTATGTTGATTTAATTATGTCTGGAAAGTAATAGCATTAATATGGACATACAACTAAAAACGGATTTTATTATTATTTATTAAAATGTGTCACAACATTTATAAAAATTTTAGGGAATACGTGCGCACGCCGATGTAAATCCAATTAAGAAAAGATAATTTAGAACTCATGACCAAATTTCGAAGTTTTATAAATAAATTCCTAGCTTTTTGGGCGATACTTGGCAATGATTTAGCTTTTTAATGATGAAATAGTTTTTCAAATCGGTTCAGTAATTTCGAAGATAATTCATAAGCAAACAAACAAATCTTTCCTCTATATAATATTAGTAAAGATAATTGCTCCTCTCACAGGCATGGCGTGGGTAACTTTTATATAAAAAAAAACCTACATATTTCACCAAACAAAAGTTGTACCGACTTTACCTTCTGTTTACAATTCATTGTGTACATTCCAAAGCACCTAATCAGGGTAAACCTTATTGCACATTAATTGAGGATGTTATCAATATGAATGATCCCAGGAACTTGCTCTTGATCTCTCTTCTTTGTGCTCCAAGCTGGGAGTGTCCTCGTACATTGTGTGGCAATTTTCTTAGGCTGCGTTCATACTGAGCAAATTGTTTAGACCAACACAAAGCGCATCATATTCCGAAGTTCTAAGATTAATATAATTGTTTTTTTTTCATCTGTATATAATATTTTATGACAACCGGTTTCGGAGGTCACAGTAACCGATTTAAAAGATTTACGTAAATGAAAAAAAACTCCTCTGTAACGATTATTTTACATTTAACACCGAAAATAACTTGATAATGATTTTCTTTTTACCTTTGACTGTTTCATAATCATTTAAAGCCCTACATGGGCTTGAAAAGTTTGTAGGAACCAAACCATTGAAGGTTTTATAAAAGATAATTTATTAATTTGAAGACGGCTTATTATAATTATTACTTTACTAAAATATCGTAATTTTATGTACCGCGTGACTATGTGAAGGATTACTAAGCACACGTTACGTTATATCAACTGATATACTTAAAACTGTAGATGAAATTTGGAGATAGTCAGGAAAAATATCATAATGAAATGCACTAAATTCGCTCAAATCAATCGATCGATACGGTACAAATTTAATGTACTGTGAGGACGAATCTTTAAAATATCTACGAACCAGTTGAGATATGAAAGATTATTTCATGACAATTTTTTGTGATACTCTTCAATTACCTTTAGAAGAGTGATAAATACCAGTGCGAAGGCATAAAGGATATTTAACATGCCTGACATAATACTGAGTACCGTGAACTGGTAGAGCGACATCTATACTTACATTGTAAAGCCGAGAGTTTGTTTGGTTCTAAAACTACTGGTTGGATTTCAAAAATCCTTTAAGTGTTGGACAGTTTATCTATTAAAGAAGATTATAGGTTATATATTTTCATGGTATGTTTAGCAGAAATGGAATATCAAATAGTATCGAACAGTTAAATGGGAAATTTATTTCTTACTAGCTGCCTGCGGCTCCGCCCGCGTATATGTCGGTTATCGCGGCAAATAGTAGCCTATGTGTTATTCTGATGTATAAGCTATATTATTGTAAAGTTTCATCCAAATCCGTTCAGTTGTTTTTACATAAAAGAGTAACAACTATCCATCCATAATCATGATAATCATCATTATAATTTGACTGCCTCGGTGGCGCAGTGGTAGCTTACGCGACTGCTGTCCATGAGGTCTCGGGTTCGAATCCTGGGTCGGACCAAATGTTTGTAGGATCTGCAAATATTTATTTCGGAGTTTGGGTGTTTTCTATGTATAATATGTATGTATTTACAAAAACAAAATGTATATATATGTAATAATATCAGTTGTCTAGTACCCATAGTACAAGCCCTGCTTAGTTTGGGACTAGATGGCGTTGTGTATTAAAATGTCCGAAAATATTTATTTATTTATTTATCCATACTTACAAACTTTCGCGTTTATAATATTAGTAGAATGAGAGAAACAAACGAAGTTACACGGCTCGGCTGGTGGGTTATAAATTATTTGTATGAATTTATGAACCTCTGTATATACAAATTTGTTTATGTATAAATATGTACTATTAGTAAAAATGCCGCAAAGTTATGTGCTTTTGATATAGGGGGGCAGAGGTATCGCCTGCGTTGCCGGCCTTTTAAGAAGGAGTACGCTCTTTTCTCGAAAGTTTGAAGGTGATATTGATCCGGGAACACCGCAGGCGACAGTTCATTCCACAGTGTTTTGTGCGAGGCAGAAAGTTTCTGGAAAAGCGCACAGTTGTGGACTGCCAACCATCGACGATGGCGGAAAGAGGCGGCAGGAATCAGGCCGAACAATTCCTCGGAGCACTCCCTATGGTAAATGCGGCAGAAGATAGACAGCGAAGCCACATCTCGGCCTCATCGCAGCACCAAAGAGTCTAGTTGAATTGAAAGTTCTTGGCAGTCGACGATTCGAGTCGTTCTCCATTTAATGCGGTCCAAAGGGAGCAGCTGGTTATGGGGATGCCCCCCAATTCCATGTGAGGCTTGGCTTAGCCTTATAAAGCAAATTAATCTTTACCTATAAATATATACAACAAATAAATAAAATTAAAGGTCTGTTTGTAATTTCGAATAAACAGCTTGTCACTAAATGCATATGAAATTGTACAATATGGTACTTTTATCAATAAAGTAATTTTAATTTTTTTTCTGTCTATTTGTCTGTTTGTTCCGGCTAATCTCACTAACGGCTAGACCGATTTTGAATTCAGTTTAAGTGCGTGGCTTGCGTGGCTCAGCTAGTTATATATAAATATAAATATAAACTTGCCTTTACAAGTTTTCGTTTCGAAAATGTGCTGCTTTTCTTTATTTTTACACTTGATTAATATTTTGATAGCTGATAGCTAGCAGTATTAAATTTAAGAGACATACTACGAACTATAAAAGACGAGGAGACCCGGATAATAATTAACATTAGATTGAAATGTTTATTATCGTATACTTTACTTTTACCGCGAGGTTAGCTCCATCTAATATATTGTATACAACATGATGTATTCTCCCTTATTATCAGATGCTACAGATTCAATGAACCAGTGAAAGTGGTCAGCTCTGGAGCGCGATAGCCATCAGCATTGTGTAGAGGAGTCATAAGTCATCACGCAGATACCGCTGGTCAAGATAGTTGGTAATTAATTATCTTGAACTACTCTTTTGCGTCATATTTAAGACGTATATAATATTATTATTATGTAATTGAGTACTTCAAAAATAATTAAGATAATACACATTCAACAAGTAAGTGAATTAACCAAAGTCCCTTAATTTTATATACAATGATAAGAAAGATTTAAAAAAACTAAAGTTCGACGAAATATTTTTTTAAATTATGTAGTCTATATCACTCGGTCTATTATTACCAGGCTATTGAGTCCTCATTTATCTAAATCGGTTCAGTAGTTTATGTGCTACGCTATGACGCAAATATACATAAAGTGCTCAAACAATCCTTTTGATTTTGCCGTAGTCGAGCAAGATAAGTCATATAACTGTGTTTAGACTTTAATTTAATGAAATAAATAGTTATTTCATTGTCTTTACAACAAAGCACATTGTCGGTTAATATCTGTGGTGTACCTAGCGACCCACACAAATATCAGTCAAAGAACAGATGTTACATCGTCCAATAGAAATGCAAGATTTTTGACTAGGTAACGACGTTTATATAGGATTTTTGTAGATTTATACGTTTTATTGATAGTCTATATGCGTTTTATTCCTATGCAATACACAAACGCAGGTGGACAAACCAAGGTCACCGGGCGCGAGCCCTATCAGAATATCAGCGCTGCAGTCTCTCAGACTGCAACAATATTTTCAATATAAAGGTTTTTTTTATGTTATAGGGGGCAAACGAGCAGACGTATCACCTGATGGTAAACGATTACCGCCGCCCATGGACACCCGCAACACCAGGGGCGTCACAAGTGCGTTGCCGCCCTTGGGGGATGGGAAGGGAGTTTAGGGGGAGGGTTGGATTATGGGCCTCCGGTATCCTCACTCACTCAGTGAAACACAGCGCAGGCGCTGTTTCACACCGGTTTTCTGTGAGGTCGTGGTATCACTCCGGTCGAGCCAGCCCTTGCATGCCGAAGTGTGGCTCTCCCACGGTAAAAGTAAGTGCCTTTTCTGTCACTGCATATTGTATTTTATTTGAAACATGTGTTGTCCTGCGAATATCAGAATAAATAGTTTTCTTTCTTTCCTTCATTCTAATCAGCACTTGAACTTTCATTGCATGATACAGGGTTGACCTTTTGTACGAAGATGGTTCGTGGAATCTCAGAAATGGATTCTTGTATAATTATGCAAATAAATAAAAAACAGACTTATATACAATTTTGATGTATTGCAATTATGTTATTAAAGAAATTACAAAATCTATCCTGTGCATTACGAAGCTAGTAGAGTAATCTCCCCAGCCTTTATAATCGGTTTTAATTTTAATAATAAATAACCTCTGCCTATTTTTTAAAATGATCCAAGAACGTTTCTTAGCTTCGTAATTTGTTACCTGCTTAAAAATATTTTATCATTTGCACTACTTTACTATAAAATTGTGGACATTGTGCATTGTTATTGTATGTTTTCTTTGTTTGCATTAATGTGTATTAAAATCTCAATATTTTAGTTTATGTAATTTTATCTGAATTAAGTAAATTATTATATTTATTTGAAATACCAATACTACCCATGATTTCGTGTTTCTACAGTCGATTTGTCCATCCAAAGGTTGCCTGTAAGAGATTGCTTTTTAGCGATAAGGCCGCCATTTGTACATGGTCATTATATTGTTTAGCTCAAATATAACTGTATCAATGGGTGTACAATAAAGTTTATTCTATTCTATTCTATAATTTTTACACGGAGTGACTGGCATCAGACCTCCGCAACCCTGAGGGTGAACTGAATTCCAAGGTAGAACTAGTTGTCAGTATATTTGAGGGCACTTACTTTCCAATAACGATTGCCATAATTGGCACGGACGGGAAACACCGCCATATTCTATTCTATGGGTTGCTATTAAGAATTTCTTGTAAGAAAAACCCAACAGCAGTCCGACTCGGGAATCGAACCCGCGACCTCTTAATCTGCAGTCGCTTACGCTAACCACTAGACAAATGAGGCAGTCAAGTTAGTAGAGTATCGATTCGAAAGATTCGATCGTATTCTATTGCATAAGTATAGGTTACCAGACAGGTTGTTGAAATGTATGATATAGTGGGCTGCGATCGAGAGCCGCGACCTATGCCCTACAGCCACTGTTCTATATTTACTATAATAAACTTCTATTGCTTATACTTATATAATCAATATATTTTAGCGATAGAACAATATCAGCTTTGATTAATATATATCTCAAAATCATCTTCCGATTCTGTGATTCCGATTGAGTGTGAGGGGAACGGGGGGAAGGGTTCGGGTTATAGGCCTCCGGAATCTGGTTTTCTGTGACGCCAAGGTATCACTCCGGTTGAGTTGGCCCATTCAATCCTTCCTGTTGGCTTTGTCATAGTCGAATAAAAAAGGTAGCTTTGATTCAGGAGAGTCGCTATTATTGACAAGTTATTAGATGTTCAAATGTTTCGACTTTGATTTCGGAAAATTTGTCGAAAAGGTTATGTAAGTTTGGAAGCTTACTTCTTTATTTAATTTATCTCCAATATGTTTCTTTTTAAACAATTATAAGAGTACGTTTATTAGCAGTGCCTATAGAAAATGAAGAGAAGAAGAATTATTTCGAAGTCCTATGTGCTTTGTGTCAAATTATTTGGGTGTTCGTTGTGTCCGTTTCATGTATATCTGTAAGGTCATATATTTTTAGTTATATGTATTTAAAAAAAACAGAAAAAAAATATTTCTATTCTATACTCCTTATTGACATCCCTCACGTTGCTAACCTAATCCTTCAGTAGATTTAGTTACATTGTGTTGAACATCTATTTTCGGTGTAAGCAACAATTTCGGTACACTCGCTCAACAAAGTATTGTGCTTCAGCGAGATAACAATCTCCATTGTTGTATGTCGCAATAATTCATTTTACTCTTATTTATTACCGCATTATAACGTCTTCTGGTATAAAATTTACGGGCCACCGTTTACCTAAGTATATCATTTTGAATAGATTCTTAGTTGTATAACTCGGGTTCTGTATGTGTGTATCTATTTGTTAGTCATATTTATGGGACTGTGATTGGAGTTAAGTAATGAAAACAATTTGATTTAAGTCTGATTAAGAATTTATAGACAGAATTCTTTTGGTCATTTATTCTTCTGAGTTGTTGATGTGTGCATTAAGTTTAATGTGTGCATATTTCAAAATACTTTTTTTTCATGGAATAGGGGGCAAACTAGCAGACGTATTGCCTGATGTTAAGTGATTTCTACCTCCCATAAATACAAGTGCGTTACCAGTTTTTGGGGATTGAAAAGGGAATGTGGGAGGGTTAATTGGTTGATCCTCATTCACTCGATTAAACACAGCGCAAGTGCAGTTGCACATCGGTTTTCTGTGAGGCCGTGATATCGGTCCGGTCGTGCTGGCCCATTCCTGCCGAAGCATGGCTCTCCAACTACTACTAGCGGGAGAGCAGTTTCTAGTACTTTTTTTAAAATATAAACTTTAACTGTCACCAAAACCCATAACGCACGCTGGCCGAGTGCGGGTTGGGGACTGAACTTTAACTATGCAAATTTCATATTCCTTCTAGTTTGCATAATTTCTTAAAAAGGGCTACAAAGTTTTTATTCCACTTATTAATATATTAATATAATATTTTGTTTGTCAATATCTTTCAGGTTTAGTTTATGATCAGTGAGCCGTGTGTAAGATGTGTCCAGTTATTACTATCGTAAATAGTATGAATACTTAAATTGTATTGTTATTTTTATTTTGTGTTAAGATATCTTTGTACTAAATTATAACGTGTAAGAATCTGAAACTGAGTACTTTAAGGAATAAGTCAAAATAAAAGTAACAGAAAGGGACCATTGTGTAACGACATCATAACTCATAGGATGTTATTTATCGCTTATTATTGATACGGTATGCCGCTACAACGAGTTATTAAAACAAAACAGTAGCTGTAGGCTCGCATTCAAGGTACGTGTGATGCGAAAATTGTAGGAAAAATGTTGCAGACTGTAATTCGTATGTGCCTGGAAGCGATGTTCACGCGTGGATAAGGTTTTTTCTTTTAAGTTAACAACTTTTTACGATTGCAGGATCTAATAGTAATGTTACATAGTAGTTGTCGACGCTCTAATGTGTTTAAGGCCTATAAAAGAGGTTGCAAATTCAAGCGAAATCCTAGGTGTTGCAAAATTTACTATGACTAAAGGAGTAAACAATCAAAATATATATACGGTATTATTATGTTGTCGTTTGCGTAGTAAAATGTGAATACCTTGTAACTTCAATAAGTATAGCTTAGGCAGAGTAAAGAGTTGCGGAGTTTTTTTTTATTTATTTTTAACTATAATTACAAATGTTACAGTCTTAAGCCTACCAATGTATAGGATAAACTGTTTAAAGTAATATTTAGATCCCTCCTCAAATTATTCTCTCCCCTCCCTGCTTGAAAAGAGAAATGAACAAAGCTAAATTTAAATTTTTTAAAAACTCCTACATATTTATGTAATCGAGTATTCATACGCCAAAAATGCCTTGCATTAACAGTATTTTTGGATAAATACTGATACTCTTACACTACTAGACCACTATTTATCATACATAGCTAAGAACTACTGCAAGGAAACGGGCTTTGTAATGAAAAAAATCGCATCGAAATCGGTCCATTCATTTGAAAGCTACAATGCCACAGAAAAATATACACAGAGAGACATCGACGTTTAACTTATAACACCCATTAAATAAATAAAAATAAATATATTTGTAGACGAGAAGACGAATTTGTTTCTATACTCAATGATACTGATAAATTGAATCTAGTACTAAAATGTCAACTTATACTGTCTAGATTTCAGAACAGACGCTGTAGGGAATGTGGCACGAAAATATCTCCAGTATCTGTCACCAATAACGTCTCGCAAGTATGATATGTAAGCGTCGTACCGAGCAATAATGACCGTCATAGTGTTGTACTTGTCATATCGAAACCGTTGAAGATTTATAGCCCACTAAACTAGTCACATGTCCTCCATTAGAGTTGTAGATGAGTTATTATCGATATACTTAAGAACGTTATACCTATGGAACGTTATTTATCTTTAAATGGCTTTCATTATTGTTTGATTTAAAGATATACCAACAATAATTGTTCTCATCGAAACTTGTATACACGTGAAAAACAATCAACAATGCAATAACTACATACTTATGTTTAGGTAAGTACCGCTTTATGGAAACTTTAAATACATTTTAATTCATTTTATACGTACACATACTCACCTAGATACTTAACCTCAATACAGTTTATACATACTAAATCAGTTTTATTGTGTAATTTTATCTGTTGTTCGTTTTTTGAAATTAAAAATATCACTTGTAGAGATCGTATATTAAAATCTATTTAACTTTTATAAATTACATGAAATAAGATTTTAATTGTACAACACTTATATTACATTTAACATTCTCGCAAGCACACGTATCGATTGAAATCAATCAAACAAAGTTGTTTTGTATACATTAACGCTTTGCTAGCACTGTAAACTGTCTCCTCATACTACAGTTATGAATTATTGCGTCGTAAACTGACACGCGTCATTCTGTGATGTACGAGTGTCGATATCGATAAAGTACAAATATAGTGACTGCGCAACGTACTAAAATGTGTTGCAGCTAACTTTGAACACCTTAATACTTCCATATGTAATTAAGTTTATTTATTTAAGTTCAATAGTGTTTTATTTTTAACAAAATACTAGGATATACATATTTTATTTCATATACAAGGGTTGAATGGAACCACTGCATTAGCTACATCTGTCGTAATACTCAATAAATAAACCATGCTTAGCATTTTATTGAACAACTGTGAAAGTTAATTAAAACCTGCATTGAGAAAGATTAGTTAAATAACACACTGTTTTACTAAATTTTGATCTTGAGACTATCTGTGCTGAGACAGAAACTCTTTTTTATGTTTCTTGACTAAGTATAAGACTAGGTTCAATGAATAAACTGATAGTACATACAATGTCGATAAAAATTAGGAATACATCACTGTGTCCCATCCCTTTAAATTTAACACCAATAGCGGTATTGTCTGCATATTATCACTTCATTCCTACACATATAATTTATTGGGACAATGCCTAGATTTAGGGGTATCTAATAACAGAAATATTATTTTGCAATAAACTATGCCCTGTCGGATAAACATGTTAAGAAAAAGTTGAGCCACGAAATAAGCGACGATGTGAGCTGAGAGACGGAGTCAAAATAATGCAGCATTCGATCGAATGCTTAAAGGGTAAACAGAAAATGGTAAAACTGAGAATTATTGATTACAATATATGTAAATAATGAGGCTTTGAAGTTACTACGTACACCTGTAAAAAGTTTCTTACATTTATAGTTTTTTTACTATCAGGTTAAAATTCTCAATTTCTAGTGGTCAAATATCATCAAACCACGCTTTTTGGTTTTTAAATTATTAAACTGAAACTCTTATTATATCGTCTCAAATTTTTTGGTATTTGTATCGCACGACGCGTGACGGTCAGCCGCGGAGTAGGGATAAAGTGAAATGCGCTCGTCAGAGCACCCGAGGCCAATATGGCAGCGTCTATATCAGCTGACCGCGTAGTGTATAGACTATTACTCATTTGTGCCAGTGCTCCACGCTAATTTGTTGGTTTTTGTCAGTGTTTGAACAGAACGCCGACAGAGCACGTGCTTATAGAAAGTTTCACTTTTACCGTGGTTTCATAAAACCACACAATCCTTTTTTACAAGGGGCAAACGAGCAGACGCTTCACCTGATAGTAAGCGATTACCACCGCCCATGGATACGCGCAATATTAGAGGCGTCACAAGTGCGATGCCGGTATTTGAGGGATACGGAGACGGATGGGGTAGGGTCTCCGGTATACTCACTCACTCGGTGTAATACTGCGCAAGCGCTGTTTTACACCGGTTTTCTGTGAGGCCGTGGTATCACTCCGGGCGAACCGGTCCACTCGTGCCGAAGCATGGCTCTCCCAAGGCTTGATTAAACCCATTCCTCAAAGTTAGTACTCTTAGTCGCCTCTTACGACAGCAAAAAATTAAGGCAGCGACCAGCTACCGGGTATACTCGTACATCAAACGAAGGAGTAATGCAGGTAGCGAAGAAACTACCAATCGTAAATCGCGCAATAAAAGTTTTCGCGCCGATATACAACATCACAACATCAACTGTTGGGTAATCGCCCGCCAGGTATGATCACCTCGCCTGGTCGGAGGATCCTCTCTTTGTGTTGGAGCGTCATTATATCCGTTCCTCCACAGAAGAAAAGGGGTGGTGATACTTCGATTTTTAATCCGTTACCACACGAACCCATAAACCCATTCGTTATAAACATACCTATTACACTTAAAAACATATTTTTTTAGAAAAAACAGCTGGTTGACTCTAGAAATATGTACTGTGTCGTGGATGACTTTACAAACGTACATGAAATGGGCACAAAGTATATCCCGATCCAGAACAATTATTTGTGAATGTGTACCCATTTGTGAATCGAACCTCCAACACTACACTACTAACACTTTAACTACTACACCACTTGTTCAGTTATCACTCGTAAGGCCGTCTTTTCTTGAGATTTTAATAATTTAAGTTTTAAGAGTGATTATCTATGCAAAACGGCTGGATGCGAGAAGACGAAGATCGAACTAAATGGCGTGTAGTTGGAGAGGCCTATGTCCAGCAGTGGACTGCAATAGGCTTATGACGATGATGAAGTTTCCCAGCTTTCATTATTATCGCCGCTTTTAAAGCCCCAAACACATTGGTGATGTACAGTATTGCCACATGAAATATGCCCTACACGTCTCTTGTCTGATTCGTCTCATGAATATTTGAAATATTACCAGTTACTTCGCTTTGTTAAGTTAATTTATTTATTTTAATACTACCAGAAATTGTCACCTTATTTTTAGAAACTATTTAATAGTAAGCGAGGATTAAAGTACTTATATGTTCTGTAATACTCGTACTTATCGTTTTTTATTTTTCTATTAAGTATAATAGTCAACTTATAGTTCTGATATTGAACAAAATATAACTGAAAATCAAAAAAATCTGGATATTTATATTTACAGACAAGGAAATGTACAAAAAAAACCCGACTATTTTTTTTTAATATAACATACGTAGCCTATGACACTCGGGCGATCTAGAAATCTATTGTCACCTTATTAATTAAAATTGGTTCAGATGTCCTAATTATTAATCTTGCATTTTACTGCCTCGGTAGCGCAGTGGTAGCGTATGCCACTGCTGTCCATGAGGTCTCGGGTTCGAATCCTGGGTTGGAGCAAATGTTTGTATATATGCTAATATTTTTTTCGGAGTTTGGGTGTTTTCTATGTATAATTTGTATGTATTTACAAAAAAAAAGTATTTATGTATTCTTATCAGTCTAGTACCCATTACACAAGCTTTGCTTAGTTTGGAACTAGATGGCGTTGTGTGTTAGATGTCCAAAATATTTATTTATTATATTTGTAATCACCGTTAAAAAAAAATTATTTGATACCACACTCGATGTATTTTCCTTTTAAATTTTGATGTCCCCAGTGTCACTTTTACGACTAAGACGAATTAAGCCGTTTACATTATAAAGCATGCCAAACAAATATACATACATACATACACACACTCAAAAACATAAACCTCTTTCTTACGCAGTCGGGTAAAAAGCAGAACATTCATTCGTGGTACAGTAGTTTTTGGAATTTCAACTGAAGCCAAAATAGATTAGATCCTACTATACTAGCTACTATCATAGCAACAGACTTATTACCACATAATTTAAACAGGAATAGAACTAGCCACACATATTGTATGTTGGTAACCGAGTGAATCGTATCGGAAATTACATATCAGACGCCTAAATGACGCCGCATACTTACGCTTATATTCATTACGCAAGCGGTTTAAGCGATAAGCGATTGCATTCAACACAGACAAGCACATCAACCAGACAGACAAAATCTTCAGCAATATAATGCCGGAACAGTATAGGTTTAAAATGTTATTTCTTTTTACACAACTGTGTCAGGAGCGTAATAATTTTCGAACCTTTGTGTGTGAGTATGTACATAACCAATGACGTAAATGGACATGCATTTCTTTGGCACGTCCTACAACCCAATAGGCTGGATGGTTTTGACATATGAGGTGTCGTTGAATTTATCAGGATCGTGGCAGTGTAATAATGATATATAAAATAGCGTCCACAAATGGGAAGAAAGGGTAGTCATTACTTTTAAGCCGTCGGGTTTTTGTTTTTACAATATATAATATGTTTATTAACAGCTTGACATGATTTGACACTATTGTGACAGTTGCAACACAGTACTGTCACTGTTGACGTAAAATACCTTCAATAAACGTAATAATTAACTGTTAAACGGGAGATCGTTTTTTGTTTTTTCGAATTATTTCATCTCATCCACATTTCTTATATTTTTATTCACTATTTTCATCACAACGAAGACTTATAGACTTAAGATTTGAAGACCTTAAACACTTGCACTTGGCAGAAATAGTTGATTAGCTGGTTACCATTCCATCAAAAGAAGAAGAAGAAGTGTTAAACCCCAAGAAACAGCAACATAAAGTATAAGTCTCACCTTTTCATAAATCAACTCACGGTAAACGCTGCGCTGTGGCGCGTGACCCAGTAGTCAATGGCCTATTATACAGAAGTAACGGTTGACACATGAAACGCAATCTAATGGGCGTTGAAAGTATTATGTTACTGTCTCCCACCATCACTGGCTTGCACCACACGTGGGGAACGCACTCCCCACCACGCCAACGACACCTCCCACTCATTAAATGGTTTACGCTACCATCTGGGTTGGGCGTTTCTTACCGATAGACGGTAGAGGCTCAGTAGCCGTAGCGATACACAAGTTTAATAAACTTGAGTCGGTTGAAAAAGAAAAACGATTTGAGTATATGTGCGTGAGCGTACTGATTGTTAGTAACGTATAAATACAATTAAATACGTATCGAATGAGTTCTCTACAGTTCGATGAAGCTAACTAAGCTGGCTGTTAGGTAATACTTTCGTTTACTTGATATAATTCAATTGGAAAGAATATACTTATAAACAAATACTTATAAATAAAGTATCTATATCTAGTTTGTGTTGCTTTGAAATGTCTATCTATAATGTTATAAAGTCGAAAGTACTATTCTAACTGTCAGTTACGCTTTCACGGCAAAACCGTTGCACCAATTTCCATTAAATTTGGCTTGAAGACGCTTTGTTTTTTTTNTATTGTCACCTTATTAATTAAAATTGGTTCAGATGTCCTAATTATTAATCTTCCATTTTACTGCCTCGGTAGTTTTTAGTGGTAGCGTATGCCACTGCTGTCCATGAGGTCTCGGGTTCGAATCCTGGGTTGGAGCAAATGTTTGTATATATGCTAATATTTTTTTCGGAGTTTGGGTGTTTTCTATGTATAATTTGTATGTATTTACAAAAAAAAAGTATTTATGTATTCTTATCAGTCTAGTACCCATTATACAAGCTTGCTTAGTTTGGGACTAGATGGCGTTGTGTGTTAGATGTCCAAAATATTTATTTATTATATTTGTAATCACCGCTAAAAAAATTTTATTTTGATACCACACTCGATATATATTTTTTTTTAATTTTGATGTCCCCAGTGTCACTTTTACAACTAAGACGAATCTATTGACACCACTCAAATACACAATGAATACGGCAAGCCGTTTACACTATAGAGCGTGCCAAAAAAATATACATACATACATACACACACTCAAAAACATAAACCTCTTTCTTACGCAGTCGGGTAAAAAGCAGAACATTCATTCGTGGTACAGTAGTTTTTGGAATTGCAACTGAAGCCAAAATAGATTAGATCCTACTACCATAGCAACAGACTTATTACCACATAATTTAACACTAAACAGGAATAGAACTAGCCACACATATTGTATGTTGGTAACCGAGTGAATCGTATCGGAAATTACATATCAGACGCCTAAATGACGCCGCATACTTACGCTTATATTCATTACGCAAGCGGTTTAAGCGATAAGCGATTGCATTCAACACAGACAAGCACATCAACCAGACAGACAAAATCTTCAGCAATATAATACCGGAACAGTATAGGTTTAAAATGTTATTTCTTTTTACACAACTGTGTCAGGAGCGTAATAATTTTCGAACCTTTGTGTGTGAGTATGTACATAACCAATGACGTAAATGGACATGCATTTCTTTGGCACGTCCTACAACCCAATAGGCTGGATGGTTTTGACATATGAGGTGTCGTTGAATTTATCAGGATCGTGGCAGTGTAATAATGATATATAAAATAGCGTCCACAAATGGGAAGAAAGGGTAGTCATTACTTTTAAGCCGTCGGGTTTTTGTTTTTACAATATATAATATGTTTATTAGCAGCTTGACATGATTTGACACTATTGTGACAGTTGCAACACAGTACTGTCACCGTTGACGTAAAATACCTTCAATAAACGTAATAATTAACTGCTAAACGGGAGATCGTTTTTTGTATTTTCATCACAACGAAGACTCGTAGACGTAAGATTTGAAGACTTTAAACACTTGCACTTGGCAGAAATAGTTGATTAGCTGGTTACCATTCCATCAAAAGAAGAAGAAGAAGTGTTAAACCCCAAGAAACAGCAACATAAAGTATAAGTCTCACCTTTTCATAAATCAACTCACGGTAAACGCTGCGCTGTGGCGCGTGACCCAGTAGTCAATGGCCTATTATACAGAAGTAACGGTTGACACACGAAACGCAATCTAATGGGCGTTGAAAGTATTATGTTACTGTCTCCCACCATCACTGGCTTGCACCACACGTGGGGAACGCACTCCCCACCACGCCAACGACACCTCCCACTCATTAAATGGTTTACGCTACCATCTGGGTTGGGCGTTTCTTACCGATAGACGGTAGAGGCTCAGTAGCCGTAGCGATACACAAGTTTAATAAACTTGAGTCGGTTGAAAAAGAAAAACGATTTGAGTATATGTGCGTGAGCGTACTGATTGTTAGTAACGTATAAATACAATTAAATACGTATCAAATGAGTTCTCTACAGTTCGATGAAGCTAACTAAGCTGGCTGTTAGGTAATACTTTCGTTTACTTGATATAACTCAATTGGAAAGAATATACTTATAAACAAATACTTATAAATAAAGTATCTATATCTAGTTTGTGTTGCTTTGAAATGTCTATCTATAATGTTATAAACTCGAAAGTACTATTCTAACTGTCAGTTACGCTTTCACGGCAAAACCGTTGCACCAATTTCCAATGAATTTGGCTTGAAGATGCTTTGTTTTTTTATAAATAACACATGCTATTCTTTATCACGATAGCCGACATAATAGCTAGGTATACTAATCTAAAAAAATCGTATAATTATATTAAAGTGCTCAAAATCTGTTGTCAAGTGGTCTAGAATTTATTTAAGAAAAGAATGCGTTTGAAGGTATTTGTTGTGCTTGTGTTGTTTGTTTGTTGTGTGTTGGATGTTTCTATAACAATTAAATCAAAATTACAACCATCTAGTTCAACTCAATATGAAAGCGCTCTATCATATAAAATAACTGTAATTTTTACGATAGCTGATGGCTGTAATCTAGCCATACTTTCTCGAAGAAAAGTATGATTTTCATTCTACCTTAATGCATTATGGTTAAACAAAATTGAACGCACTATGGGCTTTGGTCGTGTTGAAGTTAATTAAACGGAATTATGTGAGCTAGGCGTAGAGAAAATTGATAGCGAGCGTACGCGTGTTGTTAGGTAGGAAGTCGTCTACATCAATGGTTACAAAGCTAAAGGTATTAAGCGACATCGTCGGCTCATAAGATTATTACTACAATAATAAGCTACCAAGATTGTTATTATAAGATTGTTACATCTTTTAATTTTTATATAATTATTTTTAATTAATTAATTTACGTCTCGGAACGTTTATAGTTTCGTCATGTCCGTCCATCTGTTCGTCTGTCAGTCCATGTTAGATAACTTTAGTTCAGGAGCTATAAAGGCCCAACTTGTAAAATACACTTACTTGGAAAACTTCGTATAAAATATAGAAATAATGAATAATGGGTGACTACCAAACCCTGTTCTACGTGGGGCCTGGCTTGGCCGTTTTTTTTTTAGATTAACGTAAAATATAATCAAAAACAAATTAATATCTTCTATAAAGCCCAAGCAGAAAAGTATTTAAAAAGCAATAAAATTAATTGAAATTTAATGGGAATATATTTAGGAATAAGCCTGACTCTAGCAATATTTTAATTTTGTTTTCTGATTTTCAAACCCTTTAGTAATATTTATACATATTGATTTTTTTAATGAAATAACGGCTAAACGAGCAGACTTATCATAATATATATATAATAGACGTACCTGATGGTAAGCAATTACCGCCGCCCATGGACACTCGCAACACCAGAGAGATCACAAGTATGTTGAGCTTTTGTTGGATGAGGAGGGGGATGGAGGGAGGGGTTAGAGTAGAAGCCTGCGGTTTCATCATCCACTCGGTGAAATATTGTTTGTTATTTTTTTTCTCTTGGTGTGAGCCTACATCAGTGACTATTCTGCCTGGTGGAAAGCATGAACAGAATTCTGCATCATTCGGCCTCCAATCTGGCACTCATTAACGAAACACGACTGCACGAATGCTATTGTATTAGGTGGATATTCTGTGAGTATATACCAATAGTACCTCTCTTTATTTTAAGAACAAAACAGAATGCGTTACAAATACAGATAATAGTGTGAGAGTATTGAAGTCTATGATACTACTTTCAACTGACAAATACATAGTTAGTAATTATTATTGGTTAAACTTTAATTTCAGTGCCCATTTTTTTTTATGGAATTGGGCACAAACGAGCAGACGTATCGCCTGATGGTAAGCGATTACCGCCGCCCATAGACACCCGTAACACCAGAGGCATCACAAGTGCGTTGCCGGCCTTGGGGGATGGGGAGGAGGATGAGGGGAAGGGTTGGATTATGGGCCTCCGGTATCCTCACTCACTCGGTGAAACACAGCGCAGGCGCTGTTTCACACCGGTTTTCTGTGAGGCCGTGGTATCACTCCGGTCGAGCCGGCCCATGCATGCCGAAGCGTGGCTCTCTCAGGGAATTTTTTTTTATCTCATATATATCTTTATCGTTTGTAAATTTGTATCTAAATATAAATTGTTCTTTATTGAATTTTTTACTTTCCCATGTGTATTCAAGTGAACAAAATAGGATAAACACCATTGTTTGAATATTTGACATTCTATTTCAGATTAAAAAGACTAATTAAATCACCTGATAAAAACTCAAACGGGCTAAGCGAGCTCTTTAAAGGCCATTGCTTGCAGATTCTTTACAAGATATGGATCAGAACGTAGGAATAGGAAAAAGGAGAGCATAAATAACCAATATAACTTTTGCCATTAACGAGATAAAAATGTTTTAAGAGCTTGTGTATGGAGTCTTAAGAAATTTTCGATGGCCTCGTGGCGCAATGGTAGTGTATGAAACGGCTCTGCTTGAGAATTCCGCTTGATTCGCGGGTCGAACCAAATGTTTGTATGATCTCTAAATATTTGTTTCCGAGGTTGGGTCCTTTCTGTTTCATTTAAATGTAGTTATATTATTAAATGTATTTATATCAACGAAAATGTAATTATGTAGTAACTATAAAACTGGCGAGTTAATTATTGAGCGAACATTTATGGACCAAATTGGTGTGTGATGCTCTGATAAGGGGTAATGTGAAAATCACCAGTAACCGACTAGGATGATTGTGGATGAGGTGTATCAAGAGCATAGTAAGTGGAGATTAATTGTCTCTGCCTGCCTCTCTGGGAAATAGATATGACTCTATGAATTGATAGTCCAGTACCTATAGTAGGTAAATAATCACCTCTTATAAAGCTATCCCCGCCTATTGATGTCAAGCCAAGAGCAAGGCAAGTTGCCGTCTCTGTGGTCTCTAAGAAATAGTATTCGGAAACTAATCAAAAATTTAAATTGAAACAATATATTCTTTCTACTGCCGCTGAACCACAAAACGATAAATAAAAAACTAACAATACTTAGGTCTTGATTTCATGACTTAATGGTTTAAGCAGTCGTCACGCCGTTAATTCTCTGAATCACTGAGTTAAAATTTGTTGCATATTCATAATCACTTAGACAGCGCGGTTGCCGTAGTGGTTTAAACGGTCGCCTTTCGGCTTTCTTTTGCATCAAAGGTTCAAATCCCATAATGGACATCACTTTGTTTTTTTTTTATATATATTTAAGCTGCCAAAATGACTCTGCCCTTTTTTTTTTTATTTAAGTTGCCAAAATGACTCTGCCCTGCTTGATGGAAAGCATGAGCAGAATCCAAGAGTGGTGGTCACCATCCTCAATGCGAAAAAGAACAATGCAGCATGGTGACCCACACTATGGCGGCCTGGTGAGATGCTTTTTCACGCCCCGCTTAAAGGACCCGGGATCATAGTGGGAAGGAAAGACGTGCGCTGGTAGTGAGTTCCAGGTTTGTGTGATCCACAAATTGATGTTGAAAGTCTGGCTGAACTTTGTTTCCATTTCATATATGTTTGTAAAGTCTGCCGCTACACAGGTTAATACTCAATGCGGGAGTGATCTTTTTTAAATAAAAACTAAATAGATTAATTGATTGCTATCTAATTAGTCACAACCCATATTTAGTATTCATTACCTCAGCTGGACAACTGTTTAAATATTAATTAAAATTGATAAAGGTAGTTAATTAGAACTGCAACCACACGACGGTTTCTTCAAGAATCCTCTCATGAATATCAACCGGTTGGAATCATTTTAGATTCAACGGGATTCACATGATGTTCTAAATTACTTAAAGATAAATGTAGGAGCTTTATAACTTTATGCACAGGAAAATAAAAGTGAGAAAAATGATGTAACAAAAGTGAAATCAGTATCAGCCAAACTCGAAATAGAAACGCTGTCACGGGTCGCTCGGTCAAAAAAGCGTGACTGTTTCAGTCACGTTTATTACACCGACCGAGCGTTTTTATATTGTATTTTAAATAAAAAAATACACCTTCAAACCTCAGCTGCATTTAGATTCTTATACTCAAAATGATAAAACCTCTTTTATTGCTATTTGAAAAATTATTTTCACATATTTCTCTGAAGGAAGTTTCTTGTTTTCCGTTTAGTCAATTTTGAGTGGTTAGGTTTTTTATAGAATAGAGGGGCATTAGAGCTGTCGTATTCTAAGGTAAGCGATTACACCAACAACATCAGAGGCCTCACAAGTGCGTTACCGGCCTTTGGGGGATGGGGATAGGAATGGGAGAAGGAGTTTGGGTATGGGTCTCCGGTATCCTCGCTCACTCGGTGAGACATAGCGCTAGCGCTGTTTCACACCGGTTTTCTGTGAGGCCGTAGTATCACTCCGGTTGAGCCGGCTAATTCATGACGAATAAGTATGAGAGGGACTATTAAAAACACAGTGTCAGTTACAGTGTCTCCACTCATACTCTTTTATTCTTTCTGTGAGTGTTGTAAGAGTCGATCAAGGGATCAAAATTCGTATGAAAACATCCCAGTTAAGAGAAGGATTGAATCAAACCTAAAAGCTACCATTTAGTCGGGCCAGCGTACAGTAGGCCAAAATCTCCTTTCTATAAGAGGACTTGTCCTTGTCTAAAGTGGACTATTAAGGCTTTTGATAATAGATTATAATGAGAAATAAAAGGACAAAAAAATGAATAAAGATATCGTATAAAAATAAAAACGCAAAATGAGCGTATTAATGTTCAAATGTAATCAAGTCCTAATGTAGTTTTACCGTTATATACTAGCTACGCTCCTCGGCATTTCAGTGGTTTTTGTTGCTATTGAATATTGTACACTATTTCATTGGTTTAATTTTTTGTAGCGTAACTCTAATTTCTTAGAAAAGTAGGATAGACTTTATGGTACACTAGTTAAAACACTTTAGTTAAAGGGACATAACAATGTTATTATTCTTTATAACAATACAGCTGTTTCAGAGGCTAACAGAAACAAATATACAGATGTAGAAAAATAAAAAAATGATTTTTTTATGTAAGTGCCGTATATACTTTCATATCCATTTTGTAATTAGTTAATAGACAGCTGTTAATTTAAAATTAAAGACTGGCACTTTAATATTATATATCTTTAAAGATAATAAATAGATTTGAATATATATTATGTTGTAATATATTTTAACAAACAGATTAGAAGCGCTGTGAACTGTGAGGCCATTGTGTATATATTTGCGAATACTCTGGAGAATAAAATTTATTATAAATGTAAATAAGTTTTTAGTTAAACTGAGTATCAGTAATATTAGACTCATTCGTTCAAATAATCCAACAGATAAATTGTCTATCTTTAAATCCTTCAAGAAAATTTAAGTTCTTCTAACTCCTAGGCTGACAACACTTGTGATTCCTAAATTACAATTTGGCGAGCTTTCGAGCTCATTGGACGCGAGTTTCGGAGCTTATTTTTGTAGACTTTGGGATTCGTGCCTAGTGAGTTCGGGGCCCGACAAAAAGTCACTTCTACAATTTGCTTAAAAGGACTAGAATCCAGAGCCATAAAACCTAGTGATTAACTTAGTTACACCCAAAAATAAATAAAAAGACAACAAGAAGAGCCAGTAATATTTGATAATAAGTTATTTTGTGAAAAAAAATATCGGTTTCTTTTGGTTTCTTTAAGCATTCTGATTTTAAATTGCGTTACGTGAAGTGGGGCTCAGTCGGTGATTTCCTTTGTAACTTTCTTTATAACAAAAAGAGTAGGTAATTGGTCTAAAATCCATTTGTAATTGGCGCTCAAATTTGGTTAGGGATTGATGTTTTACGTTTACTAAGAATTATCGCAGTTCTGCAATAAAGTGTTGTCTAGCTTTTTACGGTATTAACCACTACAAATATTCATATGGTATTGGGACCGAAGATTTAGCATGGATTAATAGTCATTATTAAAATATTAATTATTGCTGCGTGACTGAATTAAATAATAACAATGACAATAATATTTTGGACATCTATCAATATTCTGTGCGAGAAAACTGATATAAATACATATATAATTTTTTAGTTAATAAATACACATTATGTACAGAAAACACCCAAACTCCGAAACAAATATTAGCAAATCATACAAACATTTGATCCGACCGTGGAAACGAATCCGAGACCTCAGACACAGTCGTTTACGCTACCACTGCACCACTGAGGCAATCAAATGTTCGTCCTCAATACTCATTACATTCTTAATACGCTAAACATGTAGAATATACAATTATAATATAATAGCAAGTCAGTCGTCGACTGGGAAACTTAAAAAAACATCTATTTCTTATGACTGCTTCATGTTACAGGGTAAACACTGTATGCAGCATACCTCGAGTGTCGACCTCACTCCTCATAATACGCCTATCTACCTTTAATTATAAGATTTAATGCAACCCGTATCAGCCATCTCGACTGTACAAAAACGGATGAACGCGTCCTGGAACATTTGTGGCGTGGAGCTGATGTTAACGCTTCAAAAATTAAACTGCTATATATTTGTAGAAATCATATTTCATTGAGGTGATGTGAGTGATAAAAGTACAGTACATGAGTAAGAAAAACCGTTTTTGTTTACCTGGATGAATCTATTCTAGGGTCAACAAAGCCCACCTTTTAAGTCGAAACACTGTTTATATCACCTAGGTGAGTACTTCTAATGTGAAATGAAAAGAAACATATGTGTGACAGCGAATGAAACTCAAAAGTCTTCTTCATTCAGTTGAGTGATATTACTCAGATAAAAAGTGGAAAAAACTGCTTGAATATCTACCACAATTAGATTATAGCATCAAAAATGGTATACTATTCCTTCATATACGAATACGAACGAATATTAAAATGTATTAAAAATGTTTGAGAAATCTGGATATCAAATCATTAATAGCGTGGTTTGAAATTAAAAAATTTTTTTTTATTAAATTACATGCCTTAGATATTTCACCGATTACAGATAAATTTCGTATAGCTTATCCGACAGATGGTTAATTTTAATTTACATAGAATATACGTCAAATATATAATATACATCAGATAAGCTATCCGATACTTATCTAAAACAAGTAAAACAGGTTTTATTTAAAAAAAAAATACCAGTAACCCAGTCAAGGTAGACTTGTTCTTAAAAAATAAAGTATAACCAATCAACTCATTTTTTAATAATAGGGTTCAAACGTATCGCCTGATGGTAAGCGATTACCGCCGTATGGTAACGATACTCGCAACACCAGAGGCGTCACAAGAGCCGGCCTTTGGGGGATGGGAAAGGTGATGGGGAGGAAAGGTTTTAGTTAATTCTATATATTTTTAAATCAATCCTATCATTTTCAGTTGAATTGATCTTAATTTTAAAAACACATACGGTACAATAACGTCTCCATAGCTTTCGACATTCAGTCGACAAAAAATAAAGTTTTGTAATGTTTTTCGTGTCAAACACAAAAAACCTATTGATATAAACATCGAACACCGATGTGATTGAAATTTGTGAGCTAAATAGCTTTCTAGGAAGTAGAGTTCGTTGACATTACATAACATTTTTGTCATAGACTCTTTAACCAACCATCACGATTCATTTAAAGAACTAATCTTTAAGTAAATCGTATATTCGCGAGTAACGCGAGTAACACTTTTTTTTTACCTGGTGGAATGCCTTTACGTACTTCGCTTCCCCTCGCGGGGACAGGGGGTTCCCTTTGTGTGGGACTCCTGACTGACTCGCCAGACTACCCACTAAACCACACGGTGTGCCACTCTGCGCCTGAGACGGGAGAGATCCGGGAACCGCTTTCTTACACCATCCGGACTCCTCCCAGCGATTCGCGAGTAACACTAGGCGAAGCTAGTCAAAAGAAAAATAGCCTAAGTTACTCCTTGGAAGTGAGTCTCGTCAAAATCGCTCTACTCACTTTTATTTTATTTTATTCAGTAGGTACAGATACAGATAACAGATTGAAAAAATACAGTTTTAACAGTACAATACAGTAAACCTGCCATCGAATTACAACTGTACACAGCTTTGTTTGCATAAAAGACACTGCTTCGTTATGGCTTAAGGTCTAGAATTAGTAGAAAAAAACAAAAAAAATACAAAACTATAATTAGATACGTAGTTACAAACTATATATATATATATATATAGGAAACTGAGCTGTGCATTAAAGCTAAAGTCTGCTATAACGAAGGAGAGAAGACTTGAAAACATTGAGGCTTTCGTGAAAGATATCAAACTGTGAGCACACGGTATTATAGTTTCTGTACATTCTATTTAGTAGGTTATTTTAGAAACATTACTGTTTATGGAAGGCACACTAAGCAATATTTCATAGATTAGCTGAAATAAACAGAGAGAGAAAATTTAAAAAACATTTTTGGTGTATATATACCAAAACATGTATTTTATATGTATGTATATTCATATTATTATGCATTTACACTTATTTTACACTACTTTTTTTCTTTTTAAAAAGACAACTCCCGCATTAGGAACATAAATTCCTGTATCGCGGGGATCTTTACAAACATACATGAAACGGACACAAAGTACACCCAGACTTAGAACAACAATTTATGGATCACACAAAGTGTTGTCCCATGTAGGATTTGAACCCACAACACTTGGCGCAGTAGGAAGCGGTGTGGCGACCACTGAAACCACTAGGCCAACCGTGTAGTCACACACCGTGTAGACAATTCAATCACGATAAAATCATAAAACAATGTATTTAAAAAAAATAGGTTTATTTACTCATTAAAGACGTATTTTTTGTATTAGTACCAGCTTGTGCGACGATTATCGTAGAAAAGAGTAGCCAGGAATCAGAGTGTCTCCATGTTAAATTGCAGCGGTTTCTTTCAAAATTCGACATATTACAAGTATGACGACATATAGTAATATGGTCATGAAAAATACTTATTTATTTATTAAAAACTTTTATTTATTTAAAACTTTATGCACTTTCGTACAATGCCTAAGGCATTCTCTTCCAGTCAACCTTAGGGTGGTGTAGAAATCTTGTAAGATAGGTGGTGCACAGAGGTTTCCGTATGAAACTAACTGCAAACAGTACACAAAAGAATGAGTGTGTAAGCATTTTTTTGGCCTACTGCCTACTTAAAGTATAAAAATTTTGTATTTATATCATGCCTTTAAACGAGCAATTCTTGTTTATACATATATATAATCAGAATCTTGGAAACGGCTCCAATGATTTTCATGAAATCTAGTATGCAGGGGGTTTCGGGGGCAATAAATCCATCTAGCTAAGATCCATTGTTAGAAAATTTTGTTTTATTCGTGTTTTCAACAACCAAATTTATAGATCATTAATGTCTATCTAGTATGATCTGTCACAAATCGAGCGAACTTCATTAAACTATACTGGAATAAGATCCGTTGCGATGTCTTTGGTGCAGAATAAACAGTACCAGGACGTACCAAGAGAGGGTGCCACTAAATTTAAATTTTATTGGACCGAGCAAAGTTCGGTCATCCAGGTACTAATAAATGATGAATTATAAAAACTAACAACTTTGCTTTTTAAACCCCTACGATTTCAAAATCCAAAGATTGCTAACAATGGATGCACAATGGTTTTTTTATCAGAAAGTTATAATTCAACATTTGTGTCGCCTTNTACTGTTTCTGGAAGGCACACTAAGCAATATTCAATAGATTAGCTGAAATAAACAGAGAGACAAAATTTAAAAAACATTTTTGGTGTTTATATACCAAAATATGTATTTTATGTGTATGTATATCCATATTATTATGCATTTACTCTTATTTTACGCTTCAATCACTTTATAATCATAAAACAATGTATTTAAAAAAATAGGTTTATTTACTCATTAAAGACGTTTTTTTTTGTATTAGTACCAGCTTGTACGACGGTTGTCGTAGAAAAGAGTAGCCAGGAATCAAAGTATCTCCATGTTAAATTGCAGCGGTTTCTTTCAAAATTCTACATATTACAAGTATGACGTACTATATGGTCATTAAATTTATATTTATTTATTTAAAACTTTATGCACTTTCGTACAATGCCTAAGGCATTCTCTTCCAGTTAACCTTAGGGTGGTGTAGAAATTTTGTAAGGTAGGTGGTGCACAAAGGTTTCCGTATGAAACTAACTGCAAACAGGACACAAAAGAATGAGTGTGTAAGAATTTTTTTGGCCTACTGACTACTTAAAGTATAAAAATTTTGTATTACATGCCTTTAAACGAGCAATTCTTGTATATACATATATATAATCAGAATCTCGGCTCCAATGATTTCATGAAATCTAGTATGCAGGGAGTTTCTGGGGCAATAAATCCATCTAGCTAAGATCCATTTTTAGAAAATTTCATTTTATTCGTGTTTTCAACAATTAAATTTATAGATCATTGATGTCTATCTGAGTGGAGACCGCGTCTCGGCAAACGTAGTGTAGGACGTCCACAAGCCAGGTGGAGCGATGATTTGCGCAAGACGGCTGGCAGGAGCTGGATGCGAGAAGCCATAGATCGAACTAAGTGGCGTGAAATTGGAGAGGCCTATGTCCAGCAGTGGACTGCGATAGGCTGATGATGATGTCTATCTAGTATGATTTGTCACGAATCGAGCGAACTTCATTAAATTATACTGGAATAAGATCCGTTGCGATGTCATTGGTGCAGAATAAACAGTACCAGGACGTACCAAGAGAGGGTGCCACTAAATATATTTTTTATTGGACCGAGCAAAGTTCGGTCATCCAGGTACTAATAAATGATGAAATATAAAAACTAACTACTTTGCTTTTTAAACCCCTACGATGTCAAAATCCAAAGATGGCTAACAATGGATGCACAATGGTTTTTTTTATCAGAAAGTTATAATTCAACATTTGTGTCGCCTCTATACACTACATAGCATCTAAAAAGAAATGTGAACTCTTCATAATTAAAAGCTTTATTTACGCCATGTAATACCTAAATCTATTAATTATCAGGTACATATACAAACAGTAAACACAAAATCATATCCACATAAAAATCAGTCCTAAAAACAATATTGGAAATTGGTCTCAAAACAGAGCCTCGAAGCAATAAACCTTTCAATGTTGTACTAACAAATACTGATCATCTGATATCGCTGTATTTCAAAGGTAGAGCCGACTCTATTCGGTACCGCCCAATAATTGCACCAACATGGGCTAAAGAGCATTTGATCCAAACTTGGTCATTGAGCTCATGTATATTAGATATAGATCGGTACTTAATCTAGGTAATATTTATAAAGTATCTATCATATCCATTTTGGTTTATCCGATCGTTCCATTGCATCAGTCGAGATCACAGATGGATTCGAATGGATGGATTAAGGGTTCAAATCTGTATAATGCTTTAGGCAATTGTAGGTATGTAAACCTAGTTATACTGTTGGAATCGTCAGATCTTGTTAGTATTTGTGGCGAGAGTCCTGTAAAGTTTGCGAGCACTAAAGGTCAATTTAATATTGTAAGAGTTATTTGGTTTGACCGATGTGGTATGGTAGGGTAAAATGTCCTTTATACTGAAAGGCCTAAGTTCAGCAGTGGCAGTAGTAAACTATTGAAGGCTGATGATGATGATGATTGACGATCGGGTAACGTAACAGTTTAGGATAAATCTTGTCTAAATTACAGAAATAAAAAAAATCTCTTGGCCTACAAAATAATATTATCGTAGTCATTAACTTTAAAAGATATTTATATATAGAGAGTTATAAGGGATAAATTAATATTTATTAACATTATTAACATAAATAAATAAATAAATAAAATAAATATGTTCAGACATTTTAACACACCACGCCATCTAGTCCCAAATTAAGCAGATCTTGTACCATGGGTACTAGATAACTGATATTAATACTTACATATTTTTTTTTGTAAATACATACATATTATATATAGAAAACACCCAAACTCCGAAACAAATATTTGCAGATCATACAAACATTTGGTCCGACTCAGGAATCGAACCCGAGACCTCTTGCACAGCAGTCGCATTCGCTACCACTGCGCCACAGAGGCAGTCAAATGATAATAATGATAATCCTTATGTTTTTAGTTTTGTGCATCTACTTTGTTTTAGCTCTACATCGCCCTAAGAACGACTGGTAGAAAACGCCTACAGCATTATGTCCACCTTCGTCACTGGCATAATGCATAAAGTGCAAAGTTAAAGAAAAAGAAAAGAAATACAAGTTAAGGTAAATCCAAGTATCCAAAAGTAGTAGACATTTTTGTGGTCGAATAGAGGCCCAATGATGCAGAAGTATCTCAAAAAGCTGCCGTGGTAAGTCACCATGCTCCATTGTTGCATTACCTGCATTCGCAATGAGTATGGTGATAACTAATCTTGGATCCTGTTCATGCTTTACCGTATTTTTTTAAATAAAACCTTTACCTTCACTTGTTTTAGATAAGTATCGGATAGCTTATCTTTTATATAATTTGATGTATTTTCTAGAAAAATTGAAATTAATCATCTGTCGTATAAGCTATACGAAACTTAATCTGTAATCGGTGAATTTTTTTTAAAGACTACTCTACCCATTAGGAATATATATTCCTGTGTCACGGGGGAGTGTACAAACATACATGAAACGGACACAAAGTACACCCAGACTCGGAACAACAATTTATGGATCACAGAAACTGTTGTCCCATGTAGAATTTGAACCTACAACACTTGGCGCAGTAGGAAGCGGTGTGGTGACCACTTAAACCACTAGGCCAACCGTGCAGTCTTCACCGAGTGAGTGAGGATGCCGGAGACCCATACCCCAAGAGCAAATACCTAAGAGCAACTACTTTATTTTTTGTGAGATTGTTAATTGACTCTGAGCTGTGGTTCTTATTAAAAGTACTTATCTACTAATTTTTATTACTAGATAGTACCTTAAGGTCTTAAATTATAATTGAATGAATAAAAAGAAAACGTTTATGCACAAATGTTCTGTCTATGACCTTACATCAGCTTTTAATCAAAATCAAAAAAAATACTTTAAGTAGATGTTTTCAAGCACTTTCAAAACTTTATAATAATGACGCGCGCTTACAATCTAGTTGCGCGAATCCAAAATGTCATTCCAATGGAGAAAACCGACAACAAATTTCATAAACTTTGACCGTTCGTTGAGGCTGCCACATCTGGTGACTCATTCAATAAATAATATAATTATAAGTAGAATACAGATGTAGAACGCAATTGTAAAGATACATTTGCGCTCTACTTATTATGAAATATTGCTAATTAAAAAAACAAACGTAGCAGTAAACCTTTTTGTTTCATATACGTTCAATGAAAGAATTCATTTGAAAGGTTAATTTTAATATCATCGTCGCGATAACATCTCTGATAAAATGATACGCTGATAACGATCAAAGATAGTTGAATTATAATTGTATCATGTAATTACATGGAATTTCAACAGGGGCGTCTTAAAAAGGCGCATTTAATTGTGATCAAGAATGATAATTCTGCACTTCACGGGAAATGAAGATTTCAAAGTGTTCCATCAAGTTGTGCGCTTTGACCTTTTACACAAATACACCCTAATGAAGCTTTAAAAAGAAATAAACAACAAGAACCTGCGATTAGCAGACCCCTTTGTTCCTATTAGTATTTTTGCTTATGGACCCAAAAGATCCGTGTAGTGACCGATTAAAAATACCAATCACTAACGTGACACCAATCCTATTTTTATAAAAGAACAAAATTACTGCAAAAGAGGATAAAAACTAGACAAAACTTTATATAAACCCGAGTGACCAGCGTGATTTGGCTGGCAAAAATCTCCTTTCTGAGAAGAGCGTCATATGAAAGGCTGTTGAAGATCGATGACGATAAAAAACCGGTAACAAGAAAACCTTTAGCTCCTTTAAATTGAGTGAGAGAAATAACTGGAGTTCAAACCCTCCTTCCCGATTCAAAGTCAAAATCATTTATTCAATTATAACACTAAATGTCATTTATGAACGTTAAATTAAAACTACAGTTAAAAATTAAAGATCGATAAAAACAGACGGCATCGCATGTACTGGATTGTCAAGGTAAATTAGGTGAAAATACTAAAATATCTGCCCGTTTGTGTCGATCTATAAATACCAGTTTCCAAAGTGCGTAGAGCCTTATGAGAAGAATACTGACAAAGAAACTAATGGCCACTCTTTTTAAAAGTCAGATATTGGGGAACTTAGAGTTGACTTTGACTTCCCATGTCATAATATGTTTGTAAAAAAACTCGAACACGGTAGGTGTTCGAGTTTTTTTACACCTGACAATAAAAATGTTGAGCAAAATTTTACATTTTTATCAATTAATAAATTTTTATTTTCTTGATTCTTATCTTAATGTCATAAATTGACAAGCGTCACTCAAACCCTTTATAGGTCTCAAACCCTTTTATACCTTGTGTATTTTGTATTTTTTTCTATTTTTCGAACACAACATAACTTTTGTACTAAAAAAAGATTTGACACATTATGGAGCTTTGCGCGTTTACTGTATCTTTACTAATTAGTAAACATACCCTAAACGGATATAAAAATAACAATTTGTGGATCACAAAAAGTTTTATTCCTTGTGAGGTTTAACCCACAACACTTTCGCATTAGAAAAGAGCGAGGTGTGGTTTAAACCATCCATACAGTATTACATACCTACACCACCGCATACCAGTAGCAAGACTGGAAGTTCATAGTAATTTGTAAGCTGGAACATCGAGGCTCTGTTGCACAGGTTTCAAATTGTAACTATTTACAATATTAATGGCTTTCTTTGTAAGTAAACTGTCGGCAATAAATACAAGGTTTGTGCGCGTGAGCAGATTAATGTTTGTTTTGAATCGAGAGATCGGGAGCAGACTAAAATTGCTTCTATTTTGAAACATTGCTTTTATGTTATTGTACCGCTTTAGTTTAAGTTTTAAAGTGCTCGTTTAGTAAGATAGATAAAAAACTCTTTATTTCACTATATTTTATAAGCCTGCCTCGTAGTGCAGTGGTAGTGTATGCAACTGATGAGCTAGAGATCTTTAATTCGATATTAAAATCGGATCAAATATTTGTACGATCTGCAAATGTTTCGGAGTTCAAATGTTTTCCTATAACACGTATTTATCAAAATAAATATATGTGTATTTATATCACTTATCTAGTACGTATCCAGAACACAAGCTCTGCTTAGTTTGGGACAGCGTTGTGAGTTGGGACTTCGGTTTTTTTTTTGGTGATATCACTCCGAGCCGGCCCATTTCTGCCGAAGCGTGAATCTCCCATGATATGCTTGTTTCCTTAGTTGCATCTTATGACACCAATGGGATAAATAGGTATGGTGACAGTCTATATTTTTAAACCGTCAGCAACCAACAAATTGGTACTGTATCTGGGTTCATATTAAGTTTATTATTATTCTAGTAATTATGATATAGTCTCTAGCCGTTTGAAATCAGACATCTAACTGGATCACGGGACGAAAAATATGACTGAAATCAATCCTATAATTTGATATTCTATAGTAAATCCTATAATCATTGTTATTTATTGTTCATGTCAATTTACTTCATTGATTGCAAGGTACATAACGTAAATTTACAGCATACAATTAACACCGAGATATAAAGCAAACGAGAATTTTAATTTATTAGAAGATTTAATGCTATATTATATACCTAGTTAAATAAATCATATAATTGGTTCATAATAATAAATACGTTTAGTATCCTGCAGTCTTTATATTCTCATTATCTTGTTGGAATTGGCTGAAAATACATGAATTAGATTGAACATAACAAATTATTATAAATCACTAATTTGTGCCCACGGCTCTTCCTATGTGTAAGTCGGTTGCCGCGATAATATATAATCCAACTGCAAAATTTTGTGAATTTTAGTTTAGCGATATCAACAACAGAATTAGTGCCAATCTCTGGAGCTACTGAATCTATTTAGAAAATTCTTTTACCAATAGAAAGTCACACAAATACGAAAGTTTGTAATGAAGAAAATGGTGTGGGATATATATTTATTACTCTTTCACGCAGAAACTGTTGAACGAATTTAAATCAAACTTTACTGTGAAATAACTTACTTTACTCTCTTCTTTCTTCTTCGCTCTTAACTTTACCTCTTTTACAATATTAGTATAAATGACAGAGATAAAAACATATTAAGTTAATAAGAAGTTAAATTATGCAGCACACGTGTTTCCCTTCTACTATGATGCCGGATCCCTTAAGTAGGGCATGAAAAGTATCATTCTAGGCGGTTCACCATGCTGCATTGTTCAAAACCGCAATGAAGATGTGGCACCACTCTTGAATTCTATTTCCATCAGGCAGAGTAATGTCATTTTGTAAAAGAGAAGCCACACACTTATGGTATATTAATAAAAGTTTAGTATCTCATATACTGCGTCAGTCATAATCTAAATAACATGCTCTTTATACAAAATGTTACAATTAGAGTAGCGAATTACACCGCCGAGTCTACATTTTAATAATCAGAGTAAAAATCTTGTAATTTACAAACAACAGCACCAGTTCGTGAGCTCCTAGATGCGGGATTAACGGCTGAGAGGGGCAAATGAAATTATTTCTGCACTATCCGCCATCTTCATTCCGCGGTGCTGTTAGGGTTGTACGCAGTATATTATTTATAATCTAATAGCTGAGACCCGCGGCGCAACGTAAAAAATATTCTGTATGATAGTATCCTATTTTCATCTCCTGGTTCTAAACTACCTCCCCCCTCCCTTAATTTGCAGCCAAATCGGTTCAGATGTTCTTGAGTTATAAATAATGTAATTAACACGACTTTCTTTTATACAAATATATATATATATATATAATTCAGGAAGATCGTTGCCGAGAATAGTGGCTGGTAGATTTCTTGAAAAATAAAAGTTTCAGATTTTTCACGACACTTGTTTTATAAATCATATTAAACTAGGTACCAAAAAACCGGATATTGTCGAAACAGGACATTAAATCATTAGAGCAATCATTATTTTTAAACATTAAATCAAATTGCATTATATTGCGATTATAGATTGGGTTTTGTAAGAGAATTTCTTACTGTTAATCACAGATCTTCTGGAGTCCCGGGCTCTAAGTTAGATTTTAGATGTACAAACTTATTAATTAATAAACCGTAATGAACGTAATTTAAAGAACCTCTCAAGAAACTCGGGGACCAACAGATTTTTGGAAAACAAGCTTACATATACGCAAAAATTAAGAGCTGTTTGAGTAACATCATTTGGATGAGAAGAACTCAATTAGTCGAACTGGTGTAATGGGAGAGCAGTAGATTGCAATTCGCTGACGGTGGTGCTGATGATTATCTTTTATTGTAAAACAAATTGAAAATTTTAAGATAATTAAAACTAATATTTCATTAAAAACTTAAGCAGTATTCATTTCAAGTCACTAGAGTAAGTATCGTAACGACCCTAATAAGTGTAAGTTGCTTATCGTCGGACACACCCGGATTTTCTTTGCTCCAAAGAGAAAAAATACTTCAACTGATAAATCAATCATGTATCAGCTTCCCGTCCCTAAAACCAATTTATTTCATAGCAAACAATAACCGCCAATGCGCGTGCGCAGCCGAGTGGCTGCCCTGCCAACAATTTGTTCTGCGATCATACCAAGATCTCTTTATATCGACCGGCCGACGCTGCTCCGCTAAATTGGACTAACTGTACTACACAATAACATTGTAAATATTTGTTACCTTTTAAAAATAACTAGACCAGTTAATCTCTGCTGGAGAAATGAGTTTACTGAAATTAAGTTCTATTTATAGTTTGGTAGATTCTTTTTTGTTTGACTAGTCTGATAGAGGTAATTAATTGCGAGTGACTGTATATCAGATGTATTTATTCCGTGCCAAAAAAGACGTAGGTATATTTTTCAGTCCTTTTTGGTTTGTGTTATTTATTGCTCATACAGTATTATGTAGGTATAGAAAAACTTAAGGGTTTATTTTTAAATTTAGTACATTATTGTTTTGTTAATTTTCAGTTAAGATGTCCCCAAAAATATTTCGAGTTCCTTGATTAATCATGTTCCCATTTTTACACGACTATAGCGTAGCGTAGTAAACTGGTTTTAATAAAAAGGTTTCGAAAATTCGATTTGTACTAATGGCCTAGATGTCATCTTGGCTCACAAATGTCAAGTTCCTTTTGGATAGTTGCGTTGGTACGTTGCACCACGTCTTCAAGACATCAACGCGCAAAATAAATATACATATGTAAACAAATGTAAATATTTACAATAAAATAAAATAAAGTAAACTATTAAATTATTGAGTAATGTAATATAGACAAACGCTTATGGTGGGTCATGATTCAAATTTGTCGATAGTACATTTGTTAAGAGCAACAAGTACTATGACCACAAGTAATCTTTAAATGTTCTTAAATGCTATCAACGTGTGGGCTCGTCTAATCGATATTTGGGAAGACGTTCCATTGTCTAACAGCCTGCAGAATAATATATTCATCAAAAAATGTGACAATTTGGTTAGGTACATTCAACTCAAAATATGCCTATCATCTTAAAGAATTTAGATGCACGTCACTAAGGAACATAAAACGTTTCTTTGCTCGGTATTTATTTTGGTATTTTTTTGAAAATATATTCTAACAAGATCGATTTATCGTCGCCGAAATCCCTGCATACGAAATTTTATTAAAATCATTGAAGATTCAGGTTGTTGATTGTACAAGATTTGCACATTTATTAGATGACTACTTATGAAATACCATAAGCAAGAGGTTGAGTCTCCTACCGCGTCAGTCTGATTGTAGATTTTTTGTATCACAAATTTGCCTACGACCTACCACAATACCGCTGAACTTCGATATTTTTTGTAAACCCGCCATTACAAATCGATAACATCATAATTCTGTTCGTGCTCTCCCAGAATCTTCTGTGAGGGGGATCTGTATGTTAAGAATGGTCACCCATCATAGACCGACCTAACTAGGATTGCCTAATTTTGCAAGATGTTAACTTATGCAGCTTCCACTAAATCATGAGCTCTTTTTTTGGACTGCAGTTAAAAAACTCAACTAAAGAATAACTCCCATTAGACTAGTATCAGGCTCTACACATACAATACTGAAGCCACAAACCCGCAACTACATATTACCTACGTTACATTTAGAGAACAAATGTTTATATTCTCCAATTCTAACTAACCTAACATCTAACACCCCATTAAAGATAAAAGATATGACCAGATGTGTTCCGGCTTTCGTTACACTAAATGGAGTTTTGTCACGAAGACCTGGCCAAATTTATGATGGTCCTCTACCCTTGTTTAGATGAGAATGGTAGATTGTACCGTATAAATATCTAGTTGGTGATCCGTCCTGGGTATTAACTGGTATGGATTTAGATGGTGCCAAAGGGATACTGAGACTTTGTTACGATATACTTGTATATCTACAATTCTAAATCAGGAACTCGTCAGACAAAAGATCATTAAAACTGAATTTTAATACTGAACACCTCTGACTTATAGTCAAAATGAGAAAATCAAATTTTTTTTTTAATATTCAATTCCAAAACGCTATCGATCTCACAAAGGTCATGAAACTAGTAGTATACCCAATTCATTCGCTTGTCTTATTAGCATGGTATAAGCAGGCCAAAGTCTCCATTCTGAAAGAAAAATATTTGTTCAGCAACAGAGTTATTAAAGCTCTTAATGAATGCAAGTTGACAATAGCACAAATCTAGTCTAAAAAAGTAAGTTTCTCCTTATATCAGCTATCTGCCCGGAAAAGTCCCTCGAATTCGGTCTAGCCGTTTCAGAGGTTAACCGTAACAGACAGACAGACAAAAATTGAAAAAAAAATGTTATATTGGTATATGTACCTTGTACATGTGCATTTAGTGAAAAACGGTTATTTTAATATTACAAAAAAAATACTACCAATTTTTTAAAATTGTGTTTAGATAATGCCTCGTTTAGATCTAGTTCACTCCTAACTTGTTAGATGAAATAGGTTCATGATCATTGTTTTGTATACTATTATATTGATTTTTACAAGATTAATTCAATACCACATTTTGGTTTCAGATGCGTGACAACTGCTAACCCACAAAAAGGTAAGAATTTTCTTGCTAATTAAAACAGATACATATTTACGTATTAATAACATTTTAATTACATTATCCATAATATTGCGGTGCTTTGATATTGATAATTAAAAACAGAAGTACTTAGAATGCAGAAGTTAATTTTAAATTACTTATTAATTTAGACCGTTCGATTAGTTGAAGCCATCAGCGTTGGATACGCTTAGCAGATATCAAGATAAAATAAATCTAAAGTAAAAGGATATACGTTGTTCATTAGTATTTTTAGTGAACAATAAACTATTCGATACTAATTTTCCTATGCAAATATTTTTTCTTTCGGCTTTCTACACATTTGGGTGTTTCTCCAGGTACTTTTTAGTTAATAGAACTTACTTTTATTGTGACAAATATTGCTCAATATAAATTTACACCTTAAAATGTATAAATCACGCTTCACGATGTTTGTCCGCTATGGACTCCTAAACTATGTAACCGATTTTAATTAAATTTACCACCGTGTGCAGTTTGATTGAACTTAAAAGATAGAATAGTGTTAATATCAATTTATTTTCGCAATACTATATTATTTTGAATTATTCGGTAAGTATCTAATAGTCACAATTCCTATTAATTCTATACAATTCCAGCAGATTTTTATTTTATTCTATTTTATTTTAAGGAACACAAACAATGTATCATACAATAATATCTTAAAATCTAATATACATTATGTTTTGATCTAGTACATAGATAAATAATAAGTGTCGACAGCTTCTGATAATTTCTGATAATTATAGGCGGTATAAGGTTATTTGTTGACTGAATTGAGTAAGTATAGTATAAATGGCAATGTTAATGAAATTTTATACAAATTTTTATTTATTATTGATACAGACGACGTTGCACAGGTCAGCTAGTATAAACATGCAATTTATATATTAGATAGAAATATAATAACAAATAATAAAAACACTGATTTCCAATCGCGTCCCAACACTAGTAACCATTAAGCCGTTTATATAGTTACTATGAGTTATTGCATTTATTTGCGAGTACGCTTTAATAAGTATGAGGTAGTCTTTAGCTTTTAGTTAAAATTAAACAAAGTAATTTAGTATGTTTAAATTATGTATAGTTAAGAATCGCAATGATTATGACTAACGAATAAAATAGCGTATGATAAGAAAATCAGAAGTAATCAATCGTACTTCTTTGATTTAATAGTTACCAATAACCATAGACTAACACAAGATGGTGGACCCAAGGGATTGCCAGAGCGACTTTTGGTCGTTTTTTACTAGGGGAAATTTTTACAAACAGAAATTTATACTAACATATAAAAACAAAACGTTATTTCACGCATCACACATATACATTCAGTGTCATAGCATTGTAATTGATAAGCCCTTTCCAGTTCATAATTTGACAGAAGGGATATATACTCATATCTATCATTACCGTGGGAGAACCACGCTTCGGCATAAATGGGCCGGCTCGACCGGAGTGATACCACGGCCTCACAGAAAACCGGTGAGAAACAGCGCTTACGCTGTGTTTCATCGAGTGAGTGAGGATACCGGAGGCCCATACCCCGATCCAACGCTCCTTATCTCCCTCCATAGTGTCCAGGCCGCCATAGTGTGGGTCACCATGCTGCATTGTTCTTTTTCGCATTGAGGATGGTGACCACCACTCTTGGATTTTGCTCATGCTTTCCATCAGGCAGGGCAGAGTCATTTTGGCAGCTTAAATATAAAAAAAAAAAAAAATCTATTTTTTCTTAATAGTGCAGGAAACAAACGAGCTACCTGATAGCAAAATATTACCGCCACATTCACTCTCTTAGAGCCTCCCCCGCAGAATAAGTTTTGGGGTTTGTTCTCCGGGGACATAATGTACTCGATAGAAAGTAACTATAAGAAGAATGCTTACCACCTTTTGTAGTTACTCTTTAGAAGAAAATCATGCCTATAATAATTATTTGTTATACAAGACAGCAAAGTTGATTTTGAACCGCGTGCTCAATGTTGTTGACCGAGCAAGCGAAGGATTCTAAAATTGGAATCCTGAGCGTTAGCTAGAAAACCAAAAGAACACGAGGTGAAAAATCTTTGCACTCGAGTGCAACTCGTAACTTTACATCGCATCCAACGAGGAAATGACTTAATGCAAAAAAGCTGTATAAGGTTATTTTTTTCAGTTTCAGTCAGTTCTGTTGGCATTAAATAAACCTCCTCGCCTTTAGGTTTTAGGTTTTTCACTTATATTTAAACTAAAGTTTTAGCAATGACGGAAAAAGAAAATGGCGCGGGCAAAGCAATTAAAAAAGTACACCAAGAAGGTCCTGAGTTTGAGATTTTAATAATTTAAAAAAGGTTGTTTGATATATTCGGCACCACGGAGGTAAAAGTAAATAGGTTAATTGACGTTTTGAATTCACGAACTTAGTGCACACGATGTTCTAAATTCAATTTACTTTACCTCTAATGGTTAAAAACTTTTACACTCATATATCGAAGGGCAAAAATACTCTTTCCCAGATAGGGAGCTGAATTATAATTGAATCGTCAGCCATTGAGAACTATAGTATGAGTATAAACATTTTACTCAGTAAAACTCTTGAATATTTTACTGTGTACAATATACAATGTTGCATATAGGATTGACATAAATCGTTTCATTAGTAGAAATAAATGTCAGTATTGCTGAACAGGTGGGCTACAATTGCGGCACTAACTTTCCATGACAGCAATGTTCAAAGTAATCAACGAGCTTGAACATAATGTTCCCTACTTGGGCACGATATAAACAAATATAATGTTTTTCCACTATTCCAGAAGGAAAGGTTTTTGTGTCTTTATATTGTGGCGACTTCTACATACAGCGCAACAGAAATATACTACAGCGCCATCTACCGCAGATACAGTGAACTACGAAGTATGGTAATACACGAAGAAACTACCAATCCTGCATCGCACTATAGAAATTCCCGCTCCGATTAAAATATATTCAACATCTCAACATCAACCAGCGAGCAGCGGCGCGCCAAGCATGATTTCCTCGCCTGGTCGGAGGATCCTCCCTTTATGAAGGAGGGACATGTAACCCATTCCACCGCAGATGAATTGGGGTGGTGTTACCACACGAACCTATTGACCCATTCGCTCGTTATATATATACTCACAACACATAAAAACACTAACACGAGGTATTTTATTATTAGCTTATGAGTTTTGTTGTATGAGCATTATCTATCTCTCATAGTTGAAAAACAGTAGTTTTTTATAATGTTTCTTAGTACTAGTGGTAATTTAATAATAGAAGTGGGTAATGGCGGTCATAACATAGGGTTATTCTTACCTTGAGTGCCTTTCTTTGTACGGGCCAAGTGTCGGGAGATCCCATATGGGACAACACTTTGTGTGATCCACTAATTTTTATTCAGAGTCTGAGTATTCTTTGAGTCCGTTTTATGTTTATTCGTAAAATATTTCTAAGGAGAGAGTTGTCTTTTTAACAAAAACGTACTCATCGTTGACGTGTGATCTTTAGTACATAGTATACTTTAATTAATTAGAATAATAAAATTTATAAATGATAAATAAAAATATTTTATAGTTTATGGTCTTTTTACTATAAGAGTTTTTACTTACTTTATAATGTTTGTTAAATCCCTTTGTACAAATAGAGCATTATCTATCCATCTACCTGTATGTAGCCAAAACGTCTGATGGTTTTAACAGTTTTTAAAACATTTAAATTTACGTGTAGAATAGTGACTCTGAGTATATTAAAATAATAAATATAATAAATGTATTTCTCAGCCTATCTTACAACAATATAAAAGTATTTTAAATTCAACTTCAATATAAATAGTTCTACATACCATGTTATAAAACTGCATTCCGCACAAACAAACAGTGTTCTTCTTAAATATGCTTTCTATGAGAAGGTACATCTGAAAAGAACTGTAGGATACCTTCGTTCTGCAGTAGACAGCAATAGGTTAATACAATTACAAATACCTTCAATTTGCCGTACCCAATTTGTAAACTACAACAATAGCAAACAATAAATCATCGTTGCAATAGATAACCATTCAATTCCTGTTTATCGAAAGGCTTTTCTTACCTTCAATATATTTCGCATAAATTCTAAATGCCAGAACGTTGTAACATGTAAATGGCAGTAGACTACAATAGTTTAATGGCCAGATATGTCTGACCTTTGCTCCAATTACTATGCAATGGTCAGATTAAGCTTGCCCACTTTGGTTACAGAACCCGGTATTGTCGTATTGGGCTGCAAGGCGTGAAGATGTACTGCCAAGATATAAGGGACCGGTAGAAATTAATAATGATTATAATCTGTTGCATTACGGTAGTTGCGTTGGAAATGCGCAGTACCAGAAGGATGTATTAAGAACTGACTTCTCGCTTCCCAGTTTGCGGGATTCTGTGTGTTTGTTGGCAAAAATAACCTATATTGCTACCTGATTTTGTAGCTCCCTATTGGTAAAAGAATTTATAAAATCTATTTAGAGGTTTAGGTATGAAAACATGTAACAAAAAAACTCACAATCGAATTTATTTTTTTAGTTTGGATGTTCAACTACACAGTCAGTCTATCTACACTCGTACCTTATAGATATAATCATAATTCTATCTTAAGACCCGTTTTACCACTTCAAGCTATCTGTCAAATAACTACAGACTTTGGTTTCACAAGTCTTGGTTAGAGACTTATAAATCAGATAAGCCTATATTTACCAGCAATTTTCATCTTTTAATAGTGTTATATGACAGGTAGCTGAAACTTTATCAAGGACATGACAAGGACAAATGAAATTAGCCCTAAGTAAATGCAAACGTCGGACGAGGCAGTTGGGATGAATTTTTAACACAATCGAGGAGTCTATGTGTCGACAAATTAAGAATATAAAGAGCTAGCAGCCCGCCCTGGCTTCGCACGGTTAGACATAGGTATTTACCCAAAAAAATTATGTGGATATTGATGTCCTTCATAAAATTGTAGTACATCATTTTGCTCTATCGTCAATACTTTCCGCAGCGCACGCAAAATAGGGAACTAATTTATGGGTACTTATTTTACCTTCTTGAAGCCCAAGATGTACCTTGAGCTTCAATAATTTCAATAATTTTAATCAAAATTTTCATACGGATCCCTAACTTTTTGCAAATGTAATATAGCCTATGTAACTCGGGGATGGTTTAGTTTTCCAATAGTGAAAGAATTTTTCGAATCGGTTCAGTAGTTTCGGCGCCTATTCAATGCAAACAAACAAACAATCAAATCTTTCCTTTTATAATATTAGTATAGATATAGAGCGTCGCTACCCCTGTTTATCCCGTGGGTATTGTAGTACTGACTAAGGGAGCAAACTCTTAAAGGCAACAGTACTACAAAAAAAATACCCATCGAGTTTGGAACCTCCTCTTTTTTGAAGTCGGTTAAAAAAAACTAGGATAACTTCAAATAAACTCTATGCCAACTCATTAGACTATTCTGAGATATTAAGCGATCTCCTTCCTATCAAAAGGTACGTGCAGCACTGGACTATTATTTCAATAATGATAAAATTACCAATAGCAGAAAATGTTTTCAATAAAATGTTAATGATCACCTTCACACTGCATTCCGTTTTTATCACCACATGCGAAAAGTCTATTAAGCCACTCATCAGCATCTATTATTATTTTATAATGTTAACTTATTTATAATTACATAATAATGGAGTGCTTCTTAAGTTTGGACTTACTTAACAACACCTATCTTTTATAGTTTCGTATAAACTGGCAAACTTAGTGTGGGACAGGCCAGGTTTAGTGATGGTCTGCGCAAGATGGCCGACAGGAGCTGGTTGCGAGTAGCCTAGCATCGAACTACGTGGCATGAAATTGGAGAGGCCTTTGTCCGGCAGTGGATTGCGATAGACCGATGATGATGACGATGAAGCTTAGAGGTAAACTTTTTGCCCATAATTCCTATCTGACCTAACGTGGGGCCAGATTAACCGCTTGCCAATAAAGTCACTTATATACTAATGTAAACTCATTTAACAGATAATAACTGATTTAGGATAGAGATATGTGAGATGCAGATGCCCCTGTGGCGCAGTGGTAGCGTACGCGACTGCTATGCATGAGGTCTCGGGTCCGAATCCTGGGTCGGACCAAATGATCTGCAAATATTTGTTTCGGAGTTTGGGTGTTTTCTATGTATAATATGTATGTATTTACAAAAATAAAAGTATTTATGTATTCATATCAGCTGTCTATCACCCGTAACACAAGCTCTGCTTAGTTTGGGACTAGATGGCGTTGTGTGTTATATGTCCGATATATTTATTTATTTATTTATCTCTATAGGACGCCATAGTGTCACCATGGTGAATTGTCTGAATTCGCAATGAGTATAGTAATCACTGCTCTTGGATTCTGTTCATGCTATCCATCAAGCAATGTAGAGACACTATGCCTGTAAAAAGAACCAAGTAATCATCGTAGGGAGCAGATGATGCAACCAATTGTCTAAAACAACGAGACTTGTCTTTTGAGCGCAATAGTACGGAACCTGGAGTTATTTATAGACTCGAAACTTGATTGCCGGGCATAAGTTACACACGTCAGTCAAAATTTTTACATCTTATGTCCTTGCTTTGTATCGTCTTAAGAACTTCCTTCTTGTTAAAACCAAGGCCACACTAATGCAGTCCTTAATCGTACCCTTGATCAGCTATGTTGATGTGTATTATTTTGACCTGATCGCAGATCTCCTCAATAAATTAGACCGTCTTCTCAATAACTGTGTTCAATTGTATGTTGTGTATATGTTTGTGTATATCCCTTTGTTCCCGTTGTTATAACATCTTGCCACGGGCAACAATAAACGCTGACGAGGTTGTGGCAGTCAGTTAGTTTCTGGGAGGGCTCACGATGGCGTAAGAAAGCGGGTCCCGGATCCCTCCCGTCTCAGGCAGAGTGGCACACCGTGTGGTTTTAGTTGGTTCGATTTCGACACAACGCCCCGCCGCAAACCCCGGAGGGTAAAGGCCCGAGGGAGTTTCCACACGTAAAAAAAAGAAAGACAACACGTTAGTTATGTATCTCCTATACATATGTACACACAAATGTAATTGTTCGTCTGATGCACATATTAAATATTAACTTCTGCCATTCGACCAACAGCCCCACCCTTCTCCCTTCCAATAATTAAGGCGGGGCACTAAAAGGCTGGCAACACACGTATGACTTTTGAGTGTCAATGCGACGCCATCTGCTCATTGGCGGACTATAAAACAAAAAAATATACTGGAAAATCCCCTAGAAAGGAATTATTATTTTCTACCAGTAATAAACTTGAGCAGAATTGTATCAAACTGTAAAAAAAATGAGTTGGTAAGTGAGAACCGTGTCTGATGATTACAGTACTGAGTATTACGTAGATAATTTATTGTTATGTACACAACAGCCAGTTAAAGGGTAACCTTTACAATAATATTATTTGTATTGAAACATTTTCAGCTGCTTTTTATGTTAATATATTACTGTCAATTATTGATGTTTAAGCGCTGAACGCACTATTGAGACATACAAATGAGTTTTAATTCAAGAAACTTCAAGTATTAAGCGACGCAGTGTCAAGCATTAAAAACGCCTAGATATAAAATATACAAGTTCGCCTTTTATTATCTTTACTTACTTATAGTCTATTTCACAAGAGTTTTTTGTTCATAAAAATATAACATGTTGCTTATTTGCATTCAGTGTGAATCGACAACTCGAAGCATTTATTATCGCAAACCGCATGGTGATTACGGCCCAATTAAGCCTCTAAACACATCCACAAAGTGAGAAATAACACTAATACATGTGTTCAAGATAAACGTACTATTATCAGAAAGTTCAGCATCTCTGCTAACATTTTCTAGTGATAAAATATGTTGTAAATAACCTGAAAAATCAGATAAAAGAGCATTAAGGTGAGCTGTATCTTGAATCACTTAATTAAACGGCAGTAAATCTGTCTTTTGGATATTCTGTGGGGCATTACGGCGATTTCCTCCGGGACTGTGCGTTTAAGCCCTTATCTCAGACACATTATATCACTAATAGTGGCCAGTTTATGTTAACCAATAAGCTAGGAAATAGTAGTGTTTGATGCGGATTGATCGAGTGTATGATTATAGGTAACCGCGTGGAAAGTTCTAGGCAATTGCAGTTTTCATTAGGTAAGAATGTATTTTATATAAATCAACATTTTATTTAATGTTACGGCAACGAGTTTGTGTACCATCGTAATAATATTCACAAGTACATGTAACATTTATTAAAAACGGTAGATTCTCAAGTTCACTGATCTTAAGAATATATACTGTTTGTATCTTCTTTACACTATTTTTGAGTTTAACTTTGACAGTTTAATTACCATAAGGACATATCAAACGGCTGTTTTCAATAACTGCTTCTTCTTATCTCCAGTTTGACAGCCTCGGTAGTGTATTCTATACTAATATTATAAAGAGATAAATTTTCCAACTTAGTTTGTATGATTGTTGAATGTAACCTTAGGAAGTATTGATCCAATAGTGTTGTTTTCGACTAACAGAAAACGACACTATTCAGGACTGACATAGGCTATATTTAATTATAAGTGAACATAAAAATCTGTTAAACTTTATATTTTAGTATTTGTATATAAAGTCGAAGAAAGTCGGGTGGTTAACGCCCAACAAAGTGTCCTACATTTTAATGAGTGTTGAATCTCTCATATTGAAAATGATAAAAAAATACTTTCTGTTTTAATTAAGGATAAGTTTTAGTCAGTTTATTACATTGAAAGGTTAAAAAAGCCTTTGATTAGTTAAAAGACTAATCAGAAGTTCACCAGAGCAACTTACTGTAAGTATACGAAAATAGATTAGTCTTATCTTTTTGACATAACCAGAGTCAACTGGTCGTTATATACTTTTTTATTTATTAACTTAATTTTATTACTCAGCCTTTGGAATTAACAAACTAAATAACAGGCAATAACTTACCACACCTAAATGATCCATGTTCAAAACCACTCCTCCTTCATAGCCAATCGTTTCATGGTTCTCAGCCCGCGGACATAAAACGCCGATTCGTGGATACTGCCTAATTTAGTTATTTCTCCACTTTCCTCCTAAATATGGCACAGATTGTTCCAAGATCGACGATTGTCTCAATACGATTGTCGGTGTTATGCCTATTTGTACCAATTCTCCTCAATTGAGTATCGTTATCTTGTTTTATTGGCTTCCCTGGATAATCATAAAAGATCAATGCCTTTGGTGCCTTTCGCATTCAAAGGCTACTGTTCAATTTATCGCAGTTATATATGGATCTATGAGGTAGGCGGTTTCTGTATAATTAGGCAGATATTCTGATATAGATTAGGGTTTGTGTGTTCTAGGGATTTATGTGGACTGGATTTGTTTTGAGACACTATTAGAGATGATGTTAAAAGATAGTTTATATGGTATAGAAGGCTAACAAGGAGATAAGTACCTGGCGGTATGTTACTAGTTTTATTAATCGAAACATGCAATTCTAAAGGAAGAGAGCCTCCTCTTCTCTCTCTCCTGCATTGAAAGTAAGACAGACACGGCGTTAAGTCTCCAGTATTAATCAGATTCACCCACTCGGTACCTACGGTAACTACTATTGACCACCATCTTCAAGTTCTCTACGAACAGCCAGAAAACGACGAAAAGAACTGCTCAATTAATTCAAGAGATAGCTCCTCGGAGAGATGTTATATTTTTTATATTTAACTTGCATAAATTACTAAGGGACATTTTCAATAAACTATCCAGTTTTAGAGATAGGTTATAAAAAGTGGTCTGAATTTACATCAAAAAAGTATTTATTCCTTTTTGGACAACAAAAACATGTCAATAACAAAATCCTGCTATTAAAAAAACAATGGACATATTCATTCCATCATATTGAAAAACTATATAGATTATGTCGAGTTTTAACAGTTTTAACAAGTTATTGAAAAACGTCATTAATAGAGTGCAAAACTACGAAGGTTTTTTTATGTATGAGCCAGCCAAAATAACTCTACCTGGTGAAAAGCATAAGCAGAATCTAGATCTACGTTAAATGACAGCATTCGTGCTGTCGTTTAGCTTTTTTTATCTTCTGTGCGAGGGTAGAAGTAGTTATTCTGCCTTATACTAAGTATTAATCTATTATAAAAATGAAAAAAGAAAAACTAAACAATACTTTATTTACTCTGATTGTTATTTTTGTGGCAGTTCGAGAAGAAACAAAGTGAGAATACACCATCAAAGAAAAAATATGCACGTAATATAATAAGCATAAGTCCGCGTGAATTTGATGTTATAGCCGCTGCTTTAATCTCCTGTTGAACAGTAATTATGTATTAGAATTAAGATGACGTGAATTTTGAAATAATTTTATATTCAGATTGGAGGTCACCACACTCATTGCAAAAGCAGACAATGCAACAATACAACATAGTGACCCGCTCTATGGCCGCCCAAAATGCTTCTGCATCATTGGGCTTCCAGTCTCGCACTCACCAACGAAGCAAGACAGCATGAATGCTGTCGTTTAATGTAGATCTTCTGTGCGAGTGTAGTACCGCTCCAGTCGAGCCAGCTTGTTCCTGCTGCAACCAGCGTGGCTCTACTACCTTTTATTAGTAATATATTTATAGGTACGAGAAACGGGCAATAGCTTGTAGTGCGGGGTATCTTTACCTATAGTGCAGAATGTGCTGTGCACACGGGCGCATCAATGTTAGTGGCGCCAGTCGCAGCACTTTTAATGAATCTGAGCGCTAACTAAAGAAATGATTACACACTAGTTAGATCCGTCTGTTTGTAGTATACGATAACCGCTTACTTTCAAGTGAACCGAACATTTATAAAACTTATAATGGAATCAAATGTAAAGTTAAACTTGTTCATTAAAATAGTCGACAATTGCTTGAACGTTTGCTTGAAAAAATAAAGGAATACGGTTTTACGACACAATGGAAAAACACTGAAACAGCGTGTTGCAACATTAAGTACAAAATAATTTAGCAACAGACACTTTTGCATGCGAATAACTACCTAGTGTATAACGATGTAGAGTTCATTTTGAGAAATATATAAAGTGTACTTTTTTCTTTTCCAATTTAATGCTAGCTACGACTAATATGTTAAATACGAATAAAACAGCAGGAATGCTTAATGTTCTTTGACAATTTAAATTAATGAATAATTACTGACGCATCGATTTTATCATTAAATATCTATAATTGAACACTGTTAATCTTATTTAGTACCTACAGGTCCGGCTTGCCAATTTTAGTTTTATAGATATAAACGATTTATTTTTGGTACCCAGTTATCTATATTTGTTTTAAAAAAAAAAAACATATATATAGTCCGGGGTCCTCCAGAAGTCACTAGGTCAAGGACATCTTCTTTTTCTCCTAGCTTTCTTAATAATGTTTAAAAATAGCCTATGTCCATCNATTTGTTAAAGAGTTTGGGTGTTTTCTATGTATAATATGTATGTATTTACAAAAAAAAAGTATTTATGTATTCATATCAGCTGTCTATCACCCATAACACAAGCTCTGCTTAGTTTGGGACTAGATGGCGTTGTGTGTTAGATGTCCGATATATTTATTTATTTATTTATCTCTATAGAACGCCATAGTGTCACCATGCTGAATTGTCTGAATTCGCAATAAGTATAGTAATCACTGCTCTTGGATTCTGTTCATGCTATCCATCAAGCAAAGTAGAGACACTCTGCATGTAAAAAGAACCAAGTAATCATCGTAGGGAGCCAGATGATGCAACCAATTGTCTAAAACAACGAGACTTGTCTTTTGAGCGCAATAGTACGGAACCTGGAGTTATATATAGACTCGATACTTCTTCTTCTTTTGATGAATGGCAATCAGCCGGATCAGCTATTTCTGCCAATGTCAAGTATTTCAAGTCTACAATTCTAAGTCTTCGAGTCTTCAAGTCTTCGTCGTGATGGAATCAATGATAAAAAATATAAAAAATGTGGATGACATGAAATGGGGACCGTTTTTCGCAAAAACAAAAACCGTTCTCCCGACTCGACACTTGATTGCCGGGCATAAGTTACACACGTTAGTCAAAATTTTCACATATTATGTCCTTGCTTTGTATCGTCTTAAGAACTTCCTTCTTGTTAAAACCAAGGCCACACTAATGCAGTCCTTAATCGTACCCTTGATCAGCTATGGTGATGTGTATGATTTTGACCTGATCGCAGATCTCCTCAATAAATTAGACCGTCTTCTCAATAACTGTGTTCAATTGTATGTTGTGTATATGTTTGTGTATATCCGNTGTCCTTACTCAAGACTTAAAATATCTCCATGAAAAGTCTCACTGAAATCAGTGCAACGGCTTAGCCGTGAAAACCGACAGACAGATTTACGTTCAAATTTATAACATCAGTATTAGTAATATTAGTATGGGATATCTATTTGCTTTTGCCCGCAGCTTCTCCTGTGTGTATGTGGATTATCGCGTTACAAAGTAGTGAATGTCCTCCCTCAACAATCAAGTTATCTATATGCCAGATTCCGTTAAGATAGATTAAGCGGTTTTGCTTGGGCCTACATTGCGTTGTGTGTTAGATATCAGGAACATTTATTTTTTATTTTATTTATCATTTGATCCTAGAGACAGCAAATTTTCATCAAATATAAATGTCTGAAAGTATGTATTGTGTGATCTATACAAAAATAAGTGACAGTTTAAATGCCTTTTTTCTGTTATTTTATTTTTAACCGTTTACTCATTTTTTACTTTTAATTCACTTATTACTTTATTTACTCATTCCACTTTATTTTACTTTACTTTAGAATAACACTGATAATATATTTTTTCGTTTTTTATGGTCTCGATATTTAATAAGTACAAAAAATATTAAATATTGATGGCAAAACGTTGAGTTTTCTGTGTCAGTTTGAGTCACAAAGAACGAATCTGCACAAATTATTATGTACGATCTCAGACCAAATAAAAAACTTTACAATTTTTAATAGTAAGTTTAAAAACTTAAGTTTATTTTCCATTGCCCGCCAGTCCTAATTTTATTCATCATCTGACTGGCATTTTCAACCCAATAATAGTTTTTAGTCCGACCCGGGAAACAAACTCGAAATTTCTTGATTGTCAGTCGAATAAGTTAAGTGTGAGACAAACGAAGCAGTCCATTTACCAATACATAGACCTTTTATAAAAGGTATACCCGGTCCGGGAATGAATGAAGTGTCCAAACGCCCTTAGTCCCCATTAAGTAAATTGAACCAAATTACAGTACACGAAAGGTGAGTGATTAAAACACTACTACCAGCCCTTTTTAGAGTAATTGCGTCGCTAAATTTAAAAAAAACGTTAAGGACATGCTTATGCTACTATTAGTATTATTACAATTTTATTCTTAGCATAAACTAAGCTACAGAAACAAGTTAAACCTTAATCACCTATTGAAACATCAACGTACACACTAAGGTATAGTTTTGACCTTTTAGTATAGAGGCGACTAAAGATATTGCCAGATAAACTACACGTGCCTATACAAATGACAATTAATTACAAATAATTAGTATTTCAATAGAACTCATTAGAAAGGTAATATTTATTAGAAAGGTAATTTAAAGTAGTACTGTTCTTTGGTCGTTACATAAATATGCGAGTCAGGAGCGTAATAGTTAAAACGTGCTCCTGAAATCAAGTGTAAAATGCCTTCAATTCATACATCTAAAATCAAAAATAATTGTAATTTGTATGGAGTTCTAAAAGTCGATATTCTGGTAAATTCGGTCGATTTATTGTGCATGTCAAAGCAATTTATTTATGTTAGAAAACAAAGTAACTGTGGCTGTTAATTATTGTCTATTATTTTATTCATTTTAAAGAGTAATTTTGTGACAATATACGGTAAAGATTCATACTTAGTACTTACTTATTATAATAATGTAGATGATAGCTCATAAAAAAAACATCACGGTGGCCAGTCGTTGTTCGCAAGTTGTGACAGCTAGATGTTATTTCCTTCCTTCCTTTCTTATTATTAGTTAAAACAAGTCTTTAGTTCCTCTAGAGTCCGAGTTATATTACAAGAATCTATTGGCATTAATTGTTTTATTTATAAGTAAGACTAGGTCTTGTCGCGGTTATTAGTACGTCGCGTAGTCGCATACGGTAAATAGCGAGCAATATTTTTCCTCAAAAATCAAGAGATCTCCTTTGTAAATTTCATTCAAATCGGTTTAGAAGTTTAGCCTTAAAAGCGTAACAAGCAAACAGGGTCTCTCTTTAATTCATAAAATTAACGTAAATTGGATATACAAAGCGTAGCAGGCTGATTTTCGTAAGCGATAACTAAAAATTATGAACATTTCAAAAATTAACGAAATCAGAAATAGTCAAAACATCAAAAGTATGAAATGGAGTTGCTCTCGGGTAGAACCGCGTATTAAACGTAGTTATACTCAAGAGCGTGGAAACTGTAATCTCATACATCGTCTTAGTAATGTAGATTTATTTGTCAATTTCGTATTTATGAAAATTTAAACTCGATAGGAATAAAAAAAAAACGATGAGACTTTTTAAAAAATTCTGGCAGAAACCCCGCAGATGTTTATACTACTTTGATATTTATACTACCCCGCATTTTATACTACATTGAATTACCTACCTTACAACAAGCCCTTGCTAGGCTTGCGGTCATATATAACTTATATTGTAGTAATGGGCAGTTGTATCCTGCGCCCTCTAAAATTTTTATAACAATACGAGTACATACTCTATGCCACATACAAATATGGTCGTTATTAGTTAAATATTATAACGTCTTATCTCCACTGTTATTTATCAAAGAATGAATGTAATATCATAAGTAAAATACATCGCGATTATAACAAAATTAATTCTGTAGATCTCAATCAGCAATAATGGCAAACTAAGAGAATTTAAACGCTTTGTCTGAGACTAATTGGACTAAATACCTATTTGATTTATGATTTGGCGCGAAGGTATTTGTATTGTGACTCAGTATTAAGCGCCACTGTTGCATGCCTAGACGATTTGTCGTATTGACTCGTAATTATGAATGTATGAGTCTGGATCGCTTAATCTATTTTCTTTGTATAAAAGGTGAACAAAAAGGTGTATTACAGTTTAAGTTTTAATTGATTAACCTTAATTCATCTTATCATAGGAGAACGTTTTTAAACGCGAATGAGAAATTTTAATGTCAATTCTAATGACTTTGTTTCTAATTCATGCAGACATTTACAGTTGTTTAAATACCTTTTTGTATTAAATACGCATAATTTAATTTCTAGCTCATTACAATATTGTTAGTTTAGTAATTAGACGCGATCATCTCGAAAACTACTAGTTCGAATTAAATCATTCATTTGGTGTAGGAAACTAGGGATCCTATTTTTCGAGGAACAATAATATAATAATATATTTAGGTACATAACATTAGATTACGAACAAATTGAGTCAAAAATAAAAAAAAACAAATTAATTTTGAGATACGCAGATGAGTAAGTACCTTTAAGTTCTATTTCGAAATCGTTTCGAAATCCTAAAATTAATCCTTCTTAAATTATCTACAGATCTCCATTATCATTTGTAACACGCTGTATAACAACAATAATTTCGGCTATATTATCGCTGTAACATGTATATATGTATCTTCTTCTTCTTTTGATGAGATGGCAACCAGCCGGATCAGCTATATTTGCCAATGTCAGTTGTGTTGGAATTAATGATAAAAAATATACAAAATGTGAATGACATGAAATGGGAACCGTCTTTCGCAAAAACAAAAAACGATTCATCTTTATATATATCTATTAGACAGTAAGCTTCATCTTTATGTAAAAATTTGCAATTTTAATTTATGTAAGTACTTAGTGAACATTAAGATCAATAAAAATTCCAGTTTTTATGTCACAACATTAATTACGTTATATAGCGAAAGAGCTAAGTGTGAACTTTTGACAACAAACATTAGTTTAATCGATTTACAAGAATTTGATTCCGTATCTTAAAATATTTGCAAGTATTTTTAAAGATCTAAGTGTCTATAACTTAGAGCAATAGAGCAACGTTCAGCAACGTAGAGTAGGCGTTCCCCTGTTTCAAAGTATAGGCCCAAATGGGCTTACGCGTTACACTTTCATGACACAAAATGTGCGTGAAATTCTCTATGTTTTGTTTTAATTGTTATGTTGAGTTCGTAGTTACAGATGATTGCTTTTGGGTGTGAGTATAAATTGTGTATGTGTGAAGATTTTGTCCCACAAAAATACCACACTATTTATATATCGGAAAAAGACGTTATCATTTCTCCCCTCTGTTCTATGGCTCGTGTTGCTCTGTGTTCAATGAGGACCGCTAGCAATCCATGCACTGTAATTTTTAGTAATATTAATTAATAGGAGTATTAGTAATATTATAGAATGACGTAATTAAAATCGGATTATCCGAAAATTATCTTGAAATTCTAAGGTATGTGAGGTCTTAATCGATATTATTATCGATAGTAAAATTATACTTTACATCTAGATTTCTCTAAGCTACTTAAATCGCCGTTCAGAATTAAACAAGCCATAAGATTAAATAATTACCTTTATCGCAGTTCCCGCCGTCAACATGGCTCGAGCATTTAATTATTCAGCCTAATTAAATCTAGAAAGCTTTTAAACCGAGTCACGAGCCAACACTAGCGAGCTATTACTGCATTACTAAGGATTTTTTTTTATGGAAACAAGCAGACATATTGCCTGATGGTAAGCGTTGCTGGTCATTGGGGAATGGGGAGGGGGACGGTGGAGGTTAGAATATGGACTTCCGGTATCCTCACTCACTAGGTGAAACACAGCGTAAGTGCAACTACGACTTTCTGTGGAATTACTTCGGTTGAGTTGGCCCATTCGTGCCGAAGCGTGGCTCTCCTACGGCAACTTACGTAACACACTCCACCTCCACTTATGTATGTCGGTTATCATGGTGAAGAGTAGCCTATATCCAAGCCTAGCCCTAGTCTATGTAAACATGAGTAGGGTATGTATTTTTTCCCTTAAAAAGTCATAGAAAGCCAACCTAAAAATATAGAGCTGTTACGGACGTTTTATTAGTACTTTAAAGGAGACCGTGTGCAATGGAAGTTTTTTTTATGGAATCGCGAACAAACGAGTCGTCGTATCGCCTGATGGTAAGCGATTACCCATGCCCATGGACATCTGCAACACCAAAGGCGTCACAGCTCCATTGCCAGCCTTTAGGGGATGGGAAGAGGATGGGGATAGGGGGAGAGGTTGGGTTTTGAGCCTCCGGTATCCTCACACGGTGAAACACAGCGCAAGCGCAGTTTCTCACCGGTTTTCTGTGAGGCCATGGTATCAGTACGGTCCAGCAGGCCCATTCATGCCGAAGCGTGTTAGTTTAGTTTTTTTAGTTCTCAAAAAGAATAATTTCAAAACATTTTTTGTTGATACTCCTTTTGAACGTATCGTATATAAGTGAAGTATCTAACAGTGAAATATTTTTCTACATCAGTCTAGTTCTTTGTGAGATTAGCACCTTTAACCAAACAAACAGATTCTTCATCTTTACAATATAAGGACAGATTAATTAAAACAAAACTATGTAGAAAAGCTATTCAATTCCATGCCCATCAATCAAAACAGCTTGTTGAGACAAGTGAAGCAAATGAGTTCGGAAGCGAAGCACGATTCTATTTGCATACAACAGCAATGCGATGACAGGTGGACTCCATGATTGCAAGATGCGACCCTTGGCTTTTGTAGTACGCAGTAGTGAAGATCAAAATTATTCTTTTACTGTAGATACTGGTTACTAAATTCTTTTGATATACAAAAAGATTTGCAAATGGAACAAGTTTTTAAATTGTCAAGTAACTGACAAAATGTGTATACTTTTTCTTCTATCACTTCTAATAACTTAAAAATAATTATTTGTGATTTAGCGGATTATTTTTCAAGTATAATGATACTTGGATTGGAAAAACGTTGAACTTTGTAAGTTCAAAAAAGGCTCCATCGACAATATCATAACTCTTTAATAAATGAAAACGGACATAGTTCGTAGTGACCTATTATTAAATATTGATACCTTTTTGTATAATTGTAAGATATTTTAATGCAGTTTTCAGTAATAGATAGAATGATACAAGAGGAAGTTTGCTATGCTATATATTATATGCATAATTTAGCAGAGGAATGCCGAGAATATCAAAGACTTCCGCACGAAGTCGGACCAGGTCGTTAATCCTAATTAAATGTGAGAAAAAACAAAGCAAATATCATATTATAAGATAATATTAAACACGTTTAAAATACAATTATCTTATTACTGGTAAATCAGTCACACTCTGCATACGCTAATGATCCCGGCGGCTAGTCACGACATTTACTGGTTTTGATATGCACAGAATGTGTATAGTTTCTTTACTGAGGTAAAAGATATCAGATGAGAGCATAGGATTATTCTACGATACTTTCAGAACTATGAAATTAATTTAATGAAGAAAGATATATTCCTTAATTCGTATTTAAAAATAGAATATGCACAATAACGTATAGGTTTTTCACCAGTTTTGACTAAGTAAAAAAGCAATAATCTGTGGACTAATGTCGGGTTACTTTGGCTTATTTTGAAGTAATTTATAGTGTTTATTTTTGCTACTAATAAAACAAATTTAAGCCAAATATAATGATGTTACCATGAGCGTCTCCGTGATTCGGAGGTCACGTTAAGCAGTCGGTCCCGGTTGTTATCATACGATAACACTTGTAAAACTTAGTTGGAGGCCTTCGGGTGGCTTAAAAACATCCAACGGCAAGACTACGTAGCCACCACGTATTCTTGCTAGTCCTCAACCCGCACTTGGCCTTAACCCTCTTCTGAGAGGAGACCCGAGCCCAGCAGTGGGAATTATGGGTTGTCAATCGATCGATCGAAGCCAAATATAAAAATTTATGCAAAATAATTAATATGATATGTTTTTTCATTATTAAAACGAAACGTGATTTGAAAGGCGAGTAATGGTCGCAGAAGCCCGCCAATACCGTCTAAGAGTAATCTTTTCTTTTTATTTGAAAAATTAAAAGTCATAAAAAAAAACTTAGATTATATCGGCTGCCCGCTTCAACATTCAGTAACGTAGGGCTTAGATTAATATTAAATTACCAAGTACACTTTTCTAAATTAACAACCAACTTTAATATTTTTAATACCCACCACATCCACGCTAATATATGTCACTAATGGTCGCCCCATCGCGTGTTCTAAGCTCTAACGTTGAATGGTATTAATCCTCTATTTAATTGCATACAAATTCCTTTAGCTGGTAGTAATTTTATATAATTTATTTATCGACAAATCCTTATAATGTAAGGACTTGTTGCTGCATATTACTTTACGTATTGGGTATTTGAACAGAATCTTGAAAACACCTACTGTTTCAACTTAATTGTTCACTTTAATTCGAAATAAAAACTTCTGTAAGCCCATGAAGTACTTTATGGTTGTACACATTTAGTCCGACACAGGATTCGAACCCGAGACCTCATGGACAGCAGTCGCGTACGCTACCACTGCGCCACCGAGGCAGTCTTCATTTCAGGAGGTTCATTTCGGGTTAGCTTAAACATCTGTTTGTTTGTGTGGCGCTCATAGCCCAGTTGCACTCGGTGATTAGAAGCAATCATCGAGGGTAAGCAACGATGGCGCGGTCAGTACCTGGATGGGTGACCGCTGGTGGCATGTTACCATGAGCGTCTCCGTGATTCGGAGGTCACGTTAAGCAGTCGGTCCCGGTTGTTATCATACGATAACAGTCGTGAAGCTTAGTTGGAGGCCTTCGGGCGACTTAAAAACATCCAACGGCAAGATTTACGTAGCCACAACGTATTCTTGCCAGTCCCCAACCTGCACTTGGCCAGCGTGGGGACGTATGGCCTTAACCCTCTCCTGAGAGGAGACCCGAGCCCAGCAGTGGGACATTATTGGTTGCTGTTTTTTTTCTGTTTGTTTTAGTTTTGAGTTTTGACTTCAGTCTGCAGTCATCGTGACTGCTTTGTGTCTTTTTTTATTATTTTTTATTTAAGAGCCACAGTAATTTACTTTGGCTGATGGAAAACATGAGTAGAATCCAAGATTAGTGGTCACTATAGTCATTGGAATTCAGACAATGAAGCTTAGTGACCAACTATGGCGGCCTATTGATATGCTTGTGTATCATTGGCTTGCCGGTCTTGCTCGCCAACGAAACACGACAGCACGAATGCTGTCTTTTAAGGTTGGTCTTCCGTGAGAGGATCCGATTGCACTGCTCTGGTCGAATCGATTTTCGTGCCAAAATCAGCGAGTCTCTACTACCTGAATAGTGTAGAAAATTGTTTCAATCTTACAATCACCGGACAGCCGGTGGCTTGGTTATATCGAATTCAAGTCTTGAGTAGGTACCATTAGCCGGGGGAACCTGCCTTCTTGTTTAAAATGCGTGTATCTCGCGTCGACTCTTTCTACAATTGTAGGCAACGTATACCTACCTACATATCATCATTAGCACCGACTACAGCTGTATTTGAACGCCTGCAACCTCAGAATCACAATCCAAATAATATTAAGAGTATTGTCTATACCAATATTACAAATTCAAAAGTGATTCTGTCTGTCTTTAAGCTGTGACAGCCAAACCAATACACCGATTTCAATGAAGCTATTTTGATTATTCAGGAAAAACGTAAATAGTAGCCTACTATTTACGTGCGAGTAATTATGAGCCGCAAGAAAAGCTTGTAAATAAGGTATATTTTAAAACCACTTCAATGCGTCATACTGTCATGCTTTTTACATTATAACACAAAAACTCGAACTAAATTACTCGTATACATACTTCCATAGTTGCCACAGATTATCTTAAATATATACCTCTAGTATCGCTCCGCGGTGCTACCCGCGGTACAACAACAACTGCGGACAACGCCGAGGGCAAAGCTGGTCTTACCAACTCAGAAACCTTTGTGGGCTCATGCACAACACTTTGCTGAAGATCATGACATGATTAAATGCATAGCTTACGATTTTAAAAAGGACATTCAGTCAAACATTAATATTTAAATATATATATAGACATCTAAACCAGAGAGGTCTGCGCAATGTATATTTGCCTGTCAAGTGGATTTGAATGTATTCCATCAGGTTAGAGCGAGCTTTAGATTGAAATCTATGAAAGAGCGAATTTGAAATGTTGCAATCTAGTTTGAACTTTATAACATTTGTGGTTTGGTTGCTATTAGTTGTACTCATATTTGACAATAGACTATTCAAGTAGAGAGTGCCTTAACATGTTTCATTATTTTAAAATGACAATGCAATTCTTTTGCCATGATAAAATGTTTGTTAGTACAGGAATAGTACGAAAAATAGTAGTATAGATATTTTTGTTTGAACTTCTTGTATGTATAGATTATAGTTTTACGTTTAGTGCAATTGAGAAGACATTATCGTCGCAACGTTATTCCTTAAAATCTCTTTAATAAGTTATTTTGAGTTGATACGCCAAATTGTGAAACTTGCGGAGTCTTTGCTGATGTCCAACACTTGCTAGTTGATTGTGTAAATATCGAAACTAAAGGAACTCGTCGATGTGCAAATATTATTTTAATGCTTACTATGTAGGACTTTTTATTTCTTTTCTTTTTTTTTATAAAAAGGCAACTCCCGCATTAGGAATATACAATCCTGTGTCGCGTGGATCTTTACAAACATACATAAAACGGACACAAAGTATACCCAGACTTAGAACAACAATTTATGGATCACACAAAGTGTTGTCCCATGTAGGATTCGAACCCACAACACTTGGCGCAGTAGGAAGTGGTGTGGCGACCACTGAAACCACTAGGCCAACCGTGTAGTAATCTATTGTAAGTAATCTTAATACAAAAGCGGCCTTAGACCTATTTGAGAAATTTGCACAACAATGACTTCCTCTGTCTCCAAGTTAGTTAGTATCGTAGAATAAGCCACGTTGGGGCTAACATATTATTTTATAATAAAAGCCTCTAAATAAATGAAGATATAAAAAAATTTGACTGCACGGGTAGCGTAGTGATTTAAGCGGTCGTTACGCCGTTTTCTATTACGCTGAGTACTGTGGGTAACCCCACATAGAACACTTTGTATGATCCGAGAGAGAGATCTGGAAGAAAATTGTTAAACCTACGGAACCCTAAAATGAGGAATATATCAAGATTTTCATAGCGTCTACTTTGCGAGGATGACGCCCCTAAATTGCAAAAATAATGTTTGATTGATATTTTAGTGATAATAGGCTCCCTGTGGTGTTACGTTTGCGCAATGTTGCTATTACTATAAATACAAACTTAGAAAACGTAATTAACGGCAATTAAAAAAGACAGTCTAGTATTTTTCTAGAGCCATTACAATGAGCCCTCCTGGGATTATCAAGCTATAACCACAGGGGGCTATGTTGTATTAATTTCTACAAATACTGTAGTATAAAAAGATTATGTTATAAATATAATAAATATTTCACACATCTAACACACAATGCCGTCTAGTCCTAAACTAAGCATAGCTTGTTTTATGGGTACGTGATAACTGATACTAATACACACATACTTGAATGTTATAACTAAACGGTTTGTAGTCCTAAATGTATGTAGCTCTAGACCTGTTTTATTCAAAACAAAAATACTACGAAATAACAACACAAAGGCGGTAAAGACTTTTAGATATATCTGTATCTTAGACAAATAATTGAAATACATGCAATATAGACAAAGAATCGATGCTAAAACAGTACTTCAAACATTTTTGAAATTAACCCGATACAAACGCTCCGCAGCGTCCGCGCCTCCACCCGAGCCTGCTTCTACTTCTTCTTCTGGCGGGCCGGTAGAGTTCTAAACCTCTCCTGATCCCGCTCCACTGTCTCCTCGGCAAGCATAACTTGCTAGCAGAAAGAAACGGCGGAGTTCCACGCGCTCTCGCTCCGCAGCAGGGCCGCAATCATGTTACCGAGCGAGAAAACCCGATGGCCGTCACGAGATCACCCCTCGGCTCCCCCCACGATGGACGTTCTGCCATCGTGTGGAGCGCTGTGTCTACGATCTGATTATCGCAGTGGCGGCACTCGGGCGCTAGCTCCTTGCGGATCAGACACAGGTGACTACCGAAGTATCCTTTTCCAGTGATCACCTATGTCAGCCGATATAAGAGCTAATCCTCTATAACGGGTCTTATCCATAATGAGTCTTATATTTTGTAATTACCCTGTCAATATAATACTAATAAAGGCCTTCCTTTACTACTACTCGTAATATAAACCTTCCATTATAACTACGAATGTAAACATACCTTCTTAACTTGTTCGAAGTATCTGCTTTCGTTCATCGCACGAATGGTGAAATGAGAAGATCATATCTGTTTCCAATACACCTGCTCATTACCTGCCCTGTAAAGATGAAGAGCAATTATTGGTATTCTCAAATAGTTGTATATTATCCTAAGTAGGTATATTATATCTCTTTACCACCTTCAAACGAGCAATTCTTGTAGGGATATATAATATATTCAATCTGAATCTAGTAAACGGCTCCAACGATTTTATAAAATGTATTAGCACTGGGTTCGGGGATTTTCTCGCTCAGAAACATGATTGCGCCCATTACTGCGAGCAAGTTATGCTTGCGAAGGACACAATAGAGCGAAACCGGGAAAGGTTTAGAATTCTCCGGGACCGCCAGGCCCTGGAACGGGCTCGTTATCAGACAAATCAGGCCGGGAGGCCGGAGGTCACAGCACGATCTCTGTCCTCCGCAGCCCTGGGGGCGACAGGTGAGACTATCTGTCAACCTAGCAGAAGCAGGCTTGATTAGAAGCGCAAGCGCTTTTTTTCTCTTAACAAGGGAACATCAGGGTTCCTGCTGAGGAGGGGCCATCTACGAACGATTGGTGGCCCGTGGTACGAAGGAGTTCTAGGGATTTCTTTTGAGGATGCACCTAGTTCCCTGGCTCCTGGTTTTAATTCAGTCGTATTGTAGACTTAAAGTCTGCCCCAAACAGAAAAGTTGAAAAAAGTCTCGATGAAAAATAATGCTTCCCGCATGAACCCATTTCAATTTGGATCAGGTGAAGTCGATTTTTCTTGTAAAATTTTTGTTATATTTACAATAATCTCTTTATGAAATTGAAACTGTATATATCACACAATGCGTAATAAAAACGGTACAATACTAGAAATGTCATTATTTTTGGAGGCTGTTTTTATAATTAAACATGACATCAGGTCATACCTCTCTCACAAATCTTGTCTATCTCTAAAGGCGATAAAAAGATAACCAACTTTTATAAATTACGTCACATTCTTTTGTTTCACGATGAAATTTCATATCCATTTAATATCTATGTTATTTTCTTAGGCAACACTCGGAAGATGGTGTTGCAAAAGCAATAATTAAGAACTATAAGGATATTTAAGCAGCAAAATGATATAGATCTACATTGCTGTACTCATTTTAATAGCAATTGATGTAGTTGTTATCGTAAATAAGTATCTTTTCGGCAAACTTCAATCGCATAGTGATGAAGTAATTTGTCAGTAGCTTTTTAAATTATACAGATAATATTAATTACTAAGATTAATATTATAGATATATAGATGGCTGTCGTAATGTGATACCCATTTCTTATAGACTGCCTGTAGACTTTGGTGCAGCAATATTTTTCCACGCCCCGTTTACATTATAAATTTAATTATTAACCTTATCTATGGAACAATCATAGATGAAAGAAATAGCCTTAATTTTTTTCATGTTGTTAATTCAACGTTTCCTGACAAGGACGCTACGGGACTTCCCCTCTGGTGTCAAAACACTGACATTTTATGTTGGCGAATTATCATATGAGTTTTATCTATTATAAAGTTTTAATAAGTAACTATTAAATAGTTATTAAGATTCTCTATCAACGCCATAAATTTAAACATTGGTGTATCAAAATTGGACAGGACATTTTCATATTTAATTAGTTAAACAAATCGATTGATTGAATAACGAGCAAAGTGTATTTAATTACGGTTATAGGTTTTAAGATATTGTAACATGACCTCTATCTATGTAACAGAATCTATAATTTTATTAAAGTTCATCAAATAGTCCTATAACAGTCCGTTCTGGACATAAGCCTCTCCTCAGAAAGAGGTTTCACTCTACGCTGGCTTGACAAGTTTTAATAGGGTTTGTGTATGTTTTGTTATCCTCATTTATATAGATTCTTATATAAATCTTCCAGAATATAAATATCAAGTCCAGGCCCGTTGCAATTGAGAATATAAAGTACATATAAAAAAAGTATGGAGGTTTTGAACAACAAATCATCAAAAGTTTGAAACCTTTATAGAACCAACATTAAACTCTCGTTCCTTGCGTGTTCTAAATCGCAAGTAAAGTCAAGCACAATCTCTAGTATTCAATAACAACAAGAATCCCGCCAGTCAACGTAGGAAGCAGTTTTTTAGCTAAACCTACGATATAGCAGATAACTAGATTAGAAAATGTCTCAATGACAGCCCACAAAGTACTGGCCACATACCTGCATAGCTCGGGGCGCATTGCGAGGCCTTATTTACCTGGCTATCTGACTGTAGTCAATATTTATAGGAAACTGATCACAATGTGTATATATGTGGTGTGGATTTAGAATTTACTCTTATTTATTGTTACTTGTCAGTACTAATCTGTACTAGCATACGATATTTTACTGGTACAACCATATTTGACAAACAAGGCTTTAGTGAACAATAAACGTAGTCATTTTTGTAAAATTTTATTGTAAATAACTAACTCTTGATGATCTGAAAATATTTGCTTTGGGTATTTCCTATGTATAATATATATGGATTTGGACAAAAAAAAGTGTTCGTGTATTTATATCAGTTGTTTAATATCTATAACACAAGCTCTGCTTAGCTTGGGACTAGAAGGCGCTGTGTGTTAGATGTCCGAAATATTTATTTTATATTTTATCTTTGTATAGGAATTTCATTTTGTGCTTAAAACAGAGCTGCTAATATGAATTGCTCGCTAATAGTGTTGTATATAAAGTAATCTAGAACTCACCGCCTATACACTGTTTCTCTTTAATTTTCCGATCAATATCTCAATACCATGAAGTGTTATTATCTACTTTATTTTTAATGGGCCTTCCTATTCCACTTATACTGTTCCTACAAAATATTACTAAACTGAATACACGGATCTATAGATAAGGAAAATCATTAAAACACGAGAAAATTTACTACAGTTTTGTGTTATTTACTACATAAGAGTTCTTTGTTTTTAATAATAAGAGTGAGAAAAGAGGTGCAGAGAGAGAGGTTTTATGAGTTTGAGGTCGATGTCCATCTATGTGTGTCTGTCTATGGCATCGTAGTTCTCAAACGAATGGACCGATTTCGTAGCGGTTTCTTGCATTTAAAAGCCAGTTTCCTTGCGGTGGTTCTTAGCTATGGTTGGTTAGTATCGGTCTAGCAGAGTAAGAGAATCAGGTCTTCTCCATAATAACGTAAGGTAATTTTGGCGTATGATTACTCGATAAGCGCTTACGTTGGAGTTTTTTTTTTTATTTGTCGAGGTATTCAGCGAAAATGCGATTCATGCGAGAATTTTTATCTATACTAATAATATAAAGACGTAAAGTATGTGACTATGAGAGTTTTAAAAAATACATTTAGGGTAATATCGGGTACTACTTATCCGATTTCGTAAATTTCTTCATCCTTAGAATAGAATTTTATCAATGTGTGCTATATATAGGCTTGACATGCCTTGTTGGTCAGCGACTGCCGATCAAGAGGTCTCAGGTTCGAATCCTCGATCGGGCCGAAGTGTCATTAAATATTTCTGATTATATTTTTGAAATACTTAATAGCTGCTCGGAACTTGGAAGTTGGAGTCTAAGCCCGGAGAGCACGTAAAGCTGTCGGTCGTGTGCCTGATCTCTATATCCCGGTCGTATCGTATAAACATCCCATCAGATTATGAGAAAGAAGGAACAGAGAGTGCACCTGTATTTGCACTATAATATTTCCTGCGTATTTGCTGGTTTCCGTTGAGACTTGTCGACATGGCCGTTATCGGCTAGGTAAACATCTTCAAAGGCTTGTTTAAAAAATAATAAATTAAATTATACTTATATCATTACCCATACTAATATTATAAATAAGAAAGTAACACTGTCAGTCTATCTGTTACGCCACGGCGTAATTGTTGCAATGATTTTAATTTAATTTTGTATAAAAATTATTTCATTCTTGAAGAATATATAGGGTACTTTTTGCCGCAATAACCGACATACACGCAGGCGCAGCAGCAGGAAAAAGTTCCTTTTAATCATTTTTAATTCACTTTATTTATGGTTTATAGAATCATCGACATATACAATAACTTCTTGTCACCATAGATTACAAAGTAATAATTTAATCGGTAGTCGACTGGATATCATGCGTAACATTACCGGTTTTTCATGCCACATCGATTTATTCTTAGTCTATGATGCACCAAGATAGGGCTATAACTAATCTAATAATCGAGATCCATGGGCGGACTAATTAAATACGGCTATGAAGAGCTATGGATGGAGAGCGCTGTACCTTCAGGGCTTCAGGCAGAGCATTCATTATTAGCAACTTTAGATACAAGCCCCCTTAAGCCACTTGTAAGTAGTCATAAATTTATATGAAAATTTGAATTTATGGTTATGTAACCGTTGTATAATGACAGCAATTGGTCTTGTTGTTGTCAAAATTTATTGTCTTGTTATTTAGTACTTAACCGTCGGTCTGTAATGTGGTTTATTTCGTTCATCTTGAAATTACAAATATTTGTTCTTCTTAATAACGTTTATAGTGTTCCTTACATTTTTTTTAATTGGAAAAACATACAGAAATACTGTACATGACACGTCCTTGTATTTCTTTCATACTTGTATTTTCAATGTGTATAATAAAGAATAAATACAGATACAAATACTCTTGGACTGCACTAACAATAGGGTCCTTTCCTTCCTTCCTTAGGAACAAGCCTTGCTCGGTATTTTTTTTGGTAAATTATCTCAAAATGAACACTAACTAGATCGATTTATCATTCCGAAATACCTTGCATACAAAATTCCATGAATATAGTTGGAGCCGTTTCTGAGATTCAGATATATATAAATATCTGCATCTCGGAAATGGCTTCAACGATGTTCATGATAGTCCTATTATTGCAAAGTATTGTATCCTACCTATTATATTTCTAACCATAACTTAAAAAATATTTCTTGAACCAGTAAACATTAGAAAAATCTTAAAGATAAAGTTCCCTCGAGGTTAGTCTGGGTGATTGGGGATATTTTATGGATGGTCATAACAATCCCCAAAGAGAATTTTAGCTAGAATCGAGAACTTTACGCAATCCCGTCTATTGTTGATTTCTCATATTATATACCCAAATCCTCCCATTTTCTTCTGATTGATTTCGTTGCGGGTTCCAAGGCAGTTTAATTTTCCCTGGGACTTCCCCGGTGTCACAACCCGGTGAGTTCGCGGATCACTGCTGTTGATCCTGGTGTACATGAGTTACAGTGATGGGCTTGTGGGCCAGATTAGTCCCATTAAAAAAAGACAATAGTAGAATCTGTTACATCAGTGAAATGAAATATTTCTAAATATGTACATATACATCCAAACTCTATACTAGTTCTACTAGTAATATTATAAATTCAAAAATAACTCTCTCTTTCTATCTGTTCCACTTTCAGGGCTAGACTGCTGAACCGATTTGTATGAATTTCGGTATAAAGACAGATTATACCCTGGAGAAGAGCATAGGCTACTATTGGGTATAAACCAATGCTCTTAAGACGAAACGCGTGCACAAGCTATGAGAGAGAGAGCCACGCGTCACCAAAACAGCGTTTGCGCTGTGTATCACCGAGTGAGTCAGGATACTGGAGGCCCATTTTTTATTTTTTATTTACGTGTGGAGACCCCCTCATGCCTTCATCCCACCGGGGTTTGCGGCGGGGCGGTGTGTCGGAATTGAACCGACTAAAACCACACGGTGTGCCACTCTGCGCCTGAGGCGGGAGAGATCCGGGAACCGCTTTCTTACGCAATCCGGACCCAGTACTGGAGGCCCATACCTCTTTGACTGCCTCGGTGGCGCAGTGGTAGCGTACGCGACTGCTGTCCATGAGGTCTCGGGTTCGAATCCTGGGTCGGACCAAATGTTTGTATGATCTACAAATATTTGTTTCGGAGTTTGGGTGTTTTCTATGTATAATATGTATTTATTTACAAAAAAAAAAGTATTTATGTATTAATATCAGTTATCTAGTACCCATAATACAAGCTCTGCTTAGTTAGGGACTAGATGGCGTTGTGTGTTAGATGTCCGAAATATTTATTTATTATTTATTTATACCCCAATCCTCCCTCCATCCATCTCCATATCCCCCAAAGGCCGGCCACGCACTTGTGCCGCCTCTGATGTTGCGGTTATCCATACGTGGTATCAAGCGAAACGTCTGCTCGTTAGCCCCATATTCCATAAAAAAACCAAACATTACAAATTGTCAGTCCTGCTCATCATATAACAGGTCATCTTGACTTAGAGTCGAACCCGTAACCCTAGACTAACAACTATGAAATCAATAAGTGGGACATTTGAACGTACATTCCATTAATCATTTACCCCTTATAATCGTATACAACAGATACCTCCCGTGCTATTCTCAAGTTATTTTAAAAGCTAAATAATACAGTTTCGTATTTTAGTGGTGATCATTTTAATGGTAAGGTTGAGTTGGTCTGACACTAAATAAAGGTCTAAGCTGTTATAAGTTGAGGTAATGCGTCGATTTCAGGTTAAATTGAAATGTATTACAAGGGAGGTGGAATGCATTGTCGTGCTTTGTCGTGTAGGGACAGCAAGCACATCCTATACGTACAAAATTAAAATGACAAATAGAAAACACACCGGTTTACCTTACTGACGAATTAAGTTACACAGTAGTATCCTAAGAAGGTTATTCTTGGTGGTTGAGATTGATTTAAAACATACCTGGAATGAAGACCCTGAAAAAAATAGGGTTTAATTTAAATCTTACTTATCCTTTCCTTCAGAAGAAACTATTGCTAAGCCGATTAACCCCACCTTGGCACTCGTAAAAGCGGCTGCAAGCAGGGATAGGACGACGAAAATTTTTTTGTCACATTAAAACTAGCGGACCTTTAAATTGAATATTAATAAAAATTTATACATGCGATCTAGACGTATTTTATGATTTATCAGTATTAGATATTAAGAGCCCATGTTTTATAATTAGATAGAAACCACATGACACGAATCGCTTTACGCATAAATTATTTATAAAGTATTATTAAAATTGCATTATCGCCTAAAGTCACTGAATTGATTGATAATGTAGAGCCGGGGGCCAAAATTTGTTCTTTAATAAATTTATTTTGCTGTCTGTACATGGCGTTTGTACGTTTAAATCACTTTGCGTTGGTCTTAACGCGCGTCAGTCGCTCACGGCTGACTTATAGCAGACTGACGACATCACATCTAAACATTTATTTTTGTTCAAGTACGCCCTCTGAATATCAACGATTTTTACTTGTGAATTTCTTATAATGAACCTCTCAATATAGGTATTGGAAATAAAATATTTAAACTAGTTTTTGGGATGATACACGTAATAAAACCGTATCTCATTTACGCATTTTGAGGGTAGTTTCGTGGCTGACAGTCGCCTTTGATCAAGGCTCCTCCCCTGAGATATCAGTACGTTTAAAATTCTCTTAACGAAAAGAGGTAGTAGCCCACGATACGGAATACATTCTTTTTTTAATTAAAACGCAATTAAAAAGTAGTATAAATATTTTAAACGCTGATTTACCTTATCATTATATTTCATTAGTATTATCTTCCCTGATCCTCTGCAGCGCAATAGAATATGCATTCATCTTACATACGATCATTATAACACAATTAATTAACAACTTTATGAGCTTGCTATTCTTGCAATTGACTAATAAAAAGTCGCAACACCATTATTTTTATGTCCTTCCAATAACAATATTCAGTATTACACATCTAGCAATGCCATATATATCAGGGAATCATATCACTTCATTATATTTTATATTGTATGATTACAGACGAAGAAATCCAAGAAAAGACTCACCAATACATCAATTTTTTACACCCCATAGAAATCATTTAATCATAAATATTTCTCATATGGAAATTGTTAAAATTCCAACACTGGTTTCGTTGCAAGAACTGGCATTGAGAGGGCGTTAATTACAATATGAATAATTATGTGACGCCATAACTGATAGGGATACGTTTTTGTAATGAAAATGGCTGGAGAATCCTTTAATTGCCACTCAGTATGTTTATAGTAACACAATGTTGTAACAGGTTTGATTGTGGCGTGCCTTATGGGGATGGGTAGAAATCACGAGAAAACGGAGTATTAATATATGCTAATCTTTTCGTATAGTGGATATCTTAACTTTGTATCAAGTGTGTTCGGACCGTTCGTTCGAACTCTACCTCCTCTCCAGGCATAAGAGGGTAACTCTAATACTCTACTACAAAAGAATTGCTAAAACTGTGATATTCATGTGCATACATGGCAACATTGCAGTCGAGCCGGCCTTTTAGTAAATTCTAATTACATTTTCACGACCTAGAGTTTAACTTTAGTTCCTTCAGTGTTTTCATATAGTTATCAAAACCATTGACGCAAGAAGTTATGAATAAATGTAAACTGTTAAATATGCGTGATAAATATCTCTATTTTTTTATTCTTTAAACTTTGAAATGTTTTGGAGACAAAATTACACATTTTCACAAATAAACCTAATTTTGCTCAACGGAATTGACGTTTGACAGTTCATTTATATCAGGGTTATGACACTTAATTTAATTTTAAATTTAGAATCCATAATCATACGGAGAAGGAATTGACAGCCAGACCACAAATTATAGGCGTATGACAGAAGGCAGCCATATTTGAATAATTCTCGCATCCATTCATAAACACGACGTGTCATCCAGTTTTATCCTATACCTGATAGATTGGGAACTGGTCTAATCCATCATGGCGGATCTTCAATCTGCATTTGATTGAAAATATAGTTATAAAGGCTATTTATATGATTACATATTCCAATACAGTTGAGGACCTACTTGTTTGCATACAAACATAACAAATAATAATTTACTGTTAATATTTCTTAAACTGAACGTTTTTTTATATTGGCGAAAAATAGCAATAAAAAAATAAATACTGACGTTATAACCGGTATGTGGTGTCGGTTGCTAAGTCACTTCGTTAGAAAGTTGTGGAAACACTCGCTAATTGATTTTACCGTCTCTATTTTACATATTTTAGAGTGCGATTATAAATAAAATATTTTAATAGAACAAGTAAAATTTTTCTTGAAAAAACATTGAACATTGACAGACTTCAAACAATACTATTTTATGTTACTGTCTAAGCAGAGCATATTTATGCGATAGCAGCATTCGTTGTTGTTGTTTGTCGTTGTTTTTAAGAAGTTTCTAGTCTTTTTTCGAAATTCAAAATCTATCTAAAAGAACTTTAAATGGGACCATTTCGGAATAAACCTCTTTCGAACAAAAAAAAAGAATCAGAAACTTCTAACATAATAATGAACATAGATTTATCAAAAAGTTTGTTCCCAAACATATAGAAGCCCGAGGAATGTTAGAAAGAAAATTCCTGACAATGCTGTGTTTGAGTTCTTCACTTTATTTCATTATTGAATAAAANCGACGGCGCGGTCAGTACCTGGATGGGTAACCGCTGGTAGCATGTTACCGTGAGCGTCTCCGTGCTTCGGAGGTCACGTTAAGCAGTCGGTCCCCGTTGTTATCATACGATAACAGTCGTGAAGCTTAGTTGGAGACCTTCGGGCGGCTTAAAACATTCAACGGCAAGATACGTAGCCACAACGTGTTCTTGCCAGTTCCCAACCCGCACTTGGCCAGCGTGGGGACGAATGGCCTTAACCCTCTCCTGAGAGGAGACCCGAGCCCAGCAGTGGGACATTATGGGTTGTTGATGAGGTAGACTTGTAGATTGTAGATTGATGTTGTGGATTTGTGCTCATACTTTAACAGAAGTGACATATACTCATATCTATGTTATCCTAATAGTGCAAGCAAAACCCATAATGTCCCACACATTATGGGTTTTTGATAATGTTGATGATAACATAATTTATATGCTATATGACTTGTTAATTTCCGTTGTGGTACCTACTATGAAACAGTCCCGATATTTCAATACCATGTAAGAAAGGAGACAACAACAGCGTCTAAGCTTTATAGATTAGCCAATATGGATTCCTACATGTTCAAACCTACAACACACACTATTATTAATACCAAACTCTATTACAATTACTTGTTCAAAGTATGGTACAATTAAATACTCCTTATTTGGATGTTTTAAGTAAGTACAATGATAAACAATGCATTTTAAGTGTTTTATAATGCATTATTGGCAATAAACATTAACAATATTTTCGAGTAACTCTGTCTGTTGTACTTTCATGACTTAACCGCTGAACCGATTTGGAAATAAGTAAAGTATGATATAGATTGGATTTTGGAGAGGACATAGGCTATTTTTTGTAGCGATAACGGACCTATGCGCTAGTGGAGCCGTGGGTGAAGGCGACAAATTTCAAATAACAAATCAATTTGATATACAGCTAGAAAAAGTAAACCAAAAGTATATAAAAAAACCTTGATAGTAACTAAAATATGTTTATATTTCTCAATATAGTATAGATTTTTCTGATTGAGACATGTAACGCGCGTAGTCAAGATGGCGGCACAGCAACACATTATATTAGCACAAACTTATAATATTCTAGGATATGAATGTTCCCGCATTACACCAATTCATGGCATTTTATAACATCTGGCACCGAACTCAATTTAATACTAAATTTCCAAACTTAGCAGATAATATTAAATATTGCTTATTATAATTATTGTAATGATTATTAACATACAATTATTGTTTGATAATACAGGATTGTGTAACACTAAAGATATATTACTCCGGAAGTACCATTGTACAAAAAGAGTACAGATATCATTGACAATATTTGTAAGTAGCCGGAAGCTGACAAGCGGAAGGCGCCAAGATATTGATATTATTTAATAGGAATCAACTATTTACTTGATTAGTAAATTATAAGGATAATATATAATTTATACGAGGTTGGAATCCTTACGTATAACAGACATCGTGTTAAGAAACTAAATATTTTTGCATCAGGTAGAAAGTCACCTTTAAGCTTTTGACATTGGAAAAAGGGCGGGAAAATGGNCCACTTATTGACTATGCCGATGTTTCTTTCCTCGACGCTGCAGAAGAACTTTGGAATAAGCTAGAACGGCTACAAAATCTCTGTATCCGCTTCATATTTGGTCTGAAAAAGTTCGACCATGTTTCGGAGTTCCGGAAACAGCTGAAGTGGTTACCTATTCGGCAGCGTCGAGATCTACACATACTTTCCTTACTGTATTCCACTATTTACAACCCCAATTCTCCTTCATATCTTCGTGACCGCTTTGAGTACTTTATTCCCAGAAGCCAACCCTGTCGCTCATCCTATTCTCTCATTCTTCGAACTCCTTCTCATACTTCGAGTTGCTACAATCACTCTTTTAGTGTTGCAGCTGTGCGACTATGGAATGCCTTACCGCGTGCGATACGCACCAGTCCTTCTCTGAGTATGTTCAAGAGGCGAACTAGGGATTATTATCTGTCCCTACAATAACCGGATCGTTATTTTATCATATGTATTTGTATATATGTATGTGTGTATGTATATGTATGTATGTGTATATATGTATATGTATGTATATGTGTATGTATGTATGTATGTATTTGCGAATGAATATCGTATGTGTTTACTAATATGCATAAGGTATTCAACTGTAGTTATAAAATCAATGTCTATAAATCACTATTATTATCTTTTTAATTTGTTATTATATTAGTTTCTTTTAAATACGCATAACTATGTCCTTACATTTTGCACTATCCTCTGTTCACTCAGGGTTTGCTGGCAGAAAACTCAATGTTGAGTTAAGCACGCCTTTTGTACATGACACTTCCTTGTATTTTGTTCATACTTGTATTTTCAATGTGTACAATAAAGAATAAATGAAATAAAATGAAATGAAATCATTAGCTATCTATAAGTGAAGCACTATCAAAACCATTTCAGCTGTTCCCGAGATTAGTGGGCATAAATTGACAGACCAAAATGTTAAAATAATTTTTTGATGTAAGTACGTTCGAAACTTTCATAATAATATGTATTTAATAAAAATTGTTTGTATAAAATTACAAACAGATATTTCAATTTTATTTATTTATTGCGAAGTCGTATCCCTATGTTACTAATTGTTAATTAGTATATAGAATGTAACATCACTATTGTGTCATGGAAGCATTTCCTTTATATCTCAGACATATTGAGGAGATCGTTTTTTGTTTTTGCGAAAGACGGCCCCCATTTCATGTCATCCACATTTTTTATATTTTTTATCATTAATCCCATCACGACGAAGACTTGAAGACTCGACTTAGAATTTTTATTTTTAAAGATAACTCCCCCATTAGGAATGTACATTCCTGTGTCACGGGGATCTTTACAAACATACATGAAACGGACACAAAGCACACCCAGACTTATAACAACAATTTATGGATCACACAAAGTGTTGTCCCATGTAGGATTTGAACCCACAACACTTGGCGCAGTAGAAAGCGATGTGACGACCACTGAAACCACTAGGCTAACTGTGTGGTCAAAGAATTGAAGAATTGAAGACTTGAAATACTTGACATTGGCAGAAATAGCTGATCCGGCTGATTGCCATATCATCAAAAGAAGAACAGACATATTGATTCTGGACTGCGAAGTGACTTTGTATAAACTGAATAAACCCCACCAATCCTTAAGCTCTCTTTACCTGAAGCCTCAAACTATAACACATATATGTCGATAGCTGTCACACTGGTATTATATAGGCTACTTTTATAAATAAATAAATAAATAAATATTTCGGACATCTAACACACAACGCCTTCTAGTCCCAAAACTAAGCAGAGCTTGTATTATCGGTACTGGATAACTGATATTAATACATTAATACTTTTTTTTGTAAATACATACATATTATGCCTAGAAAACACCCAAACTCCGAAACAAATATTTGCAGATCATACAAACATTTGGTCCGACCCAGGATTCGAACGCGAGACCTCATGGACAGCAGTCGCGTACGCTACCACTGCGCCACCGAGGCAGTCACTTTTATAACCAAAAAATATAGTGTGCTCGTGTGATGAGCACTCTATCTGATAAACCTCAGGTAAAATCACAGGACGTAGGTAGATGTCAATAATCGAATGGTGTAACAATAGCCGATGTAGCTAAATTCATTATGTTTACGAAATTTTATAAAAAATACTGAAGATGGTAGTATATCAGATCATGGTGACGAAACCAACGCCTACGGGTAGGTTAGAAGCTGTTTCGTCTTATTTCTAAACCGCATGCATAGGAAACTTGCGCTCAAAATATATTTTCTCTTACTTTGATTTTTATATTCTATACAAATAAATAAAATTGGAACGTCCGTTTGTAATGAATGCAAGTATACACGGTATAAATAACAAAAAAAACTTTCTTTTAATTTTTGTCTGTCTATTGGTTTCTTTGTCTGTCTGTTTATTTCGGCTAATCTCAGGAACGGCTCTACTGANGATATTTTGTTCAAAATCGCAGATGTACACTTGGCCTTCAAATTATTCAAATGAAAGACAAATGTCTGCGATAGTAAAATGATATCGCTACAGCGATTTCGAGGACAATGAGCTCTATAAAATTTACGCGCAACTTACAACGGTAACGGAGGGTCTAGTGTTAGTTTATTTTAGATCTGCTCGATCGTCACGGTGCCTGCATTCAGCGTTGTGATTGGCCCGCGCTAAAATCTGCACCAATCACGCTGTTATACGCGCACGCTGTGATGTGGAACAAACTCGCACTAGGGCTTCAGACGTGTAGACATAACTGTGGAATTTTGTAACCGAACTGTCGTGTTCTTTGAACAAAATATTGGGCTGCGGGATTAAGTAGGTGTTCTTGGCGAGATTTATAGTTCTCGTGCTGTTTTATCTAATTTATTTAAGGAAGTGATACCAAGTGTTTGTAAATTGATAATAGAAAATTGTTAACGGCAATTTTATGGGGAAAAATTATTTACTTATGAAATTATTTTGTCTAGTATATATTTGACCTGTTATGAAACATAATGTGATAAGTACTACTTATTGATGTTGAAAGTTGCTGGTCACGAAAACCCTTTAAAACATTCACCAGAAATCTGAAAGTTTTAGATTGTATTAGAATTATTTAGAACTTGTGTGTAGAAATAGGCAGACCATGGAAATAGACATTTAGGTATATATATATTTCTAGTGAGCGGGAAATGAAACTACGAACTCTAACATTGCCGTCATGAGATCGGATTTTGCGACACATAGGTCGTCAGGATTCATAAAGAAACCATATTTATTCATATAACCTGTGCTGGAACTGAATAAATTTATATTATTTATGTAAACCCTTTGAACTCGCTCGGTACATATATTTGTGTCGATTTCTATTCGTATATTCTTTTCGATAGTTCCTTATTTCTGACGAAAATCCCTTAGAATATAGAGGGAAAACATGTTTTATAAACTAACTCTGACGTGATTGCCTAATCCATGAAGAAAAGAACTTTACTGAACTGCTCACTTCTTCTTTGAAAATGTCTGAAATCAAACAAAAAACAAACAAATTAAAACCAAATAAACAAAACTCTTATAAACTCAAAATTAAAAAGTTTTTATCTCCAGCAGGCCTTTTCAGGCACTTCCGATTTCTTTTTAATTACTCTAATTGTGTGGTTTAAAAAATATCATTCCTATTTCGAAGAACCGACAAGAAACCATAAAAGCTACTTTTTAAAACAAAGAAAATTCCAAATTTATATATTTTTTTACGCAGTTGAAACATGTACAAAGCAATACATACATATGAGAGCAGATAAGGTTAGTTAATATATATTATATATATAAAAAATCAACAACCCATAATGTCCCACTGCTGGGCTCGGGTCTCCTCTCAGGAGAGGGTTAAGGCCATACGTCCCCACGCTGGCCAAGTGCAGGTTGGGGACTGGCAAGAATACGTTGTGGCTACGTAAATCATGCCGTTGGATGTTTTTAAGCCGCCCGAAGGCCTCCAACTAAGCTTCACGACTGTTATCGTATGATAACAACCGGGACCGACTGCTTAACGTGACCTCCGAATCACGGAGACGCTCATGGNACAAGAAACCATAAAAGCTACTTTTTAAAACAAAGAAAATTCCAAATTTATATATTTTTTTACGCAGTTGAAACATGTACAAAGCAATACATACATATGAGAGCAGATAAGGTTAGTTAATATATATTATATTCGTAGTATATATTATTTAGAATATTATTTGAAATATATAAAATAAAAATGGTCCCAAAGTTTATATATATTCAGTAAACCTTTTGGATATGCTTTACGATGCGATTTTAAGGTTTTTAAATCAATGAGTTATAGTTCTCGGTGCAAAACATTCGACAACGTCAGAAAATTTATATTTTTTTATGTTATTGAAAAGAAAAATTGTGATTATCATTATAAATCTTATCTTTTCTTCATATTAATTATAAAAATGTGAGTAAGCTCTTTATATTTTTTGCAAATGTATGCATTGCAATATTGATACTAATCGCTTTTAAAACAATGATATCAATGAACTTAAATATCATAAAAGAGTCTATTATGAACAGAGAAAGCTCCCAACAAATTCTCATTACATTTGAATGCCCATTAGAATGTTCAAAGGGAACCAATCGATTGGAGGCGACGGGAGGTATATTATTATGGGCAGAAAAAACCTAACTTGATGATTGACACTCTATTGCGTTTTTATTTGGACCCCGTCGTTCCTTGATTGCTGGAAGTGTTTCTAATTATGGGCGATTAAGACCTGGTTTGTAAGTGACTGGAATTTCTTTAGCACCAACTTCTAAGGCGTCCTTTTAGCTGCACTCCTTAGGTTGTTACTATGGTAATGAGTGTTCAAGGTAACAGCGTTTTGTCACGTAATTAAAAGAAATTAGGTAGTTTAAAAATGAATTAGAGTAAAATTCGTGTTTGGTAAATTGTTTACAAAATATTTTTATATACCATAGCATAAAATACCATAGTATTTCCTTAGTTTACTAGTTATTAATCAATATACCCCATATTGCTTGTATGTGTGTGTTTCACTTAAGAAATTGTTGGAATTAATATACTACGAATTCACATTTAATTTAGTTCTGATTTATTTCATTGCGTGGTCCAAGACCGTCTGGAGAGGTTAACAAAATATTCATGTGGGTAAACGAGCTGTCGTATCTATTAATGGTAAGCGATTACTGCCGCCCATGGACAACCACAACACCAAAGGCGTCACAAGTGAGTTGCCGGCCTTTGGGAAATTGGGAGGAAAATGGGGGACGGGTTGGAGGGTATGGGCCTCCGGTATACTCACTCACTACGGAGGTGCTGTTTCACATCGGTTCTGTGAGGCCATGGTACCACTCCAATCGTGCCGACCCACTCTTGCCGAAGCGTGGCTCTCCCACGTATCTTTAAATTTTTCTGAGAGGTTAACAAAATATTCATGTTGATAGTAAACAAAGTATAAAAAATGAATATGTTTTAAGCTACCCTGGTTTTGACGCCAACTTTAACTGTAATAAACTGTTATAAATTATTATCTTAATTATCCAACTACAGAGATTTTTTTCAAATTACCAGATGCTTTAACTGAAGGAATATTCTCCAGAACAAGAATATAATAATTAAAATTGTTTCGTAATGAAGGAGTTTTAATATCATAATCAGCCTATTGCAGCCCAGATCTACATACTGTTGGATAGTCCTTTCAAATTGCACGACACTTTGATCGATTTGTGACTTCTCGTATCCGTCATAATTAAATACAAAGTAACAAAAATTCTTGAGAGAGCTACGCTTCGGCATGAATGGATCGGCTTGACTAGACCGGATACCACAGCCTTGCAGAAAACCGGTGTGAAACATCGTTTGCGTTTCACCGAGCTAGTGACTATACCGGAGGCCCATTCTTTTATACATACGCCATCCGGACAAGCGCCAGCTCGAACTGAAGCGGGCGCCGTCGGCTGTTAAAAATCTCTCAATTTAGGCGACGCACGGCACACACGTAACGTCGCCCCCTCGCAGCTGGCCTATGAAGGGGAAAACCCGTCCCGCCCATCCGCGGCCACACTCAGGGTGGCATGAGGCGCTGGTAGGCGCGCTTCCGCTGCCCGGTTCGCCGGCGACGGATCGAGTCCGAGTGGAGGTCCTTCTCCACCGCCTCCTTCGGCGAGATGACTTCTTCGCAGAAGGTCGCGACCGCGGTAAAACTGCTCTCGCTATCGGCCATGGAGCGAACGACGGCCGGTAGCGAGTGATCTCCTCCGATGTCTGCAGTGAGGGCCGAGTCCTCACTGCACTCGCAGTGGTGGAATCAATTCCCACCTGGCGACCGAGTGGAGGCCCATACCCCAACCACTTCCCCTTTCCCATCCCCTTAAAGGCCGGCAACGCACTTGTGACGCCTCTGGTGTTGCGGGTGTCCATGGACGGCGGTTACCATTGATCATCAGGCGAAACGTCTGCTTGTTTGCACTTTATTCCACAAAAAAAAAGACTGAATATAGATATCCATCTATTTAACGCCATTTAAAAAAAATATTGCCATCAGCAAAAACTATTATGCATTATCCAGCCTCTTAGCTGTAAAGGCTTTACATAAACGTATTATAGGCGTAATTAACATAATTTCTTCTCGTTTACATAATAATACCGATAGGTGAACAGGGTACTAAGTTATCACCTGGGTACGCATTCAAAGAGACAGTAAGTTTGACTCCGTTTACTATACGATATAATTTAGTGCAAGGGGACTTTGAATAGTCTTGTTGCACTAAATTATCTCTTTAGTCTGCCTTTTAGGTGCCTTGAGCATAATAGTATGTCGTGAAAGCAAATATATCAAGTTAATCTTATTTATTACAAAGCGACTGCGTCGGTTAAAAGGGGTTTTTACCCGACTGCGGAAGAAGGGGAGTAATGTTTTTGGAGTATATGTGTACCTATGTATATACATATATATATATATATCTTTGGCACACCCTAGAGGCTACACGGCTTGTCGTATTTTTATGTGAGTGGGGTCAGTAGATGGGTCTTAGTAGCATCGTCATAAAAAAAAAACAAAAAAAATATTTTAAAAATTATAATATAGAAAGCAGATATTGACGCAGTCTCGTTTTTTTAAATATAATTTTACTTTTTTACTATTGGTTAACTGGTTAATAGGGACAGACAGGTATGTATAGACCAAGTGGTATTTTAAAAATTATTTTAAGATTTATAATAATGAGTATAACGCAAATTAAATAGGCAAAAAGAAAAACCTATAGTAATGAAGAGACATTGCTTATACGAATGGATTGGGAAAAACTCGAACAAGGATCCTTACTCTGTACACCTAAACAGCTGTTGCCGAAAAGGGCATTTTGTTGATAGGGTGAAAAATCGGATTTCGATCTCAAAAATCAAAGAGAATTTGTGTGTGGACACCCCCTCGGGCCTTCACCCCACCGGGGTTTGCGGCGGGGTGGTGTGTCGGAATCGAACCGACTAAAACTACACGGTGTGCCACTCTGCGCCTGAGACGGGAGAGATCCGGGAACCGCTTTCTTACGCCATCCGTACCCCTCCCAGACCACGCCTAACCAAGCCCAACCTGGGATCAGCTGCTTTTGTCCCCTCAATCACTTCATTTACGATGTGACAGTACGATCTCTTATTGATACCATCCTATTTAATTCTGTACCGCCCGTTTTGGCAGCTCATGTCTTAGTGACTTGATCTACGATTGGAACCTACTATATATTGATGAACCAATACATAAAACAGTAATATTTACAGATCCAAAGAAGCGTCATTTCACTTCATTTAAATAATTAAACGTTTAAAAGTATTACCGATTTCGGTGCGCTTGTATCATGATTAATATCATCATCTGCTCAAAAGAGGGTTAAGGCCATTCGTCCCCACGCTGGCCCAGTGCGCGATGGGGCCAGGGGATTAATTTCAAATGATTTTTTTTTATGGAATAAGAGGTAAACAAGCAGACGTTTCAGAGCATGATGGTGAGCGATAAGGATGGGGAGGGCAGGGTCAGGGTTGGGGTATGGGCCTCCAGTATCTTCACTCACTCGGTGAAACACAACTCAATCGCTGTTTCGCACCAGTTTTCTTTGACGCCGTGGTATCACTCCGATCGAGATCCCATTCATGCTGAAGTATGGCTCTCCCGCATTATCTTTTCGCTGTGGAGACAGGATTTTCCTTAAAATTTTAATAAGAAGAACGGCAAAAAACATGCTTACCGGTGCATATAAAATGGAGTTCGGTAGTAAAAGCTAATTAAAATAAATAAATCGATTTGAAAAAACTTCTACTTAAATATATCAAAAGTTACATCAAATTCTAACAAGTTTCTGATTCACAAATGATTTAGCAAGCTACTCCAATCAAATGCCAACAAATTCAAAGAGCTACTATATCTGAAATCTACGATTTTGAATAAGATAGTATATTAATTTGAAATCAACAAACCGTTTATAAATACTAGAATGTTTCATACCCCATGTCACTTCAATATTAGCCGCTCAACAAGCCAGGGGGAATGGTACATGTGCTTATTTGTAGCTTGTCGCTTCGGGCTCTAATAAATACGTTTGATATAGCAAGATAGTTTTATTAAGGGAGAGGCCTCAAGCTATGTTACATATTTAGATTAGGTTTGATTTTTTCGCAAGAATTCTTTTCAGAAGAATCACACTTTTATTATGACCAGTCGTCGCTCAACGCCGAAATTCGACCATAATTCTTTTGATTTTTAGGATTGCATACCTCAAATGGAAAAAACGGAAGCCTTTTATGATCACTCTGGTGTCCATCTGTCTGTCAAGACCTCTTTTCACAAGAACGCGAAAAGGTATCAGGTTGAAATTCCAATCCAATACCTGTCTACTGTACCTTGGAGCTGTGAAATATCTAACATCTAAACCAACGCAATCAAAAGATACAGCCGTTTATGCTGCAAATTGCATGGGTACTTCCCATGAACTCAGAATCTTGAAATTTGGTATGAAGTAACATCTTATAGCAAAGATATGGGGAAAAGCATAAATTTTCAGTTACATCATAAAATATACCTACAGATTTGTACGGAGCCCTCAGTGCGTGAGTCCGACTCACACCTAGCCGGTTTTTTATAGTTTGAACTTCAATAAATTTCCTTTGGTAAGTCTTATACCTCTTTAATCAAAGATTTCACCATGGCCACTTGTGCATTTCTACACTCCTCTTCCATATATACTTTAACTGTGACAAATTTCATACTCCTCCGTTTTTTAAAATCGGTACAATTCGTAATTTTCGTTAAAATGGGTACAAAGTTTTTAATTCACGTCACGTCAATAATGATAGGCATCTCAAAATAAACATAACTTTCTCTTAACTAGAAAACAAAAGAGTTCGAAATGCAAATCAGTTCTAAATTTAAAAAGAAAACAAACAAATATTCAGAGAATACGTACAAGAAAATCAGTTATGTTAGGTGTCTTGCTTATTAAATAGATTTGAATGAATATCAACTCTATAACCTACAAGTTTAAGTATAAATTAAACATTGTTTATTACGTGATGAGACCCTATTCCTCATGATTGTGGCACCAGCGATCACTAAATACCGCAATTATTGCAGTTTAAATATCCTATGATCTACACATCGTATGTAAACATCAACTTAAACAGCTAACGAGCATTTACATAAAACAGGCAATGAATTATTTTTAAAAAATTCGTCTATTTTGATGTGCCCAGTGTCACTCTCACGACTAAGACGAATCTATTGACACCACTCACATTAAAATACGAGAAGCCGTTTAGGCTCTAGCGCCTGCCAAAGAAATGACATACGTACATACAGTCGAAAAACATAACCCTCCTTCTTTCGCAGTCGGGTAATAAAACATGTCACCATTTATGGCAACTAATAAAACATTCAGAAAACTTGTACCGCCACGTTCCTCGACAAAGTTAATTAATTCTGTACCGTCTAAATTATCACATCAGTGTTTAGTATTTGGTTGGAATTTGTTCGGAACGTATCTGATAAAAGTATGATCGCGACAGATAGGCAAAAACTGGTATTGTCATCGCTTTGATAACCTGCATCCTGGACTATAAAGTAAGCAAATATATGTGGCTCCTGTCGCTTTACTCCGGCTATTTTGAGGGACGGCTGGACCGATTCTGACGGGACTTTTTATTGGACTAGTTCGGCCCGCGGTTGTTGTTGTAAAGGTACATTAAATATCGTCGATAACGCCGAGGGGTTCAGCCACGTCACGTCATAACTGATAGAAATTTCACGCGCTCCGGCAGCGAGGTGAGGACTGCTAAATTTATTCTAGTAATTGTAAATATATATTCATTTGACTGCCATGGTGATGTAATGATAGCGTATGCAACTGCTGTGTTTCGGGTCGATTCCCGGTCGGATCCCACGTTTGTATGATCTGCAAATTTTTTCCTCGGAGTTTGTATGTTTTCTATACATAATATGTATGTGTTTACAAAAAAAGGTATACATACTAATAATAAAAATAATAATAATATGGTTTATTTCTCAAAACAAAAACAGAAATAAACAAAATCAAAAACACATGACACATATCAAAAGTAATTACGTTGAACTCTGGTACCTAGGATAAGATTTAACTTGTGTTTAATTGAGTTAACATTTATATCAGTTGTGTGTATTATTATATAAATATCATATGTAAATGTACCCTTAAACTATGAAAATCTTCAACACAAAATGTGAAGTGATCTTTAGAAATTATCAGCGCAAAAGCATTATATGTTAACAAATGCTATTTATGATTAGATATTACAAGATCATCTCGACGGCTTTGAAAGTCAATGAGCTTTGCCATAGATTGCTAACGATTCTGAAGGGATATTATCGAAGACATTGGATGAAATATTATAACTCTTTATTATAACATCTGATAGCTTTGTTCCGGGCCTGGAATATAGAGGTTGCGGTTCGATAACGGTGGAACTTGTTTATTTTTGAATTGTTGGGTTTTATGAAACTTTAACCGTAGGAGAGCCACGCTACTCCACGAATAGGCCGGCTAGATCGGAGTGATACCACAGCTTCACAGAAAACCGGTGAAAAACAGCGCTTGCGCTTTATGTGTGTTTCACCAAGTGAGTGAGGATATCGGAGGCTCGTACCTCTCTCCCCATCCCTTAAAGGCTGGCAACGCACTTATGACGCCTCTGCGGTTGCATGTCCATGGGCGGCGGTAATTGCTTACCACCAGGCGATACGTCTGCTCATTTACCCCTATTTCATATTATTAAAAAATCTAAATTGTGCGAGAGCTAAGGTTCTATATATTAAACATGGCTCAACCTGAGTTTTTTTAGTTTTTTAAGGAATAGGAGGCAAACATGAACACCCGCAATATTAGAGTCGTCACAAGTGCTTTATCGGCCTTTGGGGGATGGGGAGGGGTTGGAGCATGGTCTTCCGGTATCCTCACTCACTCGGTGGTACCGCAAACATTGTTCTGCGCCAACCCGTTCGTACCCCAGCGTGGCTCTCTATGAAAAACAAGCAAGCCTCATAGTAGATGCATATCTGTCGGCCAACTATAGCACTGCTCGTGATCTTGCCTGAAGTTGCCTGATTTTTTTTCGGACTTCTAACACACAATGCCACTAAGCTTCAAATTAAGTTGAGCTTGCATTACGATAGCTAGATTGACTGATGGACCCCTTTATTGTATATGCCTATATATTTATTATACATGAAAAACAGTCAATCTTCAAAACAAATAATTTGCAAATCATACAAACATTTGGCCCGACCAGGGCATCGTACCCGACACCACAAGCACACACGTCACATACCCTACCACTACGCCACCTAAGCAGTCTTAATTTAATAATACAATTAGTCGAGTTTAAATGTGTAATCCGTTTACAGAGACCGTTTGGTATCTTAAGTACGATCGGTACATTTGCATTTACTATGCACACCTACATGTAAGATTAGTAAGATTACTGAGCCAAGGATGTTACATGTAATTGTGTGTTTTAAATGCTTAAACAATGAAGCACTCATAGCCTAGTTGCACTCGGTGATTAAAAACAATCACCGAGGGTAAGCAACGACAGCGTGATCAGTACCTGGACGGGTGACCGCTAGTAGCACGCTACCATAAGTATCTCCGTAATTCGGAAGTCACGTTAAGTAGTCCCGGTTGTTATCATAGGGTAACAGTTGTGAAGATTAGTTTCAGACCATTGGGCGGCTGGAAAACATCCAACGGTAAGATTACGTAGCCACAACGTTGTCTTGCCAGTCCCCAACCCGCACTTGGCCAGCGTGGGGACGTATGGCCTTAACCCTCTCCTAAGAGGAGACCCGAGCCCAGAAGTGGGACATTATGTGTTGTTGATGATGCTGTTACTTTTTTGAAACTATAAACCTCAATTAATCCTCTTAAAATGTTGATATATTTCTTTTATGAGATAGGGGTCACACGAGTAGATGTATTGCCTGGAGGTAAGCTATTACCGCCGCCTGTGGACACCCGCATTACCGGCCTTTTAAGAAGAGGTACGCTCTCTTCTTGAAAGGTCATATTGGGTTGAGAATACCGCAGGCGACAGCTCATTCCACAGTTGTGTTGTGCGTGGCAGAAAGTTTCTCGTCCAGTTGTGGACTGCCGACCATCTAGATACAAGGTATGAAACTTCTGTCTCGTAGGACGATGGTGGAAATAATTACATATTCTTACAACTGNGTATCCTCACTCACTCGGTGGTACCGCAAACATTGTTCCGCGCCAACCCGTTCGTACCCCAGCGTGGCTCTCTATGAAAAACAAGCAAGCCTCATAGTAGATGCATATCTGTCGGCCAACTATAGCACTGCTCGTGATCTTGCCTGAAGTTGCCTGATTTTTTTTCGGACTTCTAACACACAATGCCACTAAGCTTCAAATTAAGTTGAGCTTGCATTACGATAGCTAGATTGACTGATGGACCCCTTTATTGTATATGCCTATATATTTATTATACATGAAAAACAGTCAATCTTCAAAACAAATAATTTGCAAATCATACAAACATTTGGCCCGACCAGGGCATCGTACCCGACACCACAAGCACACACGTCACATACCCTACCACTACGCCACCTAAGCAGTCTCAATTTAATAATACAATTAGTCGAGTTTAAATGTGTAATCCGTTTACAGAGACCGTTTGGTATCTTAAGTACGATCGGTACATTTGCATTTACTATGCACACCTACATGTAAGATTGGTAAGATTACTGAGCCAAGGATTTTACATGTAATCGTGTGTTTTAAATGCTTAAATAATGAAGCACTCATAGCCTAGTTGCACTCGGTGATTAAAAACAATCACCGAGTGTAAGCAATGACAGCGTGATCAGTACCTGGACGGGTGACCGCTAGTAGCACGCTACCATAAGTATCTCCGTGATTCGGAGGTCACGTTAAGTAGTCCCGGTTGTTATCATAGGATAACAGTCGTGAAGATTAGTGGCAGACCATTGGGCGGCTGGAAAACATCCAACGGTAAAATTACGTAGCCACAACGTTGTCTTGCCAGTCCCCAACCCGCACTTGGCCAGCGTGGGGACGTATGGCCTTAACCCTCTCCTGAGAGGAGACCCGAGCCCACAAGTGGGACATTATGTGTTGTTGATGATGCTGTTACTTTTTTGAAACTATAAACCTCAATTAATCCTCTTAAAATGTTGATATATTTCTTTTATGAGATAGGGGTCACACGAGTAGATGTATTGCCTGGAGGTAAGCTATTACCGCCGCCCTTGGACAACCGCATTACCGGCCTTTTAAGAAGAGGTACGCTCTCTTCTTGAAAGGTCATATTGGGTTGAGAATACCGCAGGCGACAGCTCATTCCACAGTTGTGTTGTGCGTGGCAGAAAGTTTCTCGTCCAGTTGTGGACTGCCGACCGTCTAGATATAAGGTATGAAACTTCTGTCTCGTAGGACGATGGTGGAAAGAATTACATATTCTTACAACTGACAACCTTAGCTAAAAGAATGCAAGCGTCTATCTAGGTATGTCGACGATATTTTTATCTTAGATCTTTCGTTCAACGATTTATTTTGTTTATGAACGCCAATAACTCATTTAGATGATTCTACATACCAATCAATTTCATCCATACGCGTTTTAAGCAATTGCGTAATTTCTGGAAGAGTTCTTAATATATATATTTTCTCAAAATTGGTTGGTGTCGTGTGTTTTACCCCGTTAAATGTTAAAAAGTTGAGCATTCGACTGTAAATTTGGCTGATGCAATTTTACGCAATATGAAGATTAAAATAAATATTAATTAATACTTATTTATGGAGCGAGGGGCGTGAAATTTCAATACAAAAAACAGAAAAGTTTGAAAACAATTTAATCATTAAACAAATTATCCGGCATCATATATGTGTATATAAATATATATGTATGTAGGTTAAAACTGTCAAGCTTGCAGTTTGTTTTAATTAAACCTATTATTTTATTTATTTTTTTAAGATGGCAATTATTCATATCATAACGTCAATCTGTAAAAAAATTGAAACGCAACTGTCTCTTAAAGGTTTCCCGTACAGCTAATTTTAACTTAAATATAAATTGCACAGACATATCACGATTAAAACTAGAACCCTTTTAATTAACAGTGTATTTCACCGGCCATTAATTTGGTCCAACACATCATTATCGAAGCTTTTACTCTAAGCTTGTTTCACATAAATCTCAGATAAATACTTCGACATATCAGCTGTTCGTTATACTCGCGGCTAAAATTAGTAATCTTAGGATTGAAGATAACAATTTCTGTGTATTCATTTTTTATTTTATTAAATGGAATATCAGTTATGGTTGTTAGAGAGACGAGGGGATTGTGGTAGCTCCGTTCCATTTCAATTTGGTTTTTTTATTGTTGCACTAAGTGAACTCTGGCAAAGTTACATGCCGGTGCCTATAATGAGTGTTCACGGGATGATCTAGGATAATGAAATAAAAAAACACTAGGAAGTATGTCTACGTAAGTTTTTCAATTAAAAAAAAATAAGTAAGGTCATGAACGACGGAGACCCTTAACACCGCGATTCGAGTTCAAATTATTACATCGCCATCTATCGACATGAATGTGAGCTAAATATATAAACTAAATATTACATTAAACAAAGTGTATCCCAGAAAATGCTCCAGCAACTCTTCATTCTTCTTAATCGTTCCCCCGTCATTGACAATCGTCACTCCGTAAATGGCCAGATCCTCTTCTCTATCTGATGCGGTTTGTCGTCTGATAGAGCACAGCGCTAATTGGTACCTCCAGCTGTTCATAGGTCTGAATCAACCAACTCTTCAGGCTTCGACCTCTGGGTCTTTTGCTGTCTATTTTCCCCATAACCACCAGTCTCTGTAAATTGTTGTAATGAATTTCAACGCTCCAAAAAAATCATTACAATATACCTAATACCTTTATGCTAGCAATTCTGTAGTATCTGTATATAAATATATTTGCGCACACACTTGTGTATTATAATATCACCTGCGTAGTTGGCTGGTCTCCGTTGAAACTGGCCGCCGTGGCCGTAGTCGGCTAGGAGAACATCATAATATAGCTTCTAAACATTTGGCTGATGAGCTCATGATGTCATATCACTATTAAAACGCAACATAAGAGAATTTATTATTGATTCTTTACCAAAAGCTCCTTTCACAGCAATATTTAAGGAAATAAATGACATTAAAGTACATCGTAAAACTGGATAATCTGTAATAAAAATGTATCGGATATCCAATACACAACGCCATCTAGTCCCAAGGTAAGCAGAGCTTTGTTTTGGGAACTAGACAGCTGTTAACAACAGCAATAAGAACTGACTACTATATTGCTTAGATATTCTAATAAAATTTTATTGAACTAGTAAACCGAAACAAGTACCCCTTCATTGCTTATTAACTAAATTAACTTAGAATAGATTAAACTTTATTGTACACCAGAAAACACAGCTTACATAAAAAGATCATGGAATTGAATGACCATGTACAACATAAGGCCTTACCGTTAAAAAGCAATTTACCTTACTACAAAAGATTTTAACTGTAGTAATTACTACTACTAGCTGACCCACACAAGCTCGTCGCCCTTAGCGTATTTCCCCCGTTCTCGTAACATTCTTCATTGGTGCTCTGCTCCTAATAGTCTTAGCGTGATGATATTATAACCTATAGCCTTCTCGATAAATGTACTATCTAACGCTGAAAGAATTTTTCAAATCAGACCAGTAGTTCCTGAGATTAGCGCGTAAACAAACAAACCCTTCAGCTTTATTGACTGCCTCGGTGGTGTAGTATTAGCGTATGCGACTGCTGTACTTGAGGTCTCGGGTTCGATTCGGGTCGGACTAAACATTTGTATGATCTGCAAGTATTTGTTTTGGAGTTTGAGTGCTTTCTATGTATAATATGTATGTATTTACNAAAGTTACATGCCGGTGCCTATAATGAGTGTTCACGGGATGATCTAGGATAATGAAATAAAAAAACACTAGGAAGTATGTCTACGTAAGTTTTTCAATTAAAAAAAAATAAGTAAGGTCATGAACGACGGAGACCCTTAACACCGCGATTCGAGTTCAAATTATTACATCGCCATCTATCGACATGAATGTGAGCTAAATATATAAACTAAATATTACATTAAACAAAGTGTATCCCAGAAAATGCTCCAGCAACTCTTCATTCTTCTTAATCGTTCCCCCGTCATTGACAATCGTCACTCCGTAAATGGCCAGATCCTCTTCTCTATCTGATGCGGTTTGTCGTCTGATAGAGCACAGCGCTAATTGGTACCTCCAGCTGTTCATAGGTCTGAATCAACCAACTCTTCAGGCTTCGACCTCTGGGTCTTTTGCTGTCTATTTTCCCCATAACCACCAGTCTCTGTAAATTGTTGTAATGAATTTCAACGCTCCAAAAAAATCATTACAATATACCTAATACCTTTATGCTAGCAATTCTGTAGTATCTGTATATAAATATATTTGCGCACACACTTGTGTATTATAATATCACCTGCGTAGTTGGCTGGTCTCCGTTGAAACTGGCCGCCGTGGCCGTAGTCGGCTAGGAGAACATCATAATATAGCTTCTAAACATTTGGCTGATGAGCTCATGATGTCATATCACTATTAAAACGCAACATAAGAGAATTTATTATTGATTCTTTACCAAAAGCTCCTTTCACAGCAATATTTAAGGAAATAAATGACATTAAAGTACATCGTAAAACTGGATAATCTGTAATAAAAATGTATCGGATATCCAATACGCAACGCCATCTAGTCCCAAGGTAAGCAGAGCTTTGTTTTGGGAACTAGACAGCTGTTAACAACAGCAATAAGAACTGACTACTATATTGCTTAGATATTCTAATAAAATTTTATTGAACTAGTAAACCGAAACAAGTACCCCTTCATTGCTTATTAACTAAATTAACTTAGAATAGATTAAACTTTATTGTACACCAGAAAACACAGCTTACATAAAAAGATCATGGAATTGAATGACCATGTACAACATAAGGCCTTACCGTTAAAAAGCAATTTACCTTACTACAAAAGATTTTAACTGTAGTAATTACTACTACTAGCTGACCCACACAAGCTCGTCGCCCTTAGCGTATTTTCCCCGTTCTCGTAACATTCTTCATTGGTGCTCTGCTCCTAATAGTCTTAGCGTGATGATATTATAATCTATAGCCTTCTCGATAAATGTACTATCTAACGCTGAAAGAATTTTTCAAATCAGACCAGTAGTTCCTGAGATTAGCGCGTAAACAAACAAACCCTTCAGCTTTATTGACTGCCTCGGTGGTGTAGTGTTAGCGTATGCGACTGCTGTACTTGAGGTCTCGGGTTCGATTCGGGTCGGACTAAACATTTGTATGATCTGCAAATATTTGTTTCGGAGTTTGAGTGCTTTCTATGTATAATATGTATGTATTTACAAAAAAAAGTATATATGTATTTGGGACTAGATGGTGTTGTGTGTGATGTTCGAAATATTTATTTTATATATTAGTATAGATTTTACTACAAAAATCTAAGTGTGTCTATAGTTATCTCCGATGTTAGAATAAAATCATACGTATCAGTCTATGTACACTGAAAGCCAGTTAAACGATTGAAGCTACAATAAACAATATAAATTAAATACAAAGTAGACCTAAGGATTTAGTCTACTGTACCATTGGACAACTCGTGTCTGGCGCTCGTGTGACCGATACATATCTAGTTAATGATTGATACTACCGCCCATTTGCCAAACGAGTTCTCAATATCGTAGATAGCCACTAAGGTAGCGGGTTGTAAATCTACAAAGTAATAACATGCCTATCGATAAGGTGCAAATAATAGCAAATTGCATGACAATGTGTTTAAAGATCTCTGATTAGTGAGAACAGTGAGTCAAAACATGAAGATATATCAACGTGAAAAGGGTACTGCGGAAATTTTGTAACGATTAAAGGCGTTGGACTAATTGTTTATTTGTTTTACCGGACTATTTCCGCTCTTAGCCTCTTCATTTTGTCGTTGTACGTGGGTTTGTCATCTTCTTACTCCAACCATCCTAGATTATCCCAGAAGCTCAGCGGCCTTTTTAGGTCACTGTATATTTCCGAGAGTGATGTTGATTGGAGGATGTCTGCCCGTTGATCTGCCACAGTTCTACATTCTATGAGAATGTGCGGCGGCGTTTCTTCTGTCTTCATGCATCCCCTGCACAGAAGTGATTGTTTAGGGGACAATGTCCAGTCTTGTTGTTGTTGATCAAATCAACAGTCTTGTTGATTTGATCAACAACAACAAGACAAATTTGTCTTCAGAAAAATTAGTGTATTTACGTTATTATGATGTGTCAATTTCCATATACTACAGCGCCATCTACTGGAGACACACCGAACTACAGAGCAATGAATTACGAACTCTGTATCGCGACATTGTGAGTTTCGATTAATTTAAAGTTATATAACTTTCCAACATAACTCGTCTGTCCGCGGCCTGTCAAACATGATCAGCTCACCTGTTCATCGACAACACGGTCACATCCATTCCTTAACAGTGGTAGACCCCGACAAAGCTGCATGCAGCTTTCAAAGGAGTAGATCAGTTGCTGTGCCAGTCAGAATCTGGCTCGGTTGATGCTGATCTTGTATATAGAAGTTTAAAGTTATATAATTATATAGGTTATTCGGTGCGAGAATATCTATATCGCGATACAGGATTAGTAGTTACTCAGTAGTACATTATTCCGTAGTTTGGTGTGTCTCCAGTAGATGGCGTTGTAGTATGTTTCTGCTATTATTTTTATTTATTATATAGCCACCACAGATACGTTAAAGTCAGGAAAAAAGTTAATCACGTTCTTTTTTATTAATTACTGCCTGCTGTTGATTACTGGTCAAAAACTCATTTGGTTAAGTTAAATTTAAGTTAAATATGTGATGTGGAATAGTTACAATTATAATCATATTTAAGTCTTGACATATTATTATATTATTATATTATATATCTTTATTGTATACATGCAAAATTACAAAGTTAAAAACAGAGGATGAGTCACAAATATGCAAATGATACAATAGGCGGTATTATCGCTCACGGCGATCTCTTCCAGACAATCACAAAATGGATTTTCAGTATACAAAAACTTCGGGTAGCTCACATACGAGTACAAGTAACACATCTAATCCTCTACGTGAGTGGTTAAAAAATATCATTTAAACAATCATGCACCGAAATAGCACCCACTCACTACTTATAGCACATATTACTTTGTGAACTAAAATTTACAGGAATCAAATAACGCGATACACATTCAGACTGCTACGTCTTTAGTGACCTGTGGCATTTTTTATGTGACGTTAGTAATTAAAAATTAATACACACATAAAAAATATATATTTTTTTTTTTTATTTATCTTTATTATACACACTTAACAGATAGAAAAAATTATATATTTCTTATTATTAAAGTAATATCGAACAGTAATAAATGAATATTCAGAATTCAATATAAACATGATACCAAGAGTGCAATAGCCCGCGAATCAATATTATTAATAAATAATATTGATTCGCGGGTTTCATGGCCTCCCGATAGTACACACTGATGCGGTCTGCCTACCGGCCGCATCCAGCTCAAATCGTGATTAATGCGACAAACGGGGATCTTAACTCGTCCCGGAACACTGCAGGCATGTGCCAATACCACTATTATTTATTTTTGGCGTTAGACGCCTAATGAATACCTCCTTACCGTGGGAGAGCCACGCCTTAGAATGAATGGGCAGGCTTGACTGGAGTCATACCACGACCTCACAGAAAACCGGAGGGAAACAGCGCTGCGCTGTGTTTCATCGAGTGTGTGAGGATACTGTAGACCCTTTTTTTTGTACGTTTGGTAACCCCTCGGGCCTTCACCCCACCGGGGTTTGCGGCGGGGCGGTGTGTCGGAATCGAGCCGACTAAAACCACACGGTGTGCCACTCTGCACCTGAGTTGGGAGGAATCCAGGAACCGCTTTCTTACGCCATCCGGACCCAGGATACTGGAGGCCCATACCCCAACCCCTCCCCTCATCCCCCTTCCCATCCTCCGGCCGGTAACACACTTATGACGCCTCTGGTGTCGCAGGCGGCGGTAATCGCAATTTTATAATTATTATTATTTACTGGCTTTGCCTGCGCCACCGCCCGCGCGAATGTCGGTTATCGTAGCGATTCTTCAAACTGGCATGACTTTTTTTATTAATGAACCGATATAAAACAAACACTAAATGTTGAGTGGAGCACGCAGTAGTGAAAACTGCATACAAATCGGTTAAGCCATTCCTGAGATTAGCATGCCCTAACGTACTGATAAACAGACACAAATATCAGAAATCATTTTTGAGTTTCATTGCGTTCATAAATCCCCTAAATAATAGTTTGACTTGTATATCTTCTATATATAGGCAGTGACTAGTTACGATTTTATTATAATACTAGTTTATGCCCGCGGCTCCGCCCGCGTATGTGTCGGTTATCGCGGCAAATAGTAGCCTATTTGTTATTTTAATGTATAAGCTATATTACTGTAAAGTTTCATCCAAATCCGTTCAGTAATTTTAGCGAGAAAGAGTAACAAGCATCCTCACAATCTTTCAAATATGTATATAATATTAGTTGAATAGGATATTAACAATAATCTTTACCTAAATGTATCCACTGCACTTTCAAGGCTAAACCTATTTTAATGAAACTCGGTGCAAGATACTTCGGTCTTTGAATAAAGTCATTCGCTAACATGCACATGGCCGGATCCACTCATATCCTTCATTTGCCATTCTAGAAAATTACAAAGCTAAAATAAATTACAGTGTTTTGTACCAAAAGAAAAGTTAAATACCATCCATTATATTATACGACATTGTTATGATTGTCTACGATACCGATCGATAGCATGTAATAGGGTAGACTTAAATGCTAAGTGTACTTAAGTGATAAAATCAGAAACGTGTGTTTTGCAGATGTTTTAGCTCATTGTTATTATACTTGACAGGCATTCTTATGTTTTATGACAGAGGGGGCACTGGTAATGGATCACCTAACGAATAGTGGCTGCCGTTACCCTTGGTTACCTTTAACACGAACCACAGGAACGGTGCCATTTTTTGTTAAAAGAGTAAGGTGTTTTCTGAAGGTTTGATACACACAATTTAATGGATCGCGCTATATATGAATTTAAAGCTGAAAATGTAGGAACAAAATAATAGACTATTACTGCCTCGGTGGCGCAGCGGTAGCGTATGCAACTGCTGTTCTTAAGGTCTCGGGTTCGATTCCCGGGTCGGATCAAATGATCAACAAATGTTTATTTCGGAGTTTTGGTGTTTTCTATGTATGATATGTATGTATTTACAAAAAAAAAAGTATATATGTATTTATATCAGCTGTCTAGTACCCATAATACAAGCTCTGCTTAGTTTGGGGCTAGATGACGTTGTGTGTTAGATGTCTGAAATATTTATTTATTTATGTATTTGTTGTTGTTGTGTATATAGTTGACTACACGGTTGGCCCAGTGGTTTCAGTGGTCGTACTTGCTTCGGCAGTACATATACTAAAATTGGAACGATACAGAGAAGATAAGCATGGCCCCTGCGCAAGGATGACACGCAAAATCGTGAAGCATTCCACATTTTTTTTTTCCCGGATGGCGTAAGGAAGCGATTCCCAGATCTCTCCCGTCTCAGGCGCAGAGTGGCACACCGTGGTTTTAGTCGGTTCGATTCCGACACACCGCCCCGCCGCCACCCCAGTGAGGTGAAGGCCCGTTTCCACACTACAAAAAAAGTGGTTTCAGTGGTCGCCACACCGCTTCCTACTGCGCCAAGTGTTGTAGGTTCAAATCCCTCGAATCACTTCACACAAAGTGATCCCTAGGATCACTTTGTGTGATCCATAAATTGTTGTTCTAAGTCTGGGTGTACTTTGTGTCCGTTTCATGTATGTTTGTGAAGATCCCGTGATACAGTAATATATATTCTTAATGCGGGAGTTGCCTCATAAAAAGAAGGAAAAGAAAAGAAAAGAAAGATTTATATGAGTGATGGAAAAAGCATTACCATTTTATACTTTTTTAAGACTTCTATAAAAATAAATAAAATTAAAGTTTCGATTTGTAATATCAGGTTAACAGCTTCTCGCTAAATAAACTTGAAAAGTTTGTGTACATCAAAAAAGCAATTTTTGAAGTGAAAACTTCTTCTATAAGCGCGTTAAGCAACAAAAATCAATTTTTGGTAGGGGGAAATCTTATGAGTTCGCGTCACTGCCTCACCATCACTGACATGCTAACGTCACAAAACTTCTTTAGCCGCATTGAGCACTCTTTGGTAGGAGAAAATCTTATGAGTTCCCGACACCGTCACCGCGTCACCGACATGCTGACGTCACAAAACTTCTTTAGTTACGTTGAGCACTTTTTGTGCAGGAAAATTTTATGGATTCGCGTCACCGACAAGCTAACTTTTGATGTTGATAATTTGAATTTAAACATTATGAATTTTCTAATTTTACACATTAATTTTATAAATAGCATTCTAAGTAATTTTCTAAGAAAGTTTTTACTTCTATCGGCTGTTCTTAGGACTGCCAATTTTTTTATTATCGTCTGTCTATCTGTTTATTTGTTTCGGCTGATCTCTGGAACGGCTGAAACAATTTCGACGGCACTTTCACATTAACCTAAGCTACTTTTTTAGACTAGCTTCGCCTCACAATTTAAATCATGTTTGCGGATCACCGCGGGAAGAAACGTGGGGCTAAGCTAATTAAAAATAAAAAAGAATACGATCCTAAAAAGTTAAGCTTGCAAAGGAAAGTTTTAAAAAAAATGGCGGCCGTAACAGTATTATTTTATTTTAGGTGGGATTAAAAAATGGCTGTATGTATAACTTCACAAACTGAGCCATGAGGTGTTATCCGCAGTACAACAGTAACTCTGGGTAAAGCCGCGGAGCGAAACTAGTCTAAAAAAGTAGCCATAGTTACTCCTTATATCATCAGCTATCTGCCAGTGAAAGTCCCGTCAAAATCAGTACTGCAGTTCCAAAGATTAGCCGGAACAAACAAACAGACAGACAAAAACGGTAAAAAACGTTGTTTTGGAACATGTACCGTGTTATTTTAATATTACAAACAGATACTTTAATTTTATTTATTTGTATATATGTAAAGATAAAACTTTCCTTCAATTCAACATAAAACGTGCTTACCAGTAGCAACAAATATATTAAGAATGTATGCTTGCAGTCACTAGCTGAATAATTTAAAACGATTTTTCTAATAATCAAAAAAACGTAATCAATGCGATAAGCGCAACACCACTCGCTCCGTTCTTAAACTCGCCTCAGTACTATATTCCATCTATCTGTACAGCTATCATCAGTTAACAAAGTTTATTTCCAAATGAAATTCACTAAATACCCTGTAGTCAGCTTTTATCGCAATCAAGGCTCGTTTACCCATAGCTAAACTAACATTTCTAATATTATAAATCTAAATCGTGCGAGAGCTATAGTTCTGTATATTAAACATGGCTCGTCCTGCGTTTTTTTAGTTTTTATGGAATAGGGGCCAAACCTACAACACAGAGGCATCGCAAGTGCGTTGCCGGCCTTTGGGGGATTGGGAGAGGGATAGGATCGGTGTATAATCTTCCGGTATCCTCACTCACTCGGTGAAACACAGTGCCAGCTCTGTTTCACACCGGTTTTCTGTGAGGCTCTGGTATCACTACGGTGGAACCGGCCCATTCGTGGCGCAGCGTGGCTCTCCCACGTCACCATGTTTAAGACCGTTTCACAGAAACCAATTGTAAACCTATTCTTGCCTTGTATTAGATGTATTTCACCGAATGACCAACCCCTACGTTTAACCCGACTACGACTATTTATAGGCTATTTATAGACTACCAGATCGGCTACTCTTCGTTTTAGGTATAGCCTAAAAGGAAGAGTAGCCGATCGCGTAGTCTATAAATATGTATAAAAATTACATACAGTGGAACATACAACCTCCTCCTTTTTCGAAGTCGGTTAATAACACTTCAACTACAGAAGCGGTGTTGATAAGTCAGTTGTCAATAGATTCGTAATAATAACACAGATGACATATGCTATGTACATTTTAGTATTTACATAGTCGGGATATAGTTTCATAAATTTCTTGTTTTACCTACGTGCAAATCTCCTCATTCCAGCGTTACCGGACTTCGCGATAAAAATGCTCTCGTGTACTTTTAAATTCTCGTATTTTAAAGACCCTGCATGACAAACATTATTAATTTTCATGAACTTTGCTGTGACAAGCTAAATGAAACGACGAACGAAAATAATTCTTGATGAATTGTAATCATATTTCTTACGGATGAGTTACAATAATTTTTAAAAGTAATAAAACTTAAAACTTCACGGATGACCTTTTAAGAAAAAAAATCATAGTTCAAAGAGCTTAGTGACAATAAAACGATAACTTATCCGTGTAAAACAAACACATTCAGGAATGACCAGTTATTCAATGTCTTCTTCACAGCATGATACCAGCGATAAAAAAAACAAACTTGTACAGCTTCATTTGTTCCTGTCAGTGCAAATTTTTCGCGAGGCAATAAAATGAATGAAAAAATTTATGGTTGATACGGGGCAGAGAGATACCGCCGCCAATAAACACCTACAACTCAAAGGTCACAAGTGAATTGCCACCTTTCCTTCAGTCTCAAAGTCAGCGGTGTCCTGTAAGCTTTAGTCTTATGCGTTTTGTGGAATACGAGGTAACAAGCGTTGCAATTAATTAAAAATGGAAAGCCGTCGAATGACTTTTGATGGATACTAACTTTTGACAGCAGCGAATCAACTTTTGACATGTCCCGTGATCGTCAGCAGCGAATCAACTATTGACAACATCACGCGATAAATTTTAAATGGACAAGGCAACTACACAAAATTCCTTTAGTGAAAACGACATTTAAGTTGATCATCAGTGTAATCGTTTAATGGTAGTGTTTAGTTTATTTACCTTTTGGGTATTTTTCTACTTCAAAAAACAGCTCTAAAATATTTAAATAAAGTACCTAATCAGATTTCTGATAGACATACTTATATTATGTTTTTAAATACGTGTAAAAGATTAATAATATTCGCACAGAAAGAAATATGGCACTTGTAATGCTTCTATCGAATCGGCTAGGAATCGAATCCACATCCTTGGGCTTAGCAGTCTGGGTCACTAACAGTATTTTAACTATCACAAAAGTTAAATATAAATTATGATTAAAAACTTGTTCCAAAATCATAGAATTTTCACATTTTTGCTATAGACATACAGAAACACTAATATTTTGTCTATACAGTGCTTAGTTTAACTCATACTTCACTGTAGTATACTGTAAAGTAGATAACACTACAAGTAAATTTTTATAAAGACACTCAACACTAGCGGAATGTCGGTAAGGAAATAAATATCTACGCAAGACAAGCAAGCTCCGCTCTGATAATGTTATTCATTCATGGGCTGTAAGAAATGAGTGTAAGGCCTCTCTGTAATGTATACCTGTGCCTGACTTGTCTTTACATAACTTAAGTTAACGCGCCTCCCGCCATTTATCTTTTGTACATTTAGTAACTTTTTAATATGAAAAGTGGCGGGTAACTATTGAATTTGGTGTTCAATGTATTTTTTTAAAAATTAAATGTTTGATTTTATTTGTAACTATGTATATGTAATAAGAAGTAATTTATTATTTTTACCTTCTAATATATATATATATATTTGGTCATTGTCGCGTGAAATTGGAGAGGCCTATGTCCATCAGTGGACTGCGATAGGCTGACGATGGTGATGATGATGAACAACTCTTCTGAGTCCGGAATGGAAAACAATAATGTACTTCTATACAATCAGCTAACAAGGTAAATACGGTAATATTTAGTAGAATCGGAATAGAAAGACTGTGGAAATTATTATTAATATTAACTATTGTGAAGACGGGTAGTAGATAAACGTAGTGTGGCGGCATCTGGCACGATGAATGACGATTTGAGAGAAACCGTTGTTGAATGCGGACTGTCCAAGTTCTTGATAGTTGAATCTCGTTGAAGGAGTTCTCCATTAAATAGAGAACGATGACAAGCTATTGATGAAAGGCGGATTGTTGTTGTTTGTTTATAGTAAATGATAGTCGTGAAAATATTGCGCTACAATAACTGCTATTACTACGGGCCGTTGTCGAAATTTGATGGGTCTTGTGAACCGCCCCATTCACCAGTACTCAATTGGACAACTTACAAGTGACGGCGATAGTGCTGAATGTTATTGTTTTATGCCCCAGTATCTTTCTTAAAACTCACCTGGTGGTCGTAGTCTATATGGTTTGTATATGGAATACTTGCATATTTATTTGGCACGAACTTTTCAATATATTTTTATGCAGCCCATTTTGAAAATATTTTGTTCTTAATGAACAAAGATGTGGCCTGGACGCTCTGCGGCGTGATAGACCGATGACTTGAAGAAAATGGTTGGCAGTTGATGCTTGCTGGCTGCCCAAGACCTGGATGATTAGCGCTCGATGGGGGGAGGCCTTCATTCAGCAGTGGACGGCAGTAATCTGAAAAGACTATCAAAGGTTGTAATAACTAAACATTCAAAAAGATCTTAAGAGTCAACTGCCTGGGTATGAATTACCGTTGCGAATTTAGAGGTCTTGAAATAGACTCCAGACTCAAGTTGGCAGGAGCAAGGGAAATATGTCTACGTGGGGGAATTTTGACGGTGCCAACCCAGGTTGTTTGTGCGGTGCAATCGAAACGATGTCTCATCTTGTATAGTGACCTGCGAGTCCGGACACCTGCAAGAAGGAGGATTTGATGGCTGCCACCGACAATACAAACAAAATAGCACTGTTCTATACTGCTAAAAACACAGTTATAAGTTAGTTATACAATTATAGTTACACCGACACGAAATGTTTGTCGCTGAAACGCTAACACGAATAAGATTAAATCGATTAGGGAACCTTTCCTAATTATCTAGAACTATGAATTAAAACACAATTATATCTCCGAAAAATCTTATCACAAATATCTAGAACACGATCTTTATATTGGTTTTGTATCGAACTTAGATCTATACAGGTATGTATGCTATAGTACATCGATACGTAATGGCTGACGTGCTGAATGTGGCGATTGAGCTGTCAAAATGGTGCCCAAGAGCTGAAGACTTAACATACTATGTATTCAGCTGCACCTTTTAAAATACGCGCCATATTTACTGCGCAGGCGCTACAAGTGTTGGGGATATTTACGGTGGAAGAAAACGTTTGTTTATGTGTTGTTTTCTGTTTATCAAAAGCACCGCTGATTATTGAAACAGATGATAAAACAATAGTTGTCTATGGTTCAAATAGGTTGTATAAAACTAGCTATTGCTCGCAGCATTGCTTGGAAATATAATTTTTTCGGCATAAAATCTCTGAAGCGATAACAATTGATTACTGCGAATTAGTAACAAACAAGCAATCATTTTTGCAGTCATTCATTAAAATTAATATGAATTTTTCAAGAATGGATGGTGTAATATTCTTTTTTTAAATAATTTAAAATGCTAGGTTCGTTATCGTTTTCAGTTTATTGTTCAAAACATTCCACATGTGAAATTAGAACGAATAAAAACGAAATCGAATTGATGTTTACCTTTTTATATCATTTACAAAATAGCGGGGCTTTACAATAATCGATTAATATTATGTAGATAATATGATATCCCTCCTATTATTAAAAAACTAACTCTAGCGAAGCAGATGGTCGCGTTTGAGTTGTAAAATAAAAAAAAAGTAGGTATATTGACTCATTTCGTTTTCTTTTACCGTTTTCGTTTATTTTGCATGATAAGAAGAATGTTCTGTAAAAGAGCATGGATATAATAATGAGTATAAATAAATATGTACGGTATATACCTATATTTTTCTTGCCATGGCCAAGTTTGCAAAAATAAATCAATTCAAAAAGGCATCCATCTGAAACTGGAATAGTAATGTTTATGTAAGTTGTCATATGGTAGACAGAATTATGACCGATCATTAATTTTATTGTAACCAATTGACTTGAATGGTGTTTGACTACCGACGCCATATTGAATTTTTTCCGCGCAATGTTGACGCGAGCAGGTGCGCGGATGTTGAAAGTTGCGAATAACTAAATTCATCATAAATAATGAATGGTCCGTTCGATTAAACGAACGCTTTTTTCTGTTTACACATTCAGAAGATAAACACGTTAGAAAGGAGTTAGAGCTACTGACATTATGATAATGCCAGTGACGGTCTAACAGTGCGTAAATCATTTTTTACCGTTTTGATTACATTTCATTAGAAAAATCACGAGTTTCTTCAAGACCAGTCAGTAAAGATACAACTGCATAATGTTGCCAACCTACATGGTTAGTACAGCGCAAGTCTTATTATCTATACTTACTATGTAGGGAAGAGGTAAAGAGTACCGTCTCATTTAGGAGAAAATTTGAAAAAAGAACTCGATCTGTATTGACAACAAAGGTTCCAGTGCCTGCCACAATAGCGCTGGGGTCCTTCAAACTACAATATGAACACGACTGCAGTAGGAGTGAAGTTTACTTTGTTCAAGCATTTAAACATTTTCTTGACTTTAAAATATTTTAGTAAATACAACCAAAATAGTGCTATAAAACGTTATTCTAAGTGCTTTTGGCGGTTTCTTTTGACTGCCTCGGCGCAGTGGTAGCGTAAGCGACTGCTGTGCTTGAGGTCTCGGATTCAATTCCCGGGTTGGATCAAATGTTTGTATGATCTGCAAATATTTGTTTCGGAGTTTGGGAGTTTCTATGTATAGTATGTATGTATTTACAAAAAAAGTATATATGTATTTATATCTCAGTTGTCTAGGACCCATACCACAAGCTCTGCGTAGCTTTAAGACTAGATGGCGTTGTGTGTTAGATGTCCAAAATATTTATTTATTTTATTTGCTACTGCAGCGTCACCCTTGTTGGATGCCTTTTTACCCAACTGCGAAAGATTATGTTTTTCGAGTGTATATATGCTTGTATGTATATATGCATGTGTGTATATTTCTTTAGCACGTCCTAGAGCCTAAATGGCTTGTCGTATTTTTATGTGAGTTGTGTCAATAGATCCCTCTTAGCCGTGAGAGTGACACTGGGAAGAAAGAAAGAAACTAATCTCAAATATGTGATTGATTGTTAGAATTCTACTGTGACTTACATATTGTAGTTTAAAATTGTAACTGTTTAAAAATAATTTAGTTCAAAAAATTTAAGTTTCAAAGAATAAAACTAGTACTCGCATATCTTTAAAAAAATATGGTAAGTTAACATCAAATTTTTTGCCATTTTCTTTGAGTCATTAACTTAAAAATTTTCGCTTTCTATAATCTCAAACTCACCACGGCAATTCTTGCGTTTTGATCAGGTTTTACATAAGCCACCCATCAATAGACCAACCTTTAACACCACCTTATAACTAGTTTTCTCTTTGTTTCTCCAAAATATTTTTATCCGTCCTAAGGTTGCCAAGAAGAGAAAGATTATGGTAATATGGCCGCCCTTTGTACACTACATTTCAGACATTTTGTGTGCTCTCTTCTAACTCAGTGTTCAAACGAAGAGGTTCGTTTCTCTCCTAATGTCTATTCTTTGCCTCTCTTTGAAGAGTTCTTCCATCGTTCTTAACGAAGACATAAACATGTTAGAACAATACTCGTCCGTCGGCACTCATCAACCACTCAAGTCAAGTTTAATCCCGGAGCATGCAAAATGCCGACTTCCCGGACATTCCGAGATCATTCTTGTACGAGATTGATAAGGCATTATGTTTGTCTCCGCTCTAGAGATTATTGTTTCCCGTGGAGTTTGTTCTAATTAATTATTAAATTAAGTTTGCTGGGTAAATTTAAAGAAAATATTTCAAATTAAAAGTAATTAATCACAGAAAACCAGTGTGAAACAGTGCCTACGCTGTGTTTCACCGAGTGAGTGAGGCAGGTGATACCGGAGGCCCTTAATCCAACAATCCAATCCAACCCTTCCCCTCATCCCCCTCCCCATCCTCCAAGGCCGACAACGCGCTTGTGACGCCTCTGGTGTTACGGGTGTCCATGGGCACGGTAATCGCTTACCATCAGGCGATACGTCTGCTCGTATGCCCCCTTTTTTCAATAAAAAAAAATCCTGTAAAAAATAAAATCACATATGATGGCACAGTTGGCCTAGTGGTATAGGCGAACTCCACTCTACGCTGCTATCTACTGCGCCAATTGTTGTGGGTATAAATCCTACATGGGACTACGATCCATAAATTGTTGCTCTGAATCTGAGTCTTCCTTATGTCCGTTTTATATATTTTATATTTGTAAAGTCCCCCGCGACACATAACAAAAATTCCTAAAGCGGGAGTTGTGCTTTTAAAATAAAATAAAAATTCCACACCAAAAAATACTTCAGGATTTTCGTCTATTAGTATACAGTTATGCATTTGTATATAGTATATATAACACAAGACATTGAAGAAATCTGAATTGCATCTTAACAAATATTAAAAGAATTCCTGTTTGATTATTTAATAATCGATGTTGGAGCTAGAAACTTGATACAAAATCGATTCTATACCGTATCTACTTGTGTAGGTCGCACAGCAATCCTTGTAGGAGTACAAGGCATGAGTTATCTTAATTAATCTCACTGCAAATTGATATCATTTACGCCTGACTGAGATATGAAAATGTTGGTAATTATAACGTCCGGTCGGCTTTCAAAAATAGATTCAGGTTTATTAGTATAAAAGTGACCCGGTTCGGCTTAGAAATTTTCAGGTTTTCTGTTGTATAGTATGCATATGTTACACGTACTAAATTTCCTCTTGAATCACTCTCCTTAAACTGAATTAAAATCCTCAAAGTAGTTTAAAATATCTAAGCTAACAGACAGCGGCAGTGAAACGAAATAATACCGTTAAACGAACAAGTCCTGTATTAAATAAATCTCCAACGATTCCCATGAGACTGCTCCAACGATTTTCATGAAATTTAGTACGCAGAGAGTTTCGGAGCCCATTTTTAGAAAATCTTTCTAAAAAGGTTCCTGGTGGTTCAAATGACCCGTCACTTTTCGACACGGGCCCGTAGTCAAGTACACATTGGCAACAATACTAAAAGAAAATAGGGATAGAGGTGTCTTCTTTAAGTAAAAGTACAAAGTCGTTCCTTCGGTCGATCAAATGCCAAGTTACTCCTTATATCATCAGCTATCAACCAGTAAAGAACAAACAGACAGACAGTTTTTTTTAATTTTCACGTAATTGTCGTATAAACTTTCATATCCATTGAGTGAACTGTTAATTTGAAGTAACAGATACTTTAATTTTTTTTATTTGTATAGATGTATTAATATCACATCATACAACGAGTAAACTGACCGGTCCAAGAGCAGTTTAAATACTTTAAGTAATAAGCTGACACTCATCCGTTAATCTATACATTATAAGTCTGAAGACACAGGGATCTAGATTTAATGCGATTATTTTTTACTTAATAACTTTTTTACTGGAGGTTTTAATGTTTAAGGGTTTTGTTTACTGAGTAATATGTTACTGTTAAAAAAATGGCAATGAGTTTCTTTGCCAGTATTCTTCTCATAAGACTCTTATTTGTATTTTGGAAACTGGAAGTTATAAATCGACATAAACGGGCAGTAGACTTTGGAGTTTTCACCTAATTTACCTTGACAATCCAGTACAAGCTGTGGCGTCAGTTTGTGTTGATTTATGATTTTTAACTGTAGCTTCAATTTAACGTTTATAAATGTCACTTAGTGTCTTTATTGAATAAAGGACTTTGAAATTTAGAGTAGAGTAGATATGTCATCCTGTGTGGCCTGACTGATGAAGTCACATCATCAACAGCCTTTATCGGTCCATTGTTTTACATAATCGTCTCCTCAGAAATAAGCTTTAAGTCTACTATATCACACTGGTCAGACGGGTGGATGACTGATGAAGTAATCCCTATAAATAGCCAATTGGCTTTTCATCTATTGGTTAATGTCTGAGATTGCCAAGTTATTACATAAATGTTCGATAGATGGCGCTATGCCATCTCACTAGATCGCACTATGATTTCATGACCAGCAGTAGTATGAATGAAAACTGATGTAATTTGGTTTTCTTGCTCCGATACATCGCAAACCTCTAGTGGTTGCTGCTAGTGATTATACATCGAGCACAATTTTACGTATACGTAGGCCTAAACGACACCAACATCGTTCAACTTAGAGTGTACCCCAATACGGTTTCGAACCTGCTGCTGGAGCCAAAATAAGCTTCGCGCTAATTTCAGATAATGGGTCTTAGTCATCCTAGTTGGCCAATAACGCCCCTTTTTTTTACGTGTGGAAACCCCCTCGGGCATTCACCCCACCGGGGTTTACGTAGGGGCGGTGTATCGGAATCGATCCGACTAAAACCACACGGTGTGCCACACCGCGCCTGAGACGGGAGAGATCCGGGAACCGCTTTCTTACGCCATCCGGACCCGACCAATAACGCCCAACCCAAGGACTGTACCCCTTGGACGAAGTTTCTTAATAAATGACCGGTCTGAGCCCTCAGCGCTCACCAATAGCCCGCGTAAAGTTGTAGAGGCCACTAAGTCCAACAGTTATATATAGTCCACACAAAAAATAAAAAATGACTTACCTTTAGACTGTCTTTAATGCTATTTTGTAACTTGTTACCTGGTGAAAAATATAACTAACTAGTTGTTAACAGTCACTAGTTTCAATTATGGCTCCTGGGGGTACATTTGTTCAATGGCAATACAGGTAGCATTGATCTCTGGCGACAAACAAACCTTTAATTAAAATGACGTAAATTAAATGCATGATCGTAATAAAATTACAGGCATTGAGGTTCAGGTACTGCCAATTACTCTGTACGAATACACTGGTAACATCCACGTAGCTCGTTAGGACATCCTCATTTTTATATGTATAACATTAGTGGCAACATTCGTTTATTTTTAATTGCTCAGCTAACTTGCTTAAAAGAGGTACTATTGATTTCAAAATTTACCTCGCTTTCGAAGGTAAGCTGTATTATTTTCAAATTTTGACTGCTTCTGTGGTGCGGCGGTAGCGTATTTGACTGCTGTGCTTGAGGTCTCGGGTTCTATTCCCGGGTCGGACCAAATGTTTGTATGATCTGCAAATATTTGTTTCGTAATTTGGATGTTTTCTATGTATAATATTTATAAATTATAACTGATATAAATCAGTTGTCTAGTACCCATAACACAAGCTTAGCTTTGCGGTGTGTGTAAGATGTCCGAATTATTTATTTATTTTGATTAGTCATCATTTAAGCACCACCTATGGGTGTTTTCAGATCTAAAACTTAATGTAAACCAAAGCAAGAGCCGGATGCTATTGATTTATTGTTTTTTGTACGCAGAATCCCTCTTAATACGACAAGAAGTTGACTACAGTGTATCATATCAGCGATTATTATCGCGACAATCGCAAGATTTTATCTGTTGAATACATTGGTTGCGAAGTGTTGCACCTGTACTGATAGTCGGAACTTAGCAAATTTTATTTCTAACTAAAATAAAATAGACACAATTAACTTTATCTGTACTTACGTTCGCTCATGTTGTTCTCATTAATAAAAAAACCGGCTCGGCCGGAGTGATACCACGGCCTCGCTGAAAATCGGTGAAATAGCGTAAGCGCTGTTGACGTTGAGCTGGTAAGTTGAGTGAGGACACCGAAAGCCCATACCCCAATCTCTTTTCCTATCCCCCTCCCCTTTTCCCAAACCTGCAACGTACTTGTGACGCCTCTGCTTTGGTATTGCGGGTCTCCATGGTGGCAGTAATCGATTACCATCAGGTTTGCCCCCTATTCTATAAAAAGACCCTGGATTTCGTAAGCATTCATAAATGCTCTCATCATTCCACGCACCAAAATTGTTTATCTCCGTCACTTGGATAACTAGCATTTCAATGCTACGCTCTTTTTAAGAAACTTTTTACCTTGTCGATCTATAGAACAAATTGGCACCTGTAAGGCACCACCACTGGCCGGCCGGTTAAGCCGCGCAGGTATGCTGCATCGGAAGGCCGCAGATATTCTCATTTCTGATAAAACCTGATAACCAGGGAAGAACCGGCGGCTAGTAGTTTGCGTATCAAGGCTGGCATTACAGTCACCCGCCGGCATGGTATGTTAGAGCCCTAATATTTCCAGACCGACACCTTTAAGAAAAAAGTGTACTATTTCACGCCATTATTGATACCTAGCAAGGAAATCTCATTAAGCTCCATATCTTTTTTATATAGGATGTTATTTAAAGAAAATCTAGCTTTCAAATGTTACGTCCAAAAATAGATAGTTAACCAAAGAATGTACTGAAGTCTATTAATTTACCTAAGTCTCAATGGTCAATGGTGGTCGTAGAACTAATGTAAACCAGTACCGGCACAGAATACACATTGTGTGTTAATATATGCCGATGTTTGCTAACGCGCACCATCTCTGAATAATTGGACTCGAACCACACGCATGCCAACAGTATTGTACTCATATTTTACATATACTTTTGCATTTATTATAGTATCTATCTCTTTTTGTCATTCTACAAAGAAATTAAGAAAATGAACAAACCAGATAGACATACAGTAGTAGAATCTGACATCTCAACTTGCTAATAGACAATATTGATGTCATAGACAATTTAGACATCAAACTACGCTGAAAAACGTCGCTACAAATTGAACGAAAATAGAATCAAACCCTACATCTACCTGTCATCCGTATAGAAGGCCAAACCCCCTTTTGTTGTAGAGGCTTATGTCCAGGCAGCAGTTTACTATTAAAAGCTGTTGGTGAATTAAATATTTCAGCTAATGAATTATGACTGTACTAACTTACCTCAGGAACTTTCAGGAACCAAACCTCTCCTCTCCCAGATTCTACTTCTTCAGTAAGGTAGTGACGACAATACGACCTTCAAAGCTTCAAGAAAAGAGCGTACTACTTCTTAAAAGGCCGGTAACGCATCGATATCGCATCAACGGCATCACAAATGTGATGCCTATAATGTTGCGGGTGTCCGTGGGCGGCGGTAATCGCTTACCATCATACCATCAAGAGATATGTCTGCTTGTTTGCAACCTATATCATAAAAAAATGACTTACTTGTGCCTCATCAGTTGAAGGCGTTGACGGACTGGCGATCCAATTGCTCGTTAAACCCTGCCTCATAAAAAAATCCTCGGGGTTTGTCTTATAAGACATATTTCAAACTGTTAATTTTGTCTACGGCACCGTCAGTGTACTTGTTGGTTATCGGATGGTGCTTTGAACTGATATAACTACTTTATATATCACCCGTTCTTTGTTTATTGATTGAAATAAAACAAACACTAAACATTAAAATTAGTTTAAGCGATACATAAAACACACATCTAAATTGATTAAGCCACTTCTGCAATTAACACTCACAAACGTATAGAAAATACACAAAAAATCTCATTTTAAATTAATAAAAAACCAAGTTTGCTCTAATGAGCGTTCATTCGTTGAAATATTCAATTGTCCAGCGTCAGTTTTGGTTTGCAGATTAATCTATTACGTTCACAATCATGCAACTACCTACTTCCTTGGAATTCAGCTGTGTGAGACTTCCTTGAAGTAACATTATAATAAAATGGCCGATATAAGTAAAAGAGTCATTGTTGTATGAACGATGTGTATTTGAGAAAAATATCATTTTTAAGAACATTTTTGTACTTATATACATAAGTTGAGCATACAAAGAAGTGAAATCACTCAAAAAATCTCAGAAAAAAAAAACGAATGAATGAGACATAAAGTGGTAGGAATTGATATAAATCTAGAATAAGATTAGGACGAGTTCGAGGAGTTTCTCGATTGCTTAGCTTTAGTTGTATTTTTTTAAGTCCATGTAGCAATTTATCTCTGCCTTCAAAGCAAACCTCCGTCGCTATGATTAATTTGTTATTTAAGACACTTATCTTGACTTAGATATGGTGATTTTAGGGAATCCAACAGCCAATATGCACTAGGATCCAATCATTTACAATTTATTAAGTAATACTGTAAAATAAATACCTACTTCTTAAAGATATTAATTCAGTACCAATAACTATAAAGAGTTATTTGTAATTTCCTATTCGTTCAAAGTCGAATAACTCTTAATTCAAACTACCAACTTTAGTAAAGTAATCATTTCAATAAGTAATTTATACTATTGATTGTCGGCACTTGATGGAACTTGTTGCAATACATTCTAGAATTAAATTTACTTGTACTTATTTCAAAATAATGGAATAAGTACAAGTGAATTTTATTCTAAAATGTATTTCAATAAGTGACATATAAAACGGTAAATGAACAACTACTGGAAACATACCTTATCAACAAGAGACGTGGAAAATGATGTGGGCTATAAGTTCTATGCACAAGTACAAATCGACAGAAATGTGTTTCTCGCACGCAAACATCACATGATTCCCCTGTAATTGGTAAGGCAGGTGCAACTGAGATTGATGCTTGTTGTAGGCAGATGGATAATTTGTGGATCATGGTCTGTTGGTTATGAAACCCTTAAAGATTATCACTTCACAGAGCCTNAGGGCGGAGGCAGTGTCGACCAGCTTGGGAGCAAGCTGTCGGAAGTGCTCGTCGAAGAGCCACCTACCGTCGAGGATCAGGCCCAGATACCTCATCTGGGCCCGAACCGGTACGAGGACCGAGTTGACCACTATGGAGGCGCCGGGGGGCGGCCCGCGACGGGGCCCATGGAAGAGCAGGGCCTCCGTCTTGTCCAGGGCCACACGCAAGCCCAGCGCCTCGATGCGCCCGACCACCAGAGAGACTCCCCTGGTGGCCAAGCTATCAAAACCTCACGCAACCCAAGCCAAACAGTCCGTTTACACGGTTGCGTTTGTGGAGAAGAAGCACATGGTAATGCGTGCAGGCCCCGAAAGACAAACATTAAATTGGCATAAACTGAAACATATAACGAAACAAAGCAACTACAAAAGTAAATGTAAAAGTTACTGCAATAGGATTATATTATCCTGTGTCTTGGGATATTACAGACATTTATGAAACGGGCATAAAGAACTCTCGGACTCAGAATCACAGTTGGTGAATCACAAAAATGTCCCGGGATCAACGCCACAACATACATACTTCGTGACCGTTTTAACCTGTATGTCATGTCCAATACATAAATATATAATTAAATAAGAATTTGCACTTAAAAATGTGAAACTCAGCCCTCCAAATACCAAGAAATGATACTGGACCACTTTCTATGCATGATATTTATATTAAAAAAAATCGTTTAATATTTCAACGGCAATCGCATTATAGTGCCTTAATATTAAATGAATACAAAACAATACACACAAGCTATTTATGGGCTAATTGAAAAATGTTGCGGCGTGGTCGTATCACTACTTCAAGGATAATTATGGTATTTTACAAGTATTTTGGTAGAAAGAATTCAGAACCGTTTTATCAAAAGGTATTTAAGTCATACTTTATATTACGACTATTTTATTGTTTACTAGCCGGGTCAAACAAATAACACCCGCGTTTAACGCGACGGCGCAAAGTTAAGAAAATATCCTATATAAAAAGAAACCCTTTATCCGTCTCCTGGTTCCAAGCTACTTTACCCACCAACTTTCAGCCAAATCGGTTCAGTCATTCTTGAGTTATGATTAGTGTTACTAACACGACTTTCTTTTATATATACAGAATGTAGTTATTACCAGATAGTAAATACAGGCCTTCTTATTAGACGCTGCGAGGACAGACGATCTTTAAAAAATTACTTAAGCGTGCCCTGAATGAGTAGATGAACTCACATTTAGGCTAAGCGACAGAACAAACTGCAGTTCATGCTTCTCTCTTATGTTATTATAAAACTGCCTCGTTGGTCCTGCGGTTGACGTATGCGACTGCTAATCAAGAGGACTCGGGTTCGAATCCCGGGTCAGGCCAAAAAGTCTTATTTAGTTTTTTCTGATTACAGAAATATTTAATAACTGTTCTGTACAAAGTTGGGGTCTGAACCCCCGTGCTTCGGAGAGTACGTAAAGCTGTCGGTCCTGTATCTCTCCTCGGTCATGTCAGTCTGTTTCATCAGATTATGAGAGAAGGAGAACAGAGGGNTTTAAGTGACATGCATTTAATTACTATTTTCAGAAAACTCTATTTGCTTTAAAGTGTCTTTCTTAAGTTCGTTTTTGATTAAATTTTTTAAAACATAAACTTACATTGAAAACTTGTACTTATAGCTTAGATTGTTATCTATACCATGATGATCATATTTCATGTTCCTATTTATTTATCGTGGGAGAGCCAAGCTTCAGCATCATCAGATATGTTGAAGCATAAATAGGCCGGTTCGTCCGGTTTCACAAAACAACGCTTGCGCTGTATTTCACCGAGTAAGTGAAGATATCGGAAGCCCATACTGCAACCGTTCCCCATCAACCGAACTCCATCCCCTTTACTAAATTCCCCTACCCATCCTCCAAACGCCAACAACGCACTTGTGACACCTCTGGTGTTGTCTGTGAGCTGCAGTAATCGTTTAACATCAGGCTCGTTTGCCACCCATTCCATAAAAAATGATAGTCACTGATATGTGAATGAGTTAAACCATAATACTTTTAATAATAACTTGGTAAAATAATTAATTTGGGACTCTTTTTAGTGCCAAACTTTTCTGGGCCCGTACAGTATTTCGTTGCAGAAATACTCTTATTATAAATTCTAAAGTAACTGTGTGTGTCTGTTAAGCTGACACGGCTAAACCGCTGCACCGATTTCAATGAAACTTCTATGCAGATACTTTGATTTTTGAGGAAGAAAATAGTATAGGCTAGTCTTTACCGCGGTAGCGATTAGATACATTATATAGGGTGGGTCAACCTCAGGCCAGAATTGAAAATATTGTTTTATCAAATAATTGGAGACCCTTTCACAAATGATTCTTTTTTGAGCCTCAGTCGATTAAATATAGCTCACAAACATTCTATCGATACTTTACATCCCTATCCTGACTGATTGAGTGTACCCATTGATAAAATCGATTCATTAGTTAGTTTATGTGAGTCGTAAATTAGCACAATGCGCACCGTTGACCATATCGGTCTGAGCACGTTTCTTGTCTTTTCAATTAATAATTATTAGTATCCACTCTAATAATTTCTACAGGACCAATCAATTCATTTAACAAAAAACGTGGATATTTATAAGGAAAAAACTTTTTTAGGTATGAAGCGACCATCATTGGCTAGAATCTTCTTTTGGGTCTTACAATTTCTGTTTCAAGAAAAGTCTTCAGAGTTCAAAGACAAACCAAATATCTGAACTAAATAGTACCTAAATGAAATCTTAAAGATTGCAGACTAAAAAGATAGCATTTTTTTTTCCAACTTGTGAAGAAGGTGTCAGAAGAAGGTATCAGTCAAACTCTTATCGACTTAATACCATTTTGATGTATCACCACACTAAGATCAGGGGAGTTAATAATTGCCACTGCATTATTTACGAACAACCATTATATTTAGTTTTTGTTGTATAATTGGACTTACTTGCGATAAAATTATTTAAAAGGTTACGATTTGGACGGGAAACAGTTCCTGTGGGGATATAGAAGGAACGGATGCAATTCCAACTGTAAGGACAAGACTGTATTTATTATATAAATGAAACTGAAAGAATATTCTTCTTTCATTTTGATTTTTGATCCCGTGTACAAAGAAAATAATGATTACATCATTATTATATAGTTATTGCATACCTCTAGGCTCTCACATTTGAAATCCATATTAGAGGTGTTATCAAAAGCATTGGCAATCGCCTTTATCACTTCTTGGAAGCCGTTTAGCCAAATGTTCTACAAAGTCTTTAACGTAGACTGCAGAATAATAGTCTTTAATGTGTAAAACTAAAAAGTAAATTAATTAAAGAAACATACAGAAAATACTCAATAGAAATACAAAGTGATTAGAGAGAGAGAGATGATTCGGTCGAAATGGTTCATAAAAGTGTTCAAACATCAGAAATAAATACGGCTATCTTTGTTTGTGCTACCAATGCAATTAAATATTTTAATATACCATAGATAACATCTTTACAATTTATTTGTCTTTTTACACACGCCTGCGAGGACTTGGCAGTCGCTCACAAACTACAAACGCTTGCGTTCGCTTCCTTTTATCTGTGTTCGAAAACCGACACCGACTCGGAACGGCAACAAGCTATCAAAACCTCACGCAACCCAAGCCAAACAGTCCGTTTACACGGTTGCGTTTGTGGAGAAGAAGCACATGGTAATGCGTGCAGGCCCCGAAAGACAAACATTAAATTGGCATAAACTGAAACATATACCGAAACAAAGCAACTACAAAAGTAAATGTAAAAGTTACTGCAATAGGATTATATTATCCTGTGTCTTGGGATATTACAGACATTTATGAAACGGGCATAAAGAACTCTCGGACTCAGAATCACAGTTGGTGAATCACAAAAATGTCCCGGGATCAACGCCACAACATACATACTTCGTGACCGTTTTAACCTGTATGTCATGTCCAATACACAAATATATAAATATATTCATAAACATTACGGGTTACATACCAATTAAATAAGAATTTGCACTTAAAACTGTGAAACTCAGCACTCCAAATACCAAGAAATGATACTGGACCATTTTCTATGCATGATATTTATATTAAAAAAAATCGTTTAATATTTCAACGGCAATCGCATTATAGTGCCTTAATATTAAATGAATACAAAACAATACACACAAGCTATTTATGGGCTAATTGAAAAATGTTGCGGCGTGGTCATATCGCTACTTCCTTGAAGTAATAATAATTATGGTATTTTGGTAGAAAGAATTCAGAACCGTTTTATCAAAAGGTATTTAAGTCATACTTTATATTACGACTTTTTTATTGTTTACAGGCCGGGTCAAACAAATAACAACTGCGTTTAACGCGACGGCGCAAAGTTAAGAAAATATCCTATATAAAAAGAAACCTTATATCCGTCTCCTGGTTATAAGCTACTTACCCACCAACTTTCAGCCAAATCGGTTCAGTCGTTCAAAATTACTTAATCGTGCCCTGAATGAGTAGATGAACTCACATTTAGGCTAAGCGACAGAACAAAGTGCAGTTCATGCTTCTCTCTTATGTTATTATAAAACTGCCTCGTTGGTCCTGCGGTTGACGTATGCGACTGCTAATCAAGAGGACTCGGGTTCGAATCCCGGGTCAGGCCAAAAAGTCTTATTTAGTTTTTCTGATTATAGAAATATTTAATAACCGTTCTGTACAAAGTTGGGGTCTGAACCCCCGTGCTTCGGAGAGTACGTAAAGCTGTCGGTCCTGTGTCTCTCCCCGGTCATGTCAGTCTGTTTCATCAGATTATGAGAGAAGGAGAACAGAGGGTGAACTGATACGCAAACATAGGTGTGTTTGCGGATCAATTGTGCACTATAAGTTATCCTGGCATAGCAGGCAGTAGCAGATAGGCATTGCAGCTAATAAACCCCTCAAGTTCAGTTCATATTATGATTCCTTTCGATAAATGGTCTGGCGATGTAGCCAGCCAGGAGGTGAACTTATAAGCATCTCGACACGACAGCGTGATTTTTAGGGTTCCAAAGACATCGCTGTCCGTCTGTTAGTCCGTGCGTCTGTCACCAGGCTGTATCTCATGAACCGTGATAGTTATACAGTTCAAATTTTCAGAAATGATATATTTTTGTTGCTGCTATAACAACAAACACTAAATAATAGAATAAAAGCAATATTTAAGGGAGGTCGCATACAACAAACATAATATTGCTCGACGTTATTGTATATTATAGTAATAATAATAATAAATAAATATTTCGGAAATCTAACACACAACGCCATCTAGTCCGGAACCAAGCAGAGCTTGTATTATGGGTACTGGACAACTGATACGAATACATAAATACTTTTTTTGTAAATACATACATATTATAAATAGAAAACACCCAAACAAAACAAAGTTTTGCAGATCATACAAACATTTGGTCCAACCCAGGATTCGAACCCGAGACCTCATGGACAGCAGTCGCTTACGCTACCACTGCGCCACCGGGGCAGTCAATAGGTAAACGCTTGAATTAAATATAATGGTACCGAACTCTTCCTGCGTAATTTTTGATTTTATAATTTGTACTAAATGAACAAAAATTCTTTTAACCTAAAACTATTGTAAGAAGACTTCACGGCTAAGCAAACATATGTAAACAAGCACATTATAAATGCCTCTATAGCGCAATAATAACGTATGCCACTGCTGTGCTAAGGCTTAGTTTTGATAGCCGGGTCAGACCAAATGTTGGTATGATATGTATTTAGAAAATAACTAAGGATATAAGTACTGCAGCTGTCATTATACAAGCTCTACTTAATTTTGGGGCTAGATGACAATTGTGTTTATCCAGTATGTATAGTTGTATATGAAATGATTTTTTAAGGGTGGTGACCGCCTGTATCTCATTAAACTTCCACAAGGTATACAAAACAACAGTTTCTGCACGCAATGATTTATTGTTACAAAAAGATTATTTCGTAGGAGCTATTCGTTGCAAGCTTTTGGCGGATTTGTAAATGCATCACAAACCGCTTTGAAGAAACGTGAATATTGAACATGTTTGCCATTAACAAGGATATGAGGTACTCCTCTGAAATGCATTCTTTTACTCACTTCACCGTAATATTTGAGAAGTTGCTTGCCTCTTCGACCTTTAGCGCACCTTTTGATTGCATCAGAATCTATATTCAGTTGCTTTCCACACTGAAAATAAGTTTATCACTTTTTATTGAAGTTGTAAATGACGAGATGATAAAAATATTTAATTATATTGCAACAACATTTGACTCAGGTGCTGGAGATCGCTAAGCAATCTTCGTCCTCCCTAAGCGCAGACCTGAGAGTGATAGATGAGGGCACCTGTCAAAAAAACTTTAAATTTTTTATTTATTAAATGCGTTAGAGCATCGGGGTTCCTACACAGGAGGGGGTCATCTATAAACCGTAGGGTTGACCAGAGGTATTCCAGGGGTTTATTTTCGAGGGTGCAACTGCTAATCAATAAAGTAGTGGACGCAAACATGTCTGAATAGAAACGCAGTATAATCTGAAAAGTACCTTATCAGCCATTTTGTCATTCGAACCGGCTACTTCGTGCAAGTCCATCAAACAAACATTGAAATTGAAGGCTGCCGTGTGATTCTTCACCTTATCTATTGCGCACGCGTGCAACATATTTCCATAACATTCCTCCGGACCGTGTTGACACTCGAAATCGTACGTTCCGTCTCCGTACACGTTAGTCTGTTTTTAAATAAATATAAACAAGCAATAATTTTAAAAAGTTTTTTTTAAAAAGCAAGTTTTTATTACTAGTGAAAATATAAAAAAATAACTTCAAGCCCTTTCCTTTGATACCCATATTGGGTGGGTTGTTCAGAAATATGTGCGCCGCCATTTTATTACGGCGGCCATTTTGGATTAATAATAACACCGATTATTTATAATTACACTATCATCAGAACTAAAGGTATATTTCAGATTTCAGATCAATCGGAAATTGGATCAAATTTAACTTGCAATATTTGATTACAGACAAACATTGGGACAGGTGAAACTATAAAAGGTTGTAAAAAGAAGTTTAAATACAAGAGTAATAAATATTTACATTTTGAATAGGAAAAGCCTAACGGAAAATAAAATAAATACAAGGTATAATGCAGCGACGGTCACTCTATGGCTTTAATGTCGGACATTCGTTCTGATCTCGCAAAGTGGCAAAAATACAATTTGGATTTTTCAACCAATAACTTACGTCACATTAAAAATCGTATGATTTGGATTTTAAACACTGCTTTAGAAATACATTTAAACGGCCTTAGTGAGCTGTAATACAGATTCTAATAAATCTACAGCAAACACTAGTCTCTCAAGTTATTAGAGTGTTTTAAAGAGGGTACCTCTTTTTGCTTTTTTTAATTACGTGTTCAGACTTGAGGCATATTATTAGCAGTCCGTGAATTCGCTTGCATGATTATTTGCTATCTCATGTTTTTAACTTTGCAAATCAATTTTACTTTAAATTTATCAGTACACCACCCTATGGTAGACTAGTAGAAAAAGCCTAAAGCATTCATTCAGCCATTGTACTTTTGTGCGTAAAGATATTATGCAAGTAATTAATTATTAAAAATACTGACTGCGTATTTTTTTTTGTTTTTTTTTTAACTTTATGTACCCAGTGTCACTCTCACGACTAAGACCAATCTACTGACAGCACTCACATAAAGATACGACAAGCCGTTTAGGTTCTAGAGCGTGCCGAAGAAATATTCATACATACATATATACATACACTCGAAAAACATAACCCTCCTTCTTTCGCAGTCAGATAATAAACCGTGGGAGAGCCACGCTTCGGTACCGTGGGGGAGCCACGCTTCGGCATGAATGGGCCGGCTCGACCGGAGTGATACCACGGCCTCACAAAAACCGGTGTGAAACAGCGCTTACGCTGTGTTTCATCGAGTGAGTGAGGATACCGGAGGCCCATACCCCAATCCAACGCCTCCTATCCCCCTCACCATCCCCCTTCCCCCCAGGCCGCCATAGTGTGGGTCAACATGCTGCATTGTTCTTTTTCGCATTGAGGATGGTGGCTNCCACTCTTGGATTCTGCTCATGCTTTCTTTCAGGCAGGGCAGAGTCATTTTGGCAGCTTAAATACAAAAAAAAAAAAAAAATGAAGACTAAATAACAAATTTCCAAATATCTAGGCATCCCTTATTTCACTCCTCCTAAATTTACAGAAATCCTTTCTTAGAACTTACAAATTAAAAGTAGGAGAAACCCACGGCGGTTGAAAGTCTAGTAATGTTGTGATCAATCAGGTCATGTAATATTACCTATATGAATTAGATGAGACAGAACATCACTGTTCTTCAAATTACCTCTGCATTGCCATACGGATAACTGTGGAGATTAATTCGATCTCCTAACTTTTCCATTGTCTTATACAAATCGCCTACCGTAAAACGTCTACAATATGGGCAAAGACTTTCATAGTATTCTTGAACCTCTACTACATCATTTCCTTTGATAGCCTGAAAGCAAAACATATTTCTTGTTGTCATATAATATATATAAACAATACGTATATATATTTATATATATTATCATGTAGATGAGAAACAAGTTTTCTTTTTATAAAATAGACAGGTCACGTATAGATAAATAAATAAATAAATATTTCGGACATCTAACACACAACGCCATCTAGTCCCAAACTAAGCAGAGCTTGTATTATGGGTAATAGACAACTGACATGAATACATAAATACTTTCTTTTTTTTTGTAAATACATACATATTATACATAGAAAACACCTAAACTCCGAAACAAATATTTGCAGATCATACAAACATTTGGTACGACCCAGGATTCGAACCCGAGACCTCTTGCACAGCAGTCGCGTACGCTACCACTGCGCCACCGAGGCAGTCAATTTATAAGTGTGTAGCTAATTTTCATTTTGCCACAACCCCTACACAGTTTTCTCAGTCAGTTTTCAGTTTAAACTTCGGTAACTTCACACCGCACAAGCATAATTCATAGCAGAAGAAAAAATGTGTTTACGATGTACTTCTAGCTGACTTGGGTCCACCAGTCGACTACACGGGAGATATGATAGTGCACAAGTGTGTCCACAAAATCAGCAGCACTCTCTGTTCTCGATGATCGATGAAACACGATATACCAAATATCGTATATATAGATTGTAGGTATACCTTTTTGGTTTCTCCATCATTCTAAGGTTGACTATCAATCATTTTTTTTCACGTATGGAAACCGGGGTTTGCGTCGGAGCGGTGTGTCGGTATCGAACCGTCTAAAATCAAACAGTGTGCCACTCTGCGTCTGAGATGGGAGGGATCCGGGAACAGCTTTATTACGACATCCAGATCAAAGTTGACTATCAAAAATGTCTTAACCTTAAAGTTTGTATGATGTTACATGAAGTTTTTAATAAAGTAATAATACTATACCGAATTATCCTGAACATTTGGAGACGTTTGAACGTTTTTTGGATAACATAAGTTTGATACGCCGTCTGTAAAATTATTAGCAGGTTTATTTACAACAGGGAAACAACATGATTAAACTCTTTGTCAAAAGTATTTTTTTCAAAGTCATAAGTTGGAAATCTGTTTCAAACTGTAAGACAATCAATTTCTTTCAAAAAAAAACTTTTGATTCGGTTTTTATTGTTGCAATTTGATAATTATTAATTGACATTAAAACAGAAATAAATAGAAATTTCTGCAGTTTTAGCCAATTTACATTCAAGATAATGCTTATATCTCATATTATAAACCTCCTTAAAAACGAGCACTATTTTCTGAGTATACTGTGTCGTGGCGGATTTTACAGGTACATATGAAACATACACATGACGACACACCCAAGAACACTCACGCTCATAACAACAATTTATAGAATCGTAGATAAAAATAGGGTGTCTCATGGAGGAGTCAGACCCTAACACTCAGAGCAGTAGGGAGTGGTGTGGCGACTGCTTAAACCAGTGGTTTTGGCGGTAGCCACGCATGCAGTTACACATGCATTCATAAAACGATATAAAAAAATGTTATATACCGCAATACTGAACCCAGAACAACACTAAACTTGATATCCAAAATATCCCACACTGTAATGAGATCATTATTAAAAAAGAACTAATTGTTTTTCTTTTAAAAGTATTGACTAGACTTGTAAGCACAGCCTTCACTTGTTTATATAAAACTTGATAGTCGATAACAACATCTATTTATTGTGTACTATAGACTTGGTCTGTAATAATATTAAGGTGTGTTCATATTGCAGCTATATGTAACACGAGCATTGTATATATATATATAAATCTTTTGGAAAAAATTCCAAAAATTGATCCTAGCTACATCAATTTATAGCCCATGAAACCCCAGCATACTAAAGTATTTATATGTTTACAAGTATTGCTCATTTCTAGGTATTAGATAGATACACAGATACATAATCTCTCATCTTTTATCCCTTTCGAGATGGTAGAGCAAGCAGTGCAGGACAATTGTCATCTTTCTAAGCCTGCTGGTTTCATAGCTTATGCTTCTCACGTGTCGTTTTTTAGAATATGGGTTTAAACTATTATCATCTCATTATCCGTTATTTCTACCACATATTCCTTGGAGCATTTGTCCCAAACTAGGTTTGAATCGGTTTTAAGTCTACTATGTTAAGTGTCAACTTCGATTTTTTAAAATGACTTGAGACTTTTCAATTCGATTGTTTTTTTTTCTCTTACTGGGTGTACCGATTATGATGATTGTTTTTATGTTCAACAGCTGATGCTTGTTGTGTGATCCCATTTGAATTTGAATGAGATAAAGAATTTTTAAGCTACCCCTAAGAATGATCTTAATTGGCATCAGAATCTGTAGTTAAGGACGATGATGTTTTTATTTAATACGTGAAAAACGGTGTGAAACAGTGCTTGCGCTGTCTTTCATCGAGAAACAGGAGTGTGGTGTGGTGTGGGCGGGAATAGTCTCATTCAATAAGAGAGTAGTCTCCAGTTAGATCGGTGTTGGATGTAGAATGTATGACTATAATAATGTATTACTAGTATTCAAATAATAAAAGAATTTCGCTTACTACTTAAAACTTTGAAATGGAAATAACATTTAATATGAACAATTTCAAAAATATATACTATCTAGCCTATTGGCCGAACTGCAGTCAATGATCCTTATTGCATGCAGAGGTTAAGGTTTGTATTATATTGTATTTTTCATAAACAATTTACATTGTCTTAAATATTTTTTTTATATTGGCACAGCATTCTGTGGAATACAAATGAACACATGTGCACACTTTAATTGTACAACTGTTACAACACCATAAATAAAACGTCAAACGAACTATTCATTGTTAATAACAGTACATTAGTATCTATTCAACAATTTGATAATAACTAACACAGAAATAAAATAGTTGTCTATGGTTATGTTATAAAGAGTTTAATGATAGTGAGTTAGCGAGTTTATGAGGTTGTGATTACCATGATATCCAACATAAACGTGAGATCCACGGCTCTGCGGACAAAAGTTACTGCTTCCATACTAATATTACAAAATTTGAAAGTAGCTCTATCTGTCTATTACGCTTTCATGACTAAACCAATGCATCCATTTGGATTTCGAGACCCTACCTACACAATGGACATGGTACTATTTAAACAAATTATTACGTGCTAAACACGGCCTTTTGCTCTGTTGATCTCTCGCCTGCGGTGATATGTTAACCAAACTGCTAATGAACGCTCTTATCAATATCTATACTAATATATAAAACTAAAGAATTTGATTGCTTGAACGCGCTAATCGCAGGAACCATTGATCGGATTGGAAAAGTTATTTCAGTGTGAGATAGCCCATTTATCGAAGAAAGCTATATATCATGAGGAGAACCAAGAAGAATGTTTCAAAAACGGGGGCAAAATTATCATGCTACGGGCAATAAGATACGCAAAGTAGGTTACGTAGGTCACCTCGTATATTTTTAAAGACACAAGACCAATATTTTTCTAAAGTGAATCCCCATACTAGGAACACTCCTGTGCCATTACCAACATATATGAATTTCTAAATGATACGCTTATGAGACAACAAACATATTAGAAAGACAAACGAATCGCGAACCTCCATTTTGAAGTCGATTAAAATCATCGCCCTTGTTGAAAATTTTCGGACTTTTTTCAGAAAAAGACTTTTAAAGAGTTTATAACACTTTCTCAGAGTTCTCCAGGTTTTTTTAAGAGAAAAGTCCGAAAAATGTTCACAAGGGCGGCGGCTTAAAAAAAGAATTTTAGAAGTCTCTAACGTTCATTTTGAACTAGCAACTGGCTCATAGCAACACTATTCTAATTTAAGAGTAGTGAATAAATCAGAGTTTGTATAAAATAATAAATAACATAACGTGAGTGGACACCATCGCGTATAAATCGCTGGCGGCTAACGAGACCGTAGAGCTCCCCGCGTGACAACCGTGGCCGACTGTAATTTCATCAACGCCTGCACTTATAAGACGTGCGGCAGTTTGACTTGTGTGAATAATTAAACCAACCCTCAGTAGAATTGTGATGCCGTATATTCGATACGTATTCAATAGCAATTTTTAGAACCTTACTCAGCTCTTTCTAGGCCCTTTTTTATGGTATAGGAGGCAAGTGAGCAGACGTATCGCCTGATGGTAAGCGATCACTGCCGCCCATGGACACCCGCAACACCAGAGGCTTCACTTGTGCGTTGCCGGCCTTTTAAGAAGGAATGCGCTCTTTTCTTGAAGGTTTGAAGGTCGTATTGGTCCGGGAATACCGCAGGCGACAATTCATACCATAGTTTTGTTGTGCGAGGCAGAAAGTTCCTTGAAAAGCGCACAGTTATGAACTGCCAACCATCAAGATGAATGACTGCCCTTACCAATCGGTTGCCGGAATAAGAATTTTATTTTATTTTATAATATTTATGCTGTTGGTATTCCGAAGAGAATACCAGTAGCATATATATTATAAGGTAAAACAATTCAATGTCACACACAGTTTAGCAACATCAAGAAAGAAAAGTAGGAAAAAATAACAAAACCTAATAGGAACATTAGAAAATTAAAACTAATTGAACAAAAAAGAAGAACTAAGATAAAGGAATTATTGCGCTCCTGGGAGTGGGTTTCAGAAATGTTTTAGCGTGGTTTTGACGTGCTTAGGTTTGGATCTGAAAAACTCAAACTCGCTGCTTTAAGTATGCATGTCACTTACAGATCTACTTGCTCGAGTATTAAATGAATTTTTGAGGTAGTTGATACTTGAGATTATATAGAGTATCAACTCTACTCATCTTGTTGGTGTCATAAAAGGCAACTAACTATTTACGCAAATAACGTAGAACAACAGCAAAGGGAAAAACCTGATACAAACCGCATAGCAATCTGTTAGGGCAAAAACTTTATTTTTAAGTAGAGGCCTGTGTCTAGCAATGAACTATTAAGGATGGTTTTAGAGTAACGCTGACCATCGCCGCCGTCAGGTCAGCGAGTAGCCGGTTTCAATATCGTGCTGATCCCCGCGGAGTACAGACGTAAACAAACGCAAAATGTAGAAAGCAATAACCATTGCTGCTTTGTACTACCTATTGAAAACAAAAAAAATAACACCGATATAGACTTCATGTTCATCCATTGATTGAACAGAGAACCGTTGAGGGAGAATTTGTTAAGTTATAATGAACATTTTCGAAGAATGTAATTAAAATATCCTCCCAGGATTTGTTTCTTGCGTCTTTATCTATATTGAGAGTATCGGATGTATCCCACAAATTCTTTCTCAGACGTACTTTGTCGTTCGAAGATGAACTAAACTAACTAACTAACTACGACTAATGTCCACATCGTGAATCGACAAGTCTGTACACGCTAACGGTGTGCGCAGAGCTCGACACTAAAACGCTCCCTGAAGACAAAGACGCCCGAGCGATGGTCAGTGCTGACCGCTACGCAGCGCTGTACGCCGCAACAGATGTATCGCCTGATATTAAGCCATTACACAACACACACACAACACATCATAATTGGGTTGCCGGCCTTTGAGGTATGGGCCTCCTTTATCCTTACTCACTCAGTGAAACACAGCGCAAGCGCTGTTTCACACAGGTTTTCTGTGAGGCCGGTCGTATCACTCCGGGCGAGCCGGCTCTCCCACGTTGTACAAAATAGTCTGAAAAGTTTCCTACCTAACGACGATATAAGATTTTTTCTTATTTTTATTTTATTACGTTGTGTCATTGAACTCTACATACTTTGTCTCACAATGCAAATTTATAGATGCACAACTTCGTTCAATAGTTTTTATTAACATGTTCTGCTATGCCGCCGTTGAGTAAAAAAAATTTTAAAACGCTCAGATTTTGCTGACTATAACTTACAGACCATCGTTAACTGTAAAAGTTAGGAACTAGAAGAAAATATAAGCAATAAGTAGCTCAAACGTTTCAGGGTCGTTTATCTTAGGTTTAAACTGGTTGTGGATGAAAGGTTCCTGTGCTCTAATTCCGTAAAAAGCAATATCCTCAGTCACCTGGTCAACTCCCGCCTGCAATCATAGTCTGCTAACGTCACTCAGAGATTATCAAATATTCAAAAACAAACAGTACAGAAAAGAAGTTCTCATTCACTGAATAAACTTTCTTAAAGGTCCTAAGCACAAAAAAACCTCCATAACGAGATGCTTACACAAAAAAAAACATAATGTCTGTCTCTCATATCTAAATTTTACATGCTTTTAATGGTGACATTAACATATTCAATATCCCGAACCGTAAAAGATACGCTCATAATCAAAAATACGTCCAGGTTCTACTTATCAGCAATTATTGTATCCAAACCTTGTATTACTTAAGTACACGGATACTGCGTCTTGGCGGAACTTCAATTATATCGTACTTCTGTGGGTAGAAACGTTGTTTAACCCCTTATCGGGAATACTCTGCCAACAAACAAGGCTTATAATTATCCAAAGATATATATTTCACACTTTTTCTAATGACATGTGTATGCGATTGCAATTGATTCCGCTGGTTTACGCTATCTACAAGATTTCACCTCGCCCATCGAACACAAAAACATAGCACGCCATTTACGCGCCACGGTTCGTCTGGCGCCTTCAAGCACCCCCACCATCTCCTTAACAAGCCACCAATCACACTCATCTATTCGAAATTAGAACTTCACGCGATTACAATCAAAGACCGTGGTTAGCGCGGGAAACCGCGACGTGGCGCCATATTTTTTTTTGTGTGCGTTCCGTGCATTCCATTTCACGCAACATCGTTAGCCGTTGAATGCGAAATAATATTTCAAACCTCAATTACACTATCCGTCAGATTCCATGGGGCAGCAATTTTGTCATTCAAAATCGCTGAACTTGTTGGTGGCCCGTTATGGAATTAATTAATGGTCAGGTGGTTGCGAGGTAGCCATAAGTCGATGGAAACGACTTGTTACTTGTCTCTCAAGCACAAGAAAAACGTTGGAAGCGCGTGTCTTGATCGTGACTACATCAGTCAAATCTTCACTTGATATGCAGGGGATAGTATTCGTTACGACAGCGCGTGCAACTCTCATACGGATTACGGATTATTTGTTGAATATATTATTGTAATATACGTAAAACGTCAACTATCTAAAATCTATTACGTATATGGGTTGTGTCACAAATTGGATTATGTTCATTCTTATTATTAACATTATTTCTTAACTTGGAAGTTACGTACTAACGTATGACATTTAATTGATTTGAAACTGTATGGTCGCCTGACACGAGCAATCGAAACAATCATATACTATTATAAATGCGAATGTAAGTTTGTTTGTTACGCTTTCACGCAAAAACTACTTAACCGATCATCATGAAACTTTTATTAGAAGTAACATATGATACTTTTTATTAAAAAAAAACATTTTTTTACGAAAGATAAGAAAATTGTTTGTCAAAAAATCGTCAAATTTAGCTACTTCAAAAGCATGAAACTTTACAGTAATACACATAGGCTACTATTTGCCGCTATAACCGACATATACGCTGGCGGAGCCGCGGGCAGCAGCTAGTATATAATATATTGATCGCATTTATGATAAGTTTTTGAGCTGATATTTGAGGATTTTAAAAAACTAGGTCCTCTGGAAATGGTGTGCCTTTAAAAACTAACACTAACTACCTTTGTAGTTTAAGTACGTCGTATCATTTTTTAATAAACTCTTGACCATAAACATGTCAGTTACAGATACAGTCAACCATTCGATCGGTAACGGTTGTCTATTCCTTTCCGTACGGTGTTTGACTAGGAAATCTACTCACGGACTGAGTAATCCTAAATGATACAAGCGACGACTTATCTTTTTACCTTGTTTTTTTTACTACTTCTTAGATTGTGGCGGCCATGCTTTTCTACTGCTTTACTTTTAAGATGTAAGGATAGCATTCATACATACATACCAGTTAGATAGAGTTTCGGTTTCTCCCTTCAGCTCCTGCTCATTTTGGGCATATCATCCATGTATGGCCTGTGGGCCGTTTTCCAAGACATGATCTTCAAATATGATTAAATTATCAGTAAACCCATCTTAGATTCATTTAANCGTGTTAATATCTCAACTTAAAAAGTTTCGATTTAAAAATAAATATTTTAACTCGTACAGATTAACTGTGCCGTTTTTTATCAGCATAGCCTCCTTTGATATGGAATTCATGTTAAAAATAGAAAAATCATTAAGATATGCTTAACATTTATCACAAAATACAAAATATGACAGGACAATAAGACCAATAAAATATACAGTTGTAATTAAGCCAAGAAGCACAATCACAGCCTTTGTCCGACAATACATTCATGACAGCCACAATAATCATAACAATTTCCTCTGAATACCTGTCTTACAAATTTCATTCTTAGCCCTATAGCTTTTAGGTCTCTTATCATTATCCTATAGTATCATCATTTTGTCTTTTACACACGTATAAGGCGTTCCAAATCACGCAGCCAGCGTGTTTAGACCACAGACAATGCTAATAAGACAAGTAGGCTCGTAGAACGGAACGCGAATGACATCGTCTAAACATTTAAAATATTCTTCTATGGCAGCTACTTCTACAATAATCGTATTGTAAGCATGTTTGTTTTCAGTACGGTATAGAATTCATGACGAAATAAATTGTACATTATAGAGTTCATATATCCGCAAAGTAAAACCTTTATATTTCTGTGAATCAATGTCTAAAGCAAAGAAAATCGTCGATTTATGGCCCTTTTCAATAACCTTTCTCCAGTTTTAATTAGAGATACGTTCCCGAAAACCGTTTAACCCTACGAGGCAACCAGTACCATATTAGGAACACGGTTTTTTGTAATTCCCACAACTATAAAAATATTAGTACCGTCATCTCTCAGCATCTTGATAGAAGCTAACTCCAATAAAACAGAAGGACTTAAATTTATGCACATTTGGGCCATCTTCTTCTTTTGATGATATGGCAATCAGCCGGATCACCTATTTCTGCCAATGTCAAGTATTGCGAGTCTTCAATTCTAAGTCTTCGAGTCTTCAAGTCTTCGTTGTGATGGAGTTAATGATAAAAATTATAAAAAATGTGGATGACACGAAATGGGGACCGTCTTTCGAAAAAACAAAAAACGATCTCCATTTGGGCCATCGATAAACAAGAAGAAAGATAGACTTAGTTTTGTGTGATGAAATTGACAATCGACATAAGAAAAATTGCCTTGTAAGGTTAAATTTACCTTAAAACGGGTATTAGTCCTTTTTTGACAAGCTTCAGTTGTCAACGCCTAAGTTACAAACATGAAAGTGTTGAAACAATTATTTTTTTCAAGTTGAGATAAATATGCAGACTATATCCAGTTTTAACCATTATAAATAGAACATTACTTTCTTTAAAACAGTGTATTAATTTAGACTGCTATCATTTAAACATTGTAAAGAAGTCAATACTACTATTTCTAGAAGGTATTTACATCAACAGTTTCAAAATATACTGATCCATTTCTAAAATATGCCATATAATATTCAATAAAAGTCGACACCACCAAGCCCGTATGTTTTGACAACCATATTAAGAAACCCTTTATTCACTTCAGAACGGCTTTATTCTCTTCATTATAGAGTTCAAAATGGCTGTTTATGGAAGTAGATATATTTGTAAATATGTGTTACAATGATGGAACGCTATGTCAGCAGGCGGGAACGAACATGCGCTATTCGCGATCTCTATAAACAATTGCTTGACAATTCACCATTGTATGATTGTTAAATTTGATACTTTAAGCAAGATATTATTGTTTTTAATGGATATATGATCAAGTCTATGATATAATAAATGTCTTTTTATTATAGGAAAGATAATGCATGTAATCATGGAGCAATACGGACCACCGACAAGAGGGTAGTGGCCGTAACGTTCTTCTTCCTTTGATGCAATGGCAACCAGCTAATCAGCTATTTCTGCCAATGCCAGCGCACTTGTGACGCCTCTGGTGTTGCAAGTTTCACGTCCATAATCGCTTACCATTGCCACCTTACAATTGCCCATAATTCAATAAAAAAAAATCACCTATCTAAACAAACTCACACGTAACAATTTAAACAAAACATTCAGAATTTGACGTACACATATACTCGTATACTTTCTGAGTCATAACTGTGTAAGGCATTGACCAATTTGAGATTGTACTTTGACAGAGGGGAACGCCTGTATATGGTTACTCGCTACCGTGTTGTCTATGCATGTAATATATAGAACTAGCTCTTCAACCATTTGCTTGTTACGTACGTACGTAACATAAAAGTCGGTATTTATCTCCACTGGTTGTTACACAAATAAGAAAATTGAGATATTTCAATAAATTTCAAACAAACTTATTTTATGGAATAGGGGGCAAAAGAGCAGAGGTATCGCCTAATGGTAAGCGATTACGGCTGTCCGTGGACGCCCCCAATACCAGAGGCGTCACAAGTGCGCTGCCGGCCTTGAGGGATGGGGAGGGGTATGAGGAGAAGGGTTGGATTATGGGCCTCCGGTATCCTCACCCACTCGGTGAAACACAGCGCAGGCGCTGTTTCACGCCAGTTTTCTGTGAGGCCGTGGTATCACTCCGGTCGAGCCGGCCGACGAGAAAACCNGCCGTTTTCCAAGACATGATCTTCAAATATGATTAAATTATCAGTAAACCCATCTTAGATTCATTTAACACGTTCACTGCGGCTTGAGGTTGATTCAGCCTCATGGTAGACTTTACGCTGGTGCGGCGCGTAAAACTGTGTTTTCTCTCTAGTGCGGCGGCTGTTTACACTCAACCGTATGAGGTATGATAAAGACAAATATAGCTTTCTTTATGTCTGCGAAACATTGACTCAATATTGTAAAAAAAATATTTGAGGTCACAAAATTATTGAATAAGGTGCGGGTTGAGGCCGATTTCGACCTCCATCGGCGGGGCGCGCGGGCGACGTGATAGCAGGTAAGTCGACTTTAGTGACGCTACCATAGTCGATACTGTAGCACGTGTCTTTGCGCAATCGTGTTAATTGTTTGTTTTTTATTTTTGCCATTCAGTCTCAGCACATCCTTGCAAAGGGTCAAATAAGGAAACGTTGCGTCATTTGCTATGCAACATTACGACTTACATTAGATGCCATGCAGGCTGCAAAGAAAGTAAAAAAAATTATGACTAATTGTTCACAATGTAAGAAAGCTATGTGCTTGCATTGTTTTAACGAACAGCATGCAAAGTAATATAAAATAAATTAGATGAACGAATAGTTTGTATTTTATTTAACAACACCCCATACTTTTATGCACAATACTATAACAATATAAAAAAGTAATAGAAATATAACATAGACATGGACATTCATCGATATAAATTCATTCCCATCACTAATGCCGCCCCGATTTAGTGCGATGTGTGGTCTAAAACGACCTCAAATATATTTTAGGTGTTTTCTCTAAAACTAAAAATCAGAACACGGGGCGAAGCTAGGTGTACATAAAACAATACCATGCAAGTAATTTTAGCATAAAATTAAACATCGAATCACGCTCCTGATCAAGTTACAACACATTTACCAAATGATTGAAACATGGGGCAGAAAAGGCCTCAACCGCATTACAAGGAAGTTTAGCTTGGGGCTGATTCGACCTCAGCCGCACCAGCTGAAAGTTCTTCAAAATGTGGCCCGCAGTGAACGTGTTAATATCTCAACTTAAAAAGTTTCGATTTAAAAATAAATATTTTAACTCGTACAGATTAACTGTGCCGTTTTTTATCAGCATAGCCTCCTTTGATATGGAATTCATGTTAAAAATAGAAAAATCATTAAGATATGCTTAACATTTATCACAAAATACAAAATATGACAGGACAATAAGACCAATAAAATATACAGTTGTAATTAAGCCAAGAAGCACAATCACAGCCTTTGTCTGACAATACATTCATGACAGCCACAATAATCATAACAATTTCCTCTGAATACCTGTCTTACAAATTTCATTCTTAGCCCTATAGCTTTTAGGTCTCTTATCATTATCCTATAGTATCATCATTTTGTCTTTTACACACGTATAAGGCGTTCCAAATCACGCAGCCAGCGTGTTTAGACCACAGACAATGCTAATAAGACAAGTAGGCTCGTAGAACGGAACGCGAATGACATCGTCTAAACATTTAAAATATTCTTCTATGGCAGCTACTTCTACAATAATCGTATTGTAAGCATGTTTGTTTTCAGTACGGTATAGAATTCATGAGGAAATAAATTGTACATTATAGAGTTCATATATCCGCAAATTATAACCTTTATATTTCTGTGAGCGCAGGCGCTGTTTCACGCCAGTTTTCTGTGAGGCCGTGGTATCACTCCGGTCGAGCCGGCCGACGAGAAAAACGAAATCAAAACATTACGAATTCTTTTGCACTTAAGTAGATATATCAGAACAGTATCTGGAAAAAACTAATTGTTATATATAAAGAAAATTATAGTAAATACAACAAATAATAGTGAACGTTGGCCATTTCCAAAGCTCACAATCATAAATCTTCTCTCTCTCGAGCGTTCTTGGCGCATGCGCGTCGGTGCGGTGCGCGCGCGCATTTACCAACTCTGTACGCACAATGCGACGCATCACTTCTATAAATGGGAAACTGTAATAGAAGTTATCCGGTGGTCCAAAACTTCGCTGCGTAATCATTTTCAGGTATAATTTTCCCAAAAATTAGTCTTTGGGAAAGTTAACTTACAATAATAATGGCATGTAGCTACCGAGTAGAGATACTATCTAGTATCTACTGAAGCTATCATTAACAACTCAACTGACGCCATCAGACTCAGGCCATACGTCCCCACCCTGGCCGAGTGCGGTTGAGGACTAACAAGACAACGTTGTGGCTACCTAATCTTACCGTGACTTGAAAGTTCATGTGATAACTTAGGAGCTATAATGTTAGAGTATGTGGGGAAATCTCTATGGAATCTGCAGGCTACTCCTGAATTTTTGATCTCCAGCTTTGATACGAAAGGAAAAAGAAAATTTAAATTGAAAACTTGCAACTCTATTAGAACTCAACCCGTTATCAACCTCGCCTCCGACCAGTTGAGGATAATGTTCGGTTTTTTTTTCTTCATCATAAATAGCAAAACACTGTTGTTAGGTAGATCTTAAAGAAAAAATATCTTTCGTAAATAAACTATGAAAAAATAAGTCTAATATCAGTAGGTATAGCCGAGTTGTTTTATGAAAAAATAAGTCAAGCATTCTGAATGTCCTTTTATATAATCAAGTTTTTCTTAATATTCACCTTTTTAAAAAAGTAAAGTTAATGCCAGAAAAACCACTGATACCGAAGGAAACATAAAAGGTTTATTCGAAACGCCATCTTGTCAAATGTATATTTTTCGTTGTCTATAAGAATGTTGCCTTGGTGACCGCAGTGATAGCGTATGCGACTGTTATGCTCGAGGTCTTGGGTTCGATTTCAGGGCCGTAACAAATTTTTGTGTTATCTCTAAATATTTGTTTTGAAGTTTATGTGTTTTTCATGTGTAACATGTATGTATTTCCTAAAATAAAGCATACAAGTATTTGTATCAGTCTTCTAGCACCCATAGTAGGTACAAGTTCTGCTGACTTTGGGACTAGATGGCGTTGCTTGTCAGATATCCGATAAAATATAATTACTATTATATTAATTAGTTTGTACTTGTTTCAAAAGCCGCTACCGCTTATGACTTATGCTACAGTTGCTCAGTATGGTTCACCATCACGGGTCGCGCCAAATTGTTCCATTGGCGGCTTATTGTGGTGGACAATTTGATACCGCGGGGAATATCTCACATTGTTATACTGAAAATGGCCACCCTTTATTCCACACGCCAACTACTGTCGAAGCTATTAAATACACAATTTAGTATCATTTGAATATCAATACTGTTTGTTCAAAGTGGAAGAATTTATTTCAATAGCGTTGCAATAGCCGAAGTGTTTAAAATAAATTAAAAATCAGTGATGCATTTTGACTGTAATTTTTTTTCTATCTTAAATTTTGCATATTTATTATTATTGTATTTTATATATTTATAAAGGAATGGGTAGAAACGAGGACGGTTAGTTCTGTAAAGAATCGGGAGAAAGGAAGGGGATTCTTTATCTTTTGCCGAAACAGGGCTCTCCTCATATTACTTTAATACTTTTGAGTTTTCCTCGAGTGGCGGCATTATAGTAGAGTACGAATCGATGCTCGTTGAAAATATGCTAATAATGGTTCATTTTCAAATTGCGTCAAAGCAACTGAAGGACTCCTGAAATGACGAGATTATGACAAGTGTCCTATTCTTATGATCCAGTACATTTCAGGCATTTACCGCAACTTTACTACCAATAAACTTATTCTTTTAAATCTATTTATTCTGTTTAAAGTCTGATCTTCATCATCGTCGTATTAAAACGGCTGNATATATACAGACTAAACACATCTTTAATGCGATAACAAAAGCGGTCAAAATCTAAAGCTTAAACATTTTTTAATCTGATATACCTATAATTGGATTGAATCTTTAAAAGAGATTATTGAAAACCCATTTGCTTTATCTTTATAAAAATCGTACTTCATGCTTATTTTTTGTTCTGTTTCCCCTTGCTTATCGTCAGGTATATACAGTTTTGTTAACAATTTACACTAATATTCATTAATTCATTCCGAAGTTTTTTTATGAAATAATGGCACACAAGAAGACGCATCAATTGAGGCATCACAAGTGCGTTGCCAGCCTTTGGGGGGTAAGAAGGGAAGTGGGGGGGAGCGGATGGGCTATGGGCCTCAGGTATTTGTATCCTCACCCACTCGGGTGAAACACAGCGCAGGGCCTTTTTCACACCAGTTTTCTGTGTGGACATGGTATCACTCCGGTCGACCCGGCTTCGTGCCGAGGCGTGGCTCTCCCACAGCAATGTCTATCCTATATTTCTGAGATGAATCTGCAAATTTTAATCATCATGATCATAAACAGATTTATGAGGAGGTTTTGGTTTTTGGAGGTTTGATTCAAGTTTTTCATAATTTTTCATTGATGTTAACCTGTCTAGCTAAATACTTGAAATAAATTCAATAACACATTTAAAGTATAACATGTCCTGCTTCCCAGGCTTCGTTTGTTCAACAGAAGTTTACGAACGTTTTGCTTGTTTACACTACGTAAAGACAGACTCTTAATAAAACAACATTTGCAAGAACAAAACTTACTACAATAAAAGTTCTAAAATACTTATAATGAAATTGTGGACAACAACTTTCAATTCATTTAAATTAAACATTTTGTTTTCTATTTTTAAAATTTAACCATAAAAACGAATGTTGTTAAATTCAATTTTGCTTTTTAATTGATTAACTGTGTAGTTAGCGCTCCAAGAATTTCTACAATCTCTATGGTCCACTTAACTTTTTTACGAGCGCAAAGACAGCAGAACAGCATTACTTTTTTTCAATAAACAGCTTCATCATCCAGGTTATAGTACATCGTAATTGCCTTTATAAGCTTGTTTACTCAGTTCACATAAAAACTCCAAGCCACTGCATGCGGTCAGTCGATTATATTTTCTAGCGTGTAACAAATTTGAACTATAACATATTCTAAACAAGGTATATTTTCAAGTTATTCAACTGTAAAAATAATTCGTCTTTAAGCGCATAAGAAAAAAATTATGTTTAAAATGACCGTATAAGACAAAGGACTGTACTTTACTTTGTAGTGACTACAATTCTCCCCGATCGAATGACGCAGTGGTTTAAGCGCTCTCACCGTTTCCTGCTGCTCTGAGTACTGTAAGTTTGAAAACTGGAGAGTTTGGAAATATAATAAGTCCACTTCCCGCAGCAAAGTGAGAGACAAAATGAAGTTAAATAAGGGAACACTTTTTCAAACCGGGTAAATTATTTATTGATATGCTCTGTATATATCGTCAAAACTTGTGTGTTGTATTTAAACCTCAAACTTGATCAATTTCTCACAACAACGGGTACAACGGTTCCCAAAGTAAATACATGTAACGATGATCATAAAAGCGATGTAGAAGCTAGGAAATGAAATATCCTAACAAGGTACTAGCACAACAAAGAGAGCCCCGGAGCGCTTTTCATTATGTTACAGCAGTCGTAATGATACAGCGTGTTGTGCTCGACCTTTGAGCTCCGGGGAAATCTCCACAACTTACTAGTAATCACTTCTTTAGTTCATTAATCTTGCGATACGATTAGCTTTTTTGTTTCTATTATTTTCCGACTTCGAAAGAAGGAGGGTTATGTTTTTTGAGTATATGTATTTATATATGTATTTATATATGTATATATATTTCTTTGGCACGCCGTAGAGCCTAAACGGCTTGTCGTATTTTTATGTGTGTGGTGTCAATAGATTCGTCTTAGTCGTGGGAGTGACACGGGGTATAAAAATTAAAGAAAGACAAAAGAAAACTTTTTTTTCACTTCTTTATATCTTTTCAGTTCTTCGACGAATAAAGATAGCAGATAGACAGATAGCAGTTGTGTTTTAAATTCAAAAATGCTTTTTATAAATATTATATCTTTAAATAGTATAAAATGAAATCGCTTCCGCTGTCTGTTTGCTCAGGTCTTTAAAACTACTCAACAAATTTTAATGCAGTTTTCAAGAATAGCAACAGTGATTTAAGAGAAACGTTTATATGTGCAATACATTCATATATATTACAGCAAATCTGAAAATTTTAAATACTTTCGTGCGAAGCCGTGCCGGACCTACATAATGTAAGTAAGTAATACTAAATTGTATTTTTTTAATTTATATTGGATACAATATATGACAAAATTTATGAACATGTAACCAACACCATTGTTTACAGATTACCATAAATACGTCATATTACTCAGTAAACATTAGATTTAAAACAACAACAACAAATATCTTAACAGTAACTGAAAATCAGTGAAATAAGTATGGTTGTGTGGTACTTATTTTATTTTACCGTGGGCATGAATGGGCCGGCGCGACCGGAATGATACCACGGCCCCACAGAAAACCGGTGTTAAACAGCGCTTGCGCTGAGTTTCACTAAGTGAGTGAGGATACCGGAAGCTTATACCCTAACTCCTCCCCCTATCCCCTCTCCATACCCCAAAGGCCGGCAACGTCTTTGTGACGCCTCAGGTGCAGCAGGTGTCAATGGGCGGCAGTAATCGTTTACCATCAGGCTGGCAGGCAAGTTTGCCCTCTTTTCCATAAAGAAACATGTAGCTAAGTCCTTTTTTACTTTTACGACTATATAGCTAGAAGATCTACCTAACACCCATTCTGGGAAGAAATGTCGAAACAAACTATAGAGGTATATTTTTAAGTCTGTTAACATCATTTTTTCTTGTATGTGAGCTTTCCAAAGTGACCCTACTCTACCTCATGGAAAATATGAGAAGAATCAAAGAGTAGTGGTCACCATACTTATTGCGAATGAAGATAATGCTGCATGGTTGGTGACCCAGACAATGGCGCCCCATAGAAATGCTTCTACATTAATGGCCATTGACATGTATATTTATTTGCCTCTTATTTCATAAAAAGAAGTAATTGCAAACATCGCGTAACACACTCAAATAATTCTGATTTAAAAATTATCAAATTCAAAATAACAAACTTAAAAACAAAAAAATAAAACCTGCATTCTATGAATTCAAATTTAAAAAAAGAATCAGATTGAAACCTTATTGAATTTTATATCAGTAATCCTTCGCTGTGTCAACTAAACACTCAATCATTTATTACGCTCCAACTGAACGTCCATAAGGAAACCAAACAGTTAAAAAACTACATTCGTTGCTTTAATGTTAATGTAAATTCGTTGAAAAGCTTGGAATGTAAGTGTAAACTTTAGTCTATTTGTTTTACAATTGCCTAACTAACCTCACTAACTTCATAACTAACTTTACCTCTGTTTTATTAATTTTAACAATAAGGCGGCACCCACTTTTGGGTCATTCGGCGCAAAGCTGTTGAAGAGAGCGTACGTATTTCCTTTATTTAATTTCTTTTATGTTTTATAAAAGAGACAGTTGTAATGTGTTTAAATATTTTCGTGAGATTACTTTTTCATTTGTCCCAAGTGAGTTGATCCAATACACATTATAGTCATTCTATTTAGTTTGAAAAATAATTGACCTTTACATTGGTCACATTTTTTGTGTACGCCTGATAAAAAATGACATACGCAGTTTTACAATAGGTCGAAATCTCCTTTCTAAAAAAAAAGCTTATACATAATGGTTGACTTTTAATGATTGTTGATGTCTTTTTTTTAAAGATTGAGATCTTAGAAAGTCTCACATCAAAATTATTCTTTTTTCAAAAATTTTTGTTCGTGTCCTCGAGTTTAAAAAAACAACTCCTAGTTAGGAAATAGAGTTATAATTATACAAAACTCTATTGTAATAATAACAATCAATATTTTATGATATTATTTATTTTATTTTTAAATTTAATGCACACGTTGTACAAATGCGAGCTTAATACATTCTCTCCTAGTCAGCCATAAAGTGTTATAGAAATATGATGCGGTAGTTGCAAGGACAGCGCTACCTAGTCTCCAACATAACAGAGAGTATCATAAATTCTAGAACACATCTAATCAAGCATAGTACCTTTTTAAAGAGTTTTACAGTCTAAAGTTATATCCCCACGCTCCATTTACTGCCTAAAAATAGTGATGGCATAAAAAAACGATTTTACGGGGCCCGGGAATAGTAGCGTTTGAAACAAATACATTTTATTTATGTAGGGTAGAGGTAAGGAGAGTCATCTCATATGGTGGAAAATTGAAAAAAGTGTCCAGCTGTAAGCTGTAAACAACAGTTCAAAAACCTTCCAGAATGGCGCTGGTGTAGACACAGGGTAAGGTATGAATGTAGCAATTGTAAAGGAATTGAAGTACGCCGAGTTAAATTAATATTATGGTCGACTAAAGTAGTTACTTATTGAAAACGTCAAGTACTTGCTTATTACAAAATAATGTAGTAAATATAACCTTAAAGAGTTTACACTGATGCTAATGTGGCGCCACCCTATTTTTTTTTTACGTCTGGAAACCCCCTCGGTCCTTCGCCCCACCGGGGTTTGCGGTGGGATGGCGTGTCGGAATCGATCCGACTAAAACCACACGGTATGCCACTCTGCGCCTGAGACGGGAGAGATCCGGGAACCACTTTCTTACGCCATCCGGACATACACCATCCGGACAATGTGGTGCCACCCTAATTTAATGCATTTCAATGGACACTTTTTCATGTACACAGATGATTCTCCTTACCCCTACCCTCCATAATTGTATTTCTTTCAAACGCTACTTAAATTCCAGGACTTACAAGCTCGTTTCTCAAGGATCTACATAAGCTACCACATATGCTCCCTATTTTACCGCCCGTCCTATGTAATTTCAACATTAGTTCCCGTTACTGCAAGGTAATTCCGTAAGTATTTGCATAATGTGCCCTCGCCCTTATTACATGTTACCGGTAAACGGACTACGAACAGTAATTTCATCTTATTAAACTATCACATTCATACGGCGTTCAAATTAACTAAAGCAGTTTTTAGTTCAATGAAAAAAGTAGTGTTGCCAGCGACATACTTCGAAGTTTAAATGTGGAAAAAAAATTGACAGATATTACAGATAATATCTAAACTTTTTTTTATTGTTTGCAGTTTTTAAGTTACTATAAACTAACATTTTATACATAATACTGATTGCTGTTCACTTCTTTTATAATCTTCAATGTCATTGAGTCATGGCGACCCATATTTTAATAGACACTATGTGAGTGTCATGCACTAACATTTACTTTGAGAGAGAGAGAGCGATAGTAGTATATTATTGTATACTTATAATAAAATATTTGTTGCATATTTTTAAATGATAGATGTAGTGTAATAGTAACATAGTTTTGTATTTGTTCATTACTAATAAAACTTTTATTTTTTTCAGGTATTACACACAAGTAAAGAGCCTGAAGGTAATATGATCGTTTTACAAATGCCTTCTATTTGAGCCCCGCGGAACACCGCCGGTAACAACTCGCGGTACAACAACAAACAACAAAGCTAATGCCTAAATTACTTCTTATATCATCAGCTATCTACCAGTGAAAGTTCCGTCAAAATTAATCCAGCCGTTCCAGAGAGTGGCCAGAACAAAAGGACAGACAGGCAAAAGCTGTGAAACATGTTTTTTAGTATATGTACCGTGTATACATGCATATGCATTTAGTAAAAAGCGGTTATTTTAGTATTACAAACAGACACTACAATTTTATTTATTCGTATAGATAATCATAACTTATTTATATATAATACAGCATTTGAAATGAAGGATAAACAGAGAACGTAAGTTATACGATGTTAAAATCAAAATTTCCAGATCAATCACTATTCAATTCCGATTAGTCTCTTCAAAGCAATCGATAAAGCAGGTATATAGGCTTTCTTGGTAACGAAATTGGCTTATCACCTGTAGATATTGTATCACCTTCGAAGAATTCCATCTATAGAAGTATGTAGGTACTAGTAGGGTCTAAAACCTCTCCTATTTCCTATATAACGAACAATCCACGCCGTCCTCGGCTTACAAGTGACAAGAATTAATATTGTTGCCAGCTCAAAATTGAGTGCCTAATGAATTTAAAAAAGTTCCAGATTTAAAAAATTATTAGACTTGTCGTATTTGTTACTTTGAATCTTTGATGGTGAAACATTATAAACTAAAAAAGCTAAAATAAAAAATACTACTAATAATTTAAATGCAAAAGTTTTTGAGTATGGATGTTTGTTATTCTGAAAACTACTCAACGGATTTATATGAAACTTTACAGTAATACAACATTAGTATAGCACATAGACTACTTTTGACCGCGATTTCCGACATAGATACGGGTGGAACCGCGAGCCAAGGCTAATACATACTATATATTTTAAGTTTCATTGTTAGTCGACTTAAAATACAGTCAAATTGAGAACCTTCTTTTTTTAAACTGGTTAAAAATACCATAGTGTCTTACTTTCCATACAGGTACTTTATATTCAACTAACTAAGCCCTGCGCTGTAATAACTCGAAACTAGTCTAAAAAATTACTCTAAGTTACTCCTTATATCATCATTTACTTATCAGTGAAAGCCCCGTCAAAATCGTCCAGCCGTTTCAGAGATTAGCCGGAACAAAAAGTGACACAAAAACTTAATTTTTTGGTGTAAGTTTCATTTATTTTACTTTAATTTGCATTTAATGAAAGGCTTTTAATTTGAAACTACAAAGAGAAAATTCAATTTTATTTATTTGTACAGAAGATATCTGTTAAACGTACTTCATACATTTTAGAAAACAAGTTCTCACGAAAATATCAGCATCTAGAAATACACAAACTTATAACGACAGTACATGTGTTCCGCCTATCGTGCGATAGTATGCGATAAGCGTGCGATGTAGATGCGATATCCGATTGGCGATAACTCATCGCTACATAAGGTGCGCTTGCGCATTGGAATTAATTAAGAACACCAATGAACGCAATGTAATGTGTGTGAACCAATATTTGTTTAGCGCTGAGCTAAAGGATGCACATTTGAATATCTACGAAAATTTTTGATATTTCAATAATTAGATACTGTCTGTCGGTTGCTTTTATTTGCCTATTATTGCATTTTGTTTTTACCCGACGACAATGAAGCCAAAACGAAGGTAAGAGTTTTGGTAGTGTATATGCATAAGCATGTTCCGTAGTGCCTAAACTACTTAACTGATTTTAATGAATGAGGTTTAATTCGTTTTTTAATAATAGCCCGGGTGACAACTACATGTATAAAAGAGGAAGGTGACTAAGATACCCAGAGATCAACGCTGAACTTAGAATCCTGAATTTTGCAAATACTAAATACCCAAACTTAGTAGATAATATTAAACATTGTTTATCATAATTATTCTTATGATTATTAACATAAAATTATTATTTAATAATACAAGATTGTATAACATTAAAGATTTATTATGCCGGAAGTGCCATTGTATAAAAAGAATACAGACGTAATAACAATATTTCAAAGTAGCGTCAGAAGCTAACAAGAGGAAGGCGCCAAGATATTAATATTATTTAATATGAATCAACTATTTCCTTGATTATGGAAAATGGATATTTTATACGAGGTTGGAATCGTTAGTTATAACAGTACATTTTCACAATAATAAATAAATAAATATGTTCACACATTTTAACACACAACGCCATCCAGTCCCAAACTAAGCAGAGCTTGTACTATGGGTACTAGACAACTGATATTAATACCTATATACTTTTTTTTTGTAAATACATACGTATTATACATAGAAACACCCAAACTCCGAAACAAATATTTACAGATCATACAATGTAAGAACTCTTCTGCGATTAATTAGAATTTAGAGATATTAGTGGTCGCCCGTTGGCCTCGTTCATATGAATTGTAACTGTGCTAAATTTGATTCTCCTCTGTTCGTATAATTTTCGTAAAAAAGAATTATAACGTTTTTGCATCAAATGTATACATTTAGAATTCATTTTGATAGAAACATAATTATATTTAAATATATAAATAAATATTTTCGGATATCTATCATTCAATATCATCTAGTCCCAAGCTAAGCATAGCTTGCGTTATGGGTACTAGGCAACTGATATAAATACATAAATACTTTATTTTTGTGAATACATACGTATTTTACCTACATATAAAGTACTCAAACACCGAAAAAAGTATTTACAGATCATATCGTGGGAGAGACAGACTTTGGCATGCATGGGTCGGCTCGTCAGAAGTGATACCACGGCCTCACAGAAAACCGGTGTGAAAGAGTGCTTCACCGAGTGAGTGAGGATACCGGAGGCCCATAGTCCAACCCTTCCCCTCATCCCCCTCCCCATCTCCCAAGGCCGGCAACGCACTTGTGGCGCCTCTGGTGTTGTGGATGTCCATGGGCGGTGGTAATCGCTTACTATCAGGCCATACGTCTGTTTGTTTTCCCCCAATTCCATAACAAAAAAATATAAACATTTGATCCGACCCGGGAGTCGAATCCGAGACCTCAAGCACAGCAGTCGTATACGCTGCCACCGTGCCAACAAGGCATTCAAATAGCAAAGCCCGAGGGAATAATTATCTGGCTACAGCATCGCGGGTTATTTGATCAAGATAATGAAAATCTGATTAAGCTAACACGGTTATTAAATTACCCTTCACTTGAAGATACTAAGTAAAATAAATTGATTTTTATTTCGTAATGGCAACATTGTATTTTGGTTTCTGTAGAAATTATACCATAAAAGAATTAGTTAAACGGTTTTATTATTAGACTAGTTGAGTTCCGCGGTGTTACCCGCGGTTCTTTTTGTACCTTTACAAACCCGATTAATGCTCCGGGGCGAAGCTAGTTAGCGGGAACAAACAGACAGGCAGACTCACAGACAGAGAATAATTTATAAAATGTTATTTTGATACATGTTCCTTTTGTAAAAACACATGCATCTAGTAAAAAGCAGTTGTATTACTATTAATATTTCGTGACAAGATACGATTCCAAACGTTTAAATAGAAAATAAGTGGCGCCACCAACGTCAGACATGAGAACTATTCAGGATGCGTTCAAAAACTGGAAATTATGTTTATGATATTCCAACAGCTTCATAATATAGACTTTTATCCCGACTCCTCCCACGTGTACGTGGTTTGAAAGATGCAAGGCTCGTCTAAAGTTAGTTAATTACGTCAGCAGAATGAAATCGGATATAAATTTTTAAGAGAGATAGTCTAGAACTGGACTGAAACTCGAACGTGAAAAAGTTAACAATAACGAAAGCCGTAAGAAAAATGAATAACTGAATAAATTTCTTTAATTTGATATTTCTTAAATAGATTATTTATTTGTAAATCTTAAGTAGGTTACTCTAACAATTTCTCAGAGTCCGAAGTATCAACTCTCTCAAAGATTTAAAAAAAATCTTGTTATTACAAAGAGAACTGGTATCAATCCTTGATTCCAATTTATAAAAAAACTGGCCAAAAAAAATCTTTTTCAGCTGTAAAGTTATAATAAGTATCATTGTTTATGACCGCGTAATGTCACTCCAATATTTGTCCTAACCCAAAACTTAATCGAGTCTAAATAACTAATGCTTTTTTATCATAACTTTTTAACTGTTCTAGAATAAAACTTCTAAACTAAAAAAACAGGAAAGCGAATCATTTTCTGAATCCAAAACAGCTATTTATAGTTCAACCGATAAATAATAATATTCAGCTATTTCGCGTACTACACATCTAAACCTCTGTCGACCATGTTTTACAGTAACAAACTGACACCTTAAAAATTTATTCTATCAGAACGATACGCTTGAAGTATCGTTATCGATAACTCGAACTAAGAAGAGATTCGATTGTCGATAAGACGCCGATCTCGATGCGATAACGTCGCTCGCTACATATGTTAGGTGCTGACATTATAAAGTAGCTTTTATACGATGCGCGTATCCGAACGTGGCTAGTTTATGGTTTGAGTCTTGTCCATGTCACGGCGGGGGTTACACAAGTTGTTCGAAATTCAAAAATGTATACGCATTTCTCAAAGGCTGTTAATACATTGATTGCTTAAACAATGGATACAAAGTAATAGCCGTAAGCCATAACTTTTTATGGTGAATTTTGATTAAGTAAATATGAATGTTTGAAAATATGTATGAATGTATATTATTATTATTATTATTTTTATTAAAAAATACATTTTTCGGATCCGAATGGTCGGAAAAAATGAATGAAAATAAATGTATCCAAAACAACCCACTCGGATGTATAAGTAATAGCACAGAATGTGTTAAACAATACAGCACAACTTGATTTTCATAAATAAAGTGAAATGTTTTTTATTGTTTATGGGTATTTTCTTTTATTCAAAAGTTTTTTGCATATATCGATAACTCCTGACTGTTTGACATGAGAGAGGGCCTTTTACATAAGACACGTGCCAACTATGTTGGGCGTTAATCTTTATTATTAACTGATTTTTTTGTTCAATCATTATAAAATACGCTTTCTGTTACTAAAATAATTTTCAGGATCGGATCAGTACTTCAGAAGTTTACCCCCTACAAGCATAAAAAGAAAGTTAGTTTACCTATATTATATAGGGATTGCGCATTCGGAACGTGTATTACAGTAGCGCCATCTTTCAAACGCAACTTTCGGGGCGTTTGTCAAATAATGAATGACAAGTTCTTATAATTTTATATATAATAATCATCATCAGCCTATCGCAGTCCACTGCTGGACATAGGCCTCTCCAATTTCACGCCACTTAGTTCGATCTATGGCTTCTCGCATCCAGCTCCTGCCAGCCGTCTTGCGCAAATCATCGCTCCACCTGGCTTGTGGACGTCCTACACTACGTTTGCCGAGACGCGGTCTCCACTCAAGAACTCGTTTACCCCAACGGTTATCGGTTCTTCGGCAAATGTGGCCAGCCCACTGCCACTTATATATAATAAAGTAAATAAATATTATATAGAAAGACAGTATAAAGTACTTTTACAGCCATCTGTTAGAAACATTAATATGAAAAATGGACGTTATTATGAAAAAGGGTTGTGAGATTGTAAAACACAATATAAGTTTACAGCCCCAAAATATGCTGAGAGGAAAAAAGTTTTTTTTTATATATATTTAAGCTGCCAAAATGACTGCCCTGCCTGATGGACAGCATGAGCAGAATCCAAGAGTGGTGGTCACCATCCTCAATGCGAAAAAGAACAATGCAGCATGGTGACCCACACTATAGCGGCCTGGGGGGAAGGGGGATGGTGAGGGGAATAGGGGGCATTGGATTGGGGTATGGGCCTCCGGTATCCTCACTCACTCGATGAAACACAGCGTAAGCGCTGTTTCACACCGGTTTTCTGTGAGGCCGTGGTATCACTCCGGTCGAGCCGGCCCATTCATGCCAAAGCGTGGCTCTCCCACGGTAAAAATAGTAGGTAGAAGTACTAAGAACTAATAGCATAGTTCCTTAATACGAGCTAACATAATTCTACAAATATCGATGATGAGACAAGGAGCTCCTTCCATTATTATTTTATTTTGTCTGGATTTCGAGATGTGACCTTCTGCTTTCGATATACTTTAGAGGACATTGTGCGAACATAACTAGGATTTATTTACACGTCTAGTTTTTTATCTCCTACGAAATTTTTACTGCAAATTTTGTCGCCTGGTTTTTGATACCATGGCGATCCATCAATACTAAAACAATAAGTAACAAATATCCTGTTAAATCCAACGTAAATGAAATTGATTACGTTAACATTCTAATTTAAGGTTACGTCCAATATCATCTACTTTTATCTTTCTACAGCAGCTACCCATTTAAATCGTTGACCTAATTTCCAGGCCGCTTTACGAAATAAAAATGTACTCTATTTTTCAACAAAAGCAACATTGATAAATTTCACTAAGCCCCTAGTGTTGCACAATGCTGCTACGGTGTGCGCTGTGATCGTTTCATATATTCCGACAATACACTTCACACAGTCCCATTAATAAAAACATCCTACTGCAGTGTTTGTCGTCACACTTACAAACACAGGTAATTTAATCAATCAATCAACAACCCGTAATGTCCCACTACTGGGCTCAGGTCTTCTCTCAGGAGAGGGTTAAGGCCATACGTCCCCACGCTGGCCAAGTGCGGGTTGGGGACTGGCAAGACTACGTTGTGGCTATGTAATCTTGCCAATGGATGTTTTTAAGCCGCCCGAAGGCCTCACTAAACTTCTCGACTGTTATCATATGATAACAACCGGGACCGACTGCTTAAGGTGACCTCCGAATCTCGGAGACGCTCATGGTAACATGCCACCAGCGGTCACCCATCCAAGTACTGACCGCGCAGTCATTGCTTACCTTCGATGATTGTTTCTAATCACCGAATGCAACTGGGCTATGAATGCCTCACAACACCGTAATTACTGGTTTATATTCAATCACTATTAAAAGAGTTAACATACCTTTTAAGAACGCTGATCTACGGGTGGGACTCTGATTCTGTCGCGATACGACAAGGCAGTCGAATAAATGCTACCATTAAATTTATTTTAATTTTTATCATTATTGCCAACCCAAAGCATCGTGAAACTCAAACAACCATATATTGAGCAATTGCCTAAAACACAGGTCTTACCTAGATCAGGTAAATCACTAAATTGTTTTTTTTTATAATTATTTAAGAATTTTCAGTTTCTTTATTTTATGTTAAGTCTACTCTTAAGTTACATAACACAAAAATCTGTACATTGAATATGGAACAACAAAACAACAACAACAACCCATAATGTCCCACTGCTGGGCTCGGGTCTCCTCTCAGGAGAGGGTTAAGGCCATACATCCCCACGCTGGCCAAGTGCGGGTTGGGGACTGGCAAGAATACGTTGTGGCTACGTAAATCTTGCCGTTGGATGTTTTTAAGCCGCCCGAAGGCCTCCAACTAAGCTTCACGACTGTTATCGTATGATAACAACCGGGACCGACTGCTTAACGTGACCTTTGAATATGGATATGGATAATATGGATGGATGATAATTGAATATGGAATAAATTTTTATTATATTTTTGAAGTCAGTTTTGTTTTCGTCTTTAAGCGCCTTGAGTACTTTTTAGGTGAACAAAAATCAATTTTTGGTAGGGGGAAATCTTATGAGTTCGCTTCACCGCGTCACCGTCACTGATATGCTGACGTCACAAAACTTCTTAAGCTGCGGTAATCACTTTTTGGCAGGGAAAAATCTTAGGAGTTCGCGTCACCGCCCTTGACACCGTCTAGTCGTAAATTTTCACTTCATAGTCAGTCCTTATGACTGCCAATTTTTTTATTTATAAATCTTACTTGTCTAAGATATTTAGAATAGAATAAAATTGAATAGAATAGAATAGAACAGAATAGAATAAACTTTATTGTACACAAGTTTAATGGTTTTAAAACTAACGTTAACCTTAAGATAAGTTTTAATACATTAAATTTTGAACTAAACGTTTAATATTATTATTAATAAACTTTCTCGGTTCATAACATCATATTATATACTTATATACATACTTCCATACTTCTTTATACGCTATTAAATGAACTCGCCTACGCAGTCTGTTCACTTAGATCTTTTGAACTATTCAACAGATTTTAATACAGTTTTCAACAATAGATAGACTGATTCAAGAGAAAGGTTTATAGTCGTAATACCTGCAGATTACAGTAGAGGAAATCCGAATATTTCAAAGAAACCGGCTCGAGTCGCTAGTAAATTCTAAACTATCTCTATCTGTTTGTCTTATATGCTTTCTCGACTAAAGCGCTGAATTAAATAAATATATGTACTGATGTGGCGACTTCNAAACCGGCTCGAGTCGCTAGTAAATTCTAAACTATCTCTATCTGTTTGTCTTATATGCTTTCTCGACTAAAGCGCTGAATTAAATAAATATATGTACTGATGTGGCGACTTCCACATACAACGCAAAAACAGAAATACGCTACAGCGCCATCTACCGAAGAAACATCGAACTACGGATTATCGAAGAAAAAACTAAGAAGCTATCAATCTGCATCGCGCAATAGAAGTTCTCGTGATAATTAACATATAGGGAAGTTGTATCTTCCCAACATCAACCGTTAGGCAGTGGCCCGCCAGGCATGATCACCTCGCCTGGTTGTAGGATACTCCCTTTGTGTTGGAGGGATAATGACACCCGTTCCTCCACACGGATACAAAAGGGCTCATAAAACATACATCTTTGAATTTCCTGACATGTCAATCATGTATTTAATAGGCCAAGCTTCCCGTGCCTAAACATAATTACGTTTAAGCCTTATTTATTTTTAAGAAAAGATCTAACCGAGAACGGAACCTTCGGACCCTCCAGGCCATGATTAAGACCTGCCGCTATTTACACACAACATAGCTTTATTAAAATTGTAGTGGTTAGAACAGTACTCGTTTATTATAATTTAAGTGGCTATTATTACGGCTGAGGTTCCACACAGGGTGTTTTATACCGCCTATTTAAACATAGCTCCTAGCGCCAGTGGCTAGTTCTTACTAAATATTTCTAATTTTAGAAATAAATAATGAATTGCCCTACACCGGCTCTTCCCTTATTCAAATCATTCCCTTATTCAAATCATTACCTTATTCAAACAATACAAAATGAGATAATAAATAATAATAAATATTTAGGACGTCAAACACACAACGCCATCTAGTCCCAAGCTAAACAGAGCTTGGAACATGGGTTCTAGGCAACTGATTTAAATATTACATTATACGTATATACTTTTTCTGTAAATACATATATATTATACATAGAAAACAACCATAGGGATATTTGTAAATTTGATTTCTAAGGCCATTTGTGTTATTTGTTGCCCTTATAAAATGTAATAGAATTAATATATTTAAGTTATGTACTTAATTATCTGGTGTACAATTAAGCGATTTATTAATATTATTAATAATAACAGTATTCTCTTGTATTTTCTTGTATTGTACATGCGACTGCTTCAGGTCCCGGTTTCGATTCACGGATTAGACCAAATGTTTAAATTATCTGCAAATATTTGTTTCACAATTTGGGTGTTTTTTATGTATAATATGTATGTATTTACAAAAAAGTATATATGTATGAATGTCAGTTGTCTAGTATAAATAACACAACCTCTGCCTAGCTTGGGACTAGATGGCGTTGTGTGTTAGATGTCCGAAATATTTTTTATTATTGGCCAATTTTATTTCGACAACGTAACTTAGCGTTGAGTGACATCATTCACATTTTAGTTAGTTAGTTTTTTAGTTTAGTTGTTTACTTTTAATGTTAAAGTTTTTAATAAGCAACTTGGGGACATCTACTTCAATAATGTGGGAGAGCCACGCTTCGGCACGAAGCCGGGCCTTCTCGACCGAAGTGATACCACGGTCTCACAGAAATCTGGTGTGAAACGCTTGCGCTGTGTTTTACCGCGTGAGTGAGGATACCGAAAGCCCCAACCCATACCACAATCGTCCTCCCCATCCCTCTAACCCCTAAAGGCCGGCAACGCATTTTTGACACCTGGTGGTGCGGGTATACATACATAGGCGGCAGTAATCGCTTACCATCAGGCGATACGGTTGCTCATTTGCCCCTCATTCCATAAAAAACACTTGGTTACTAGTACTTGGTAATAACACTGAAGTTATAATAATTCTCCTGCAGCTTACAAAGGCACACATAACAAATCCTGGTGCACGGCGGTCGTTATCGCATACCGGCCGTTGTACTCGCTTCGACAATTAAACTTAACCGGAGGCAATAAGATACAGATATCAGGCGCTACCTTAAATTTATCTAGCCGCACTCTGCTACTACCTACTCGGATACTTGCATACTGTCCTCGTTGTCTTATTAATTACTAGTCGAGTCCCGCCGTGTTATCCGGAGTAATTCTAGTACGTTAACAACCACAGGTAACACCGCCGGGCAAAGTAAGTCTGAAAAAGTAGCCTAATTATATCAGCTATCTGGCAGTGAAGGTCCCGCCGAAATCGGTAAAGCCGTTCCAGAGATTGACCGGAACAAACAAAAATGTTATTTTGGTATATGTACCGTGTATTTGTACATATGCATTTAGTAAAAAACGGTTTTAGTATTACGAACTCTTCGGAGACTGACGAGCCAGGTGTGCAGTGCTTTCACTAAAAACCCCGACGGCCGGTCGCAGGTGCTTTGTTAGGATAGGACAGGACAGGAACTATTTTAGGTCACCCCCAGAATCGATGCCGCGCCTAATCAGACTATATTCTGGAAGAAGCCTAAACTCTCGCTACTTGATGTTATGTAATCCTTGTATAAAATCTGGTGTAGCGGGTGTCCATGGACAGCGGTAATCGCTTACCATCAAGCGAGGCGTCTGCTCGTTTGTCCCCTAATCCATAAAAAAAGAGACTTTTTACATTTAATGATCGTATATTTATAATTTATATTTTTGATCCTGTGTCCCGGGGGACTTTACAAACCTATATGAAACGGACACAAGGAACACCCAGACTCATAACAACAATTTATGGATCACACAAAGTGTTGTCCCATGTGGGATTTGAGCCCACAACATTTGGCGCGGTAGAAATCGGTATGACGACCGCTTTAACCACTAATTACATATTTTGCGAGACCACTAACCACTGTACCACATTATTAAACCATAAAAAACAATAATTAATATTATGATACCAAAATGTATGAATCCTTTCATTTTCCAGTGTCTAATTGGCTCCTTTGTTGAGATTCTGATCAAGCTACGATTATGCTTGTATCAGTCAGATCGGACTGTTAATTTATCCAACGGCACCAAATCATTAACTGCTATTGATTATTAGAAGCTAACAATTCCTTTAACTCGGTCCAGTAACGTTTACAGCGAGAACCACCATCCATCATAAATTAGGTATCCACGATACTCAATGGCCGGCTCTCTAATCAAGCTCTTAGCTGGCCGCCCATTAAAGAGCCAGATAATTTTGTTCATCGCTAAATATATAAACTCGCTTGTCACGAAGGCATTAAGTTCCACTTAACGATAAGATGGTACGAACGATTTTGTTAGCAGCACTCCTGGTTTATTCACGTCGGTAACCGTTACAGACCTGCCATGTTTGACGAATGATCGTGACTGGTTAGAGAAGTTTTCTTTCCTGAAAGTCTATTAGAAATACTTTGTCTATGCATTAGTTTAGATTGTGTTTGACTTTGCAGGTTCTTTTACAAAGTTGCAAGGTATTATCTCAACAAGAAGTAGAAGAATCGATAGGTAAATAGATTTAGAGATTAATTTTCTAATTTCTAACTTCAATAGCAACTAATCTAACCAAATTAATTCCAAGCATTGTACTATACTCACATAGTTTTATATAACAATGTTAACAGATTTAAAAAAGATACCTCTATGGTTTGTTTCGGTGTTTTCTTCTAGAGTCTTAAGAATTGCCTTCTTGTTGTAACTTCCAGTCTAACTTATGAAAATATCTGTAAAATATTTACTTATACAATTTACTTTATCACTTTAAAATATCATGTACGATGTTGCGAAAATTTATAATAAGTTGCCTAAAAACATAAAAGTAGCTAAAACCATGCAAACATTTAAAATCATTGAAAAAGTATGTCATGAACACGATAAATTTGTTTAGATCAACTACGCTTACTGACTCCAAGCATATCACATCAAGGAGCTCTTGATCCACGTACCGCATATTACAAAGTATTCACGGTTCCCCTCTTATAACTTTAACAATTGGCAAATGCATTCGTTTGCCAGTTTTGTATAAATAACTCAGATTATAATTATACATATTTTGCATAAGTGTTAATTATGAGTTCAATTGTATTTTGCATAAGTATTACTAACCCGCTTAGCTAGGACTATATATGTGTTCTGTGAGTATTACGACACTCGGCAAATGATTGTGTCCTTTTTGAAATGTATTCTCATGTAAGTGAATCTGTAATTTTTTATGAGAATAAAGTTTCTTAAACCCGCAAGTGTAGTGCACCTCTTTATTCATCTCCACGCCACCCTACTGCGGTAGACTTTTAAAGAAAGGCTTAAGGAAAGACAATGGTGGCCTGTACTTTTGTGCATAAAAATATTAATTAAATAAATAAACAATACAAAGAGGGAGTTCTTTTTTCTCGATTCTCTATTTATGTGTCAAAATCGTGTTATAATCTGCTAATCCGATAAGATGTCAAAATCTTTAAAAAATTTAAACAAAAGATCCATCCTTTAGTTAAACAAAGAAATAACAGTTCGATTTAATTGCGACTATCGTTAATGTAAAACATACAAAAAACAAGAATTTATTATGTTGCTAGTTGATACAAATATTCGCTCCATTTCGTAAAAAATAAAATTATACTAAAGTGACAAAAATTGTAGTAAGTAAATTTTTAAATAGAAAAGAAATGAAAACTCTATTAAGATCTTGTGGCTAACAATACGCTTTCGCCGGAATCTTCACATTCTTTCTCTTTTATACTTTCATCCCCACACTCCATCTTATCTTAAAGAACGCTTTCAGTTCTTACACAACACTCATTGTAGGGACCTGAGATCATCAGAGAATTCGAAAATAACAATGCCAAAACATTCCACCCAGTTTCGAATGATGGATCGTTTCTGGAACGATTTACCTGAAACGATCCGTCACGCTAAAACCTTGCCTGTATTTCAAAAGTTAGTGAAGGATTATTATCTTTCATTATAATAACCTTGCTTATAGTATATATATTAAGTCTGTGTATGTATTTATGTATATGTATGTTTATATATGTAGTATGAGTAGATGTATCTTTATATATGAACGTTAAATATTTTGAATTTGGTATTTTTTTTGTAAATATTCACATTTAAACAGATTTCAGATTTGTGCACCCTACTACTGCTACCCTAATTAATGTCACCAAATTATCCGTATAAAAGTTGTCTGTAAGAGATCGCCATGAGCGATAAGACCACCAATTGTCACATTTGTATGTTGTAACTCTTTTTTTTCTATATGTTAAGTGTGTACAATAAAGATAAATAAATGAAAGATCTTATTATCAGAAGCTAGTAACATAACTACTGAAACGTTTATCGTAAGACAGATTATTTTACCTTGTCCTATTACGAAAGGTACCTACCAACCTGGAAGACCGAGCCTCGCTGGGTGTTTTTTACTTTAGGAAATTTCTAAAAATGAATTCTAGCTACATCAATTTATCGCCCCCGAAACCCTCTGACTATACCTCCCCCGACTACACAGGGATATGATAATACGACATTTATTTCAACTAGACCTACCTACACATGTTACAAGTCTACTTACAAACTTTCAATAAAATCGATTCAGTAGTTTAGCCATGGGACAATATTTTTGGTTTTTAAAATTAATTACATGATATATCTAAAAAAACACTGTTATTAATGGGTTAACTAGCGACATTACACCTACTCTAATACTTACCCTCTAAAATATGCCTTATTTCTGAGCAATAAGACTCACATAACAGAATCAAATTATAGTAAAAAATATTAGGTAAAGCTGGAACGAATCACGCGGAAGAATATAAGGGATAACCGAAGACATTTTTTGTATCCCTTTCTAATTGCAAAAGTGACTGGACTTGCTTAGTCGTAGACAGGGTCGCTCACTGCCCACTGCGACACACTGACCCAGTGCGTCGCAGTGGGCATTGAGCGACCCTGTGACGTCGATCGCGTCACATTAATCTACAGAGAATATCGAGGAAAAACGTCCCTATCGTGAACGTTATGGGAACACTTGTGTTTGTCCTACCATTAGGTAGATTATTGCATATGCTATCCAGAAGGTACGAGAAAAACAAAAAATTTTTGTTATTATTATTGTGACTGTTTAGTAAAAAATCGTGTATACATAATATTACCTGAGCTATTATTATTATTACATAAGTACTTTAACGACGTAAGTTGTTGATAGAAACCTACGTCACGAGTCACTCGATGCTTTAGATACATACCTATTTTACAGTCGAGACCGCAGGCCACAGGCTAGTGAACTTAAATTACAAATGGTGTCCTTATTGGTTTTATTTTTTAAGATATCTAGTTGGTGTGAAAAATTTATTTTGTTCATTTCTATTTCCGAATAAATTAAACAATACCATAGTATTCCAACACATTAAAATAACCCGCGGATTCGTTTAATATGTATTATTTATTATTATTATTATATAAATACTCTTATATACGTAATACAAATAAAATACGTTTATAAGTATTAAATGTCACAAAATTACAAAGTATCAAATAACCAATCAATTTGAGTACATAACCCATTCGAGATGCGACAGACCACGTCAGACGAAGTGCCGTCGCGTGCGCAAGTGGGAGGACGTGACGAGGAGACATCACCACGTGACTATCGAAGTCAACTGTTCGTTAACCATGCAGTGATTGATGTTGTTGTATTATCGATTAAAATTGTTTACATGTTACTTCACTGTTTACTTGACCATTAGATATATACCTACCTGTATTATATTGTAAAAAGTGCAGTCTAGTAGTTGAAGTGTTTTATTGGAAATTAAGATCAGTCTCCGTTAGAAGTATTATAATAAGCCGTGAATATAACGCTGAATGATTTTCACCCGACTACGATGAAGCTTTTACGATTACGATTATAAGTTTTGGCAATGAATTTGTCTAATATATCATTATCAACAGCCAAGAAATAGAATAGTTCTGATAATGGTGTATCTTCTTAGAAAGGAGATTTTGGTAGAGAATAGCCATACGCCCCCTACGAACAAAGTAGATGGCCAAATGGGCCTATGCATTACACTGTAACGATATACTATGTGATTATGTGTGTGAATAAAATTGTTAATGTTTTCTTTTAATTTTTATGTCTGAGTTTGTAGTAACAGGCGATTGTTTTTGTAAGTCTAAAATGTGCATGTGTGAGTGAAGAAACGAGAGATATACGAGTTGGTATAAGGTCGGTTTCAAGTTTTCCTTATCTTTGCAGTGATGTTATCCTGCAGATATTGCTGCCTTACGTCTGTGTACTGATGGATTGAGAATAAGGTGTGTCACCACTCCTATTCATCCCGTGAATGTCATAAGAACGCATTCCAGAACCAATTCCATTCCAAAACTCCCTTGTGGAGCGCCTAACAACAGCTAGTACAATGTTAACATTATATTAATTTAGAAGTTGATACAACCGGAAATGAATGTTCCAGCATCGTGTTTATTAAGCGTTTAATATCTCTTATAAATTGTTGTAATCAAGTGCAATCGACTGTGTATTTCAGGTATAATACTGTGCTGTTTATCTTTCGTGTAGAAAGCATTGAAGAATCGGGTGCTCCGAGCGCTAATTCCGAACACGGAATATTATAAACTTTAAAAAGTAAAAGCATTTATATTTGTCTCGTTATAACACGGTTTGTAAAGAAAGAGTATATAAATCGTTAAGCTTCTCTGTTGTTGACTTTATATTATACTAGCTTTTCCACGCGATTCTAACTGCGTGTATGTCGGATATTGCGGTAATTGTTTTTCGTGTTAATATAAATCCTATGACACTCACTAATAATGCGTCTTTCTATTGATAAAAGAATTTTCAAAAGCGATTCAGTAGATCCAGAGACTACCCTCTACAACATCACAACCTTTACCTAAAGAGGTAAAGGTTGTGAAGGTAAAGACACCAAAATTTGCCAGTTAAAATACGATTTTGAAAATAGACGTTGCAGCTTCTGAAATAATCCGTCTGTAGGTCGTCTTGCGTCTTAGATCGATAAAACTTTTTGTGACCTATGCACCACTGGTGGTTATCTATTTGAGAATAAAATTATTTTTACACATTATAGCAAACGAAAGAAAAAATTATAGGATGAGTGAGCACGTTTAAGGGTGCGATGGTCGTCAGTCCACAAGCCCGTCTCATGATTAGAGACGCCACTACATATCGGAAAGGGTTCCGGTTTCCACATTTGGTCTCACTCTCCTTCCCGAAACACAGAAACCTCCTGGACCTGTAGCTGTCTTTAACATATTTTTAGGTTTTTATCNTTTTTACCTTGACAATAACAATGAGTATTCGAAATAAGATACACTTGGAACCCATATTTTGGAAAAAAAATACGTATTAGATAATATTATATTATCATTTGAAACTTATATTTCCTTGAGTACTCCCCTGGTTTAAACAAAACAATCTCGGACAACACAGTAATCAAGGAACAAAATATAGGATTCAATACACAGCGGCCTGTCGGCAGACATCGTGTACGGTCAGCAAGACAATTACGCCGCACGTTGTGCAGTTAATTGAGGGCCTTAATTAGTGAGGTGTCGCGTGGGCCCCGACGCCCCCGCACGTGGCTGCCTTGCATACTGTACCGACAGCAAAACAAAAGTAAAGTAATAAAGTAAAATAAATAAAAGTTGTTAATGCTGTATTATTTTATTTTGTAGGATGACATTTATTAAATACGTTGTTCCTTTTTAAATAAATCAATGTAACTATATATCATGTTTGATATGTAACTTAAAATAGCTTTAAATTAAACACGTAAAGTAAAGTTTTTATTACTGCACCCATATCTCTTTTAAAAACAAGTCAGTTTTTGATTAACCAAACGGGGTTTATTCACCATTTAACGGCTTCCTTCGGGAACAGCAATCATTTTTTGAATGGTAGTGTGCGCATGCTTGTTTATTTATGGAATGTATTTTAATTCTAAAAGTATAAAATCAACGCATTTAAGATACCAGGCAGAAACATACGAAATTAGTTTAAAATACTTAATACAATCACGATTAGGTGAAATCGGCTTTACTATTAAATAACATTTTCTGATTATGTTTATTGAAACTATTTATTATAGCCATACTACAGCTTTGCTTTTATATTGTAAAAAAAATATTTATACACTTAGAATAAATATTTAGTTTTAGCTGGTCATAGCTTTTATCAAATCAGGTGATTAAAAGCTTAAAGTTGTAAGAATCAGTTCTCAAGAAAACTATTCCCGCCTTGATAATTCAAAATTTAAAACTATAATACAAACGTTTATGTTTTTGCCGACCGTCCATCATGTTCAAATTGAGCATATTCCATTGCGATGTGTTCGCGTGGCCGGGCCGTGTTTATGAAATGCTCTTGCATTGTGCGCCGGCGCAGATACACATAGTGGACAAGCATACTTGCATATCTGGCGGGGTCCTTAATTGAAATTGTCTTTTGGAAAGCTACTAATATGAAGGAAGAGAAATAGATTTATTTAATTAACGAAGAGAGAAGCTCGCAAATGGGTTTTAAGCAATAACTTTATCTTAATGCATAGACAATAAAATATAATAATGCCAGATTCTGCCCACGGCTCCACCCGATACACCCGGTCCGGTCATCGACGAGTAGCTTGAAGTCGAAGTCGAAGAGTCCTTCCTCAAGAATCAAAGTATCTAAATGCCAAATTTTATTGAAATCGGTGCAGTGGTTTAGCCGTCAAAGCGTAACAGATAGAAAGATTTATTTTCAAATTTATAATATTAGTACCTAGATTGTTCCGAAAATTGAAAGCCACATAATAAATACAATCTCTTCTTTCATGAAACTAAAATATATTAGATTGATAGCTAATTTCAACACAATCCTCCTTAATGAATATCACTGGCCACCTTTATGTTTTTTTTAATATTTTTAAAGGTTATTTATCAGTTTTCTTTTGTTTGCAACAATGAAATTCTCGCGGGAAGCTTTTCGTGCTGTGATTTACTATGATTATAAACGAAGGTTATATTCTTCAAGGAATATCAAGAAAATTTACAAGCTGCTTTTGAGGAGTCTGCTCCTGCGTTAGCTTGCTTCGCGATGGACACCTTATCCTCTCACCAATGAGCAAAAATGCCGTTTTAAAACCTGTAAATAAACTTTTTTTTATATTCTAACTATTTTTTATTTCACTAACTATTTTTGAAACAGCCGACGTATGCTTTCAAAGCTTTACAGCTTTTTTTTTCGCTCCTTTCGTCGTAGTATGATGATATATAGCCTGCCCCGATAACACTGAAATATTTTTCCAAATCGGTCCAGTACTTCCTGAGATGAGCGCATTCAACCAAACTAACTTTTCAGCTGTATCATATTAGTATAGATTTGTCAATTATTAACCAACTACACTAGCCTACTACATTACGTCAATCATATAAGATTATCGCTTAATGATTGACACAATGGTAGCATTAGAAATTAAAACGCCCGAAGTCCTATTGATACAATAAAATCAAATCCCTTAGGCGTATACGAAATTCCGAGAAAGTCGTGACCACTCCATCGCGATGAATGCTTCAAATGGACCCGGACAATAAATCCCTGTTGGTTGCTCAGAACCTAGTGAGCATAGAATAATGGTGTCATTCTACCGAAAATAAGATAGACTTTATTTCGTAAAATACTTTTTTTTCGCAGAGTTTACCGATGTACTAAAGTATTAATTAGTACATCGGTCAACCTAAATGTAGTAAAATAGAATAGACGAGCCTAAATAAAAAAAGATAAGAATATTTTCCTCATTCACTCGGTGAAACAGCGCTGTTAAGGTTTTTTTTTTAAAATTGTAAGGAAACTTACAGCTATATTGTAACGGTATAATATATACACTTAGTAGGTAGGATGAAAAAAAAGGCCAAGTGCGATTTGGACTCCAGCAGGAAGGGTTCCGTACCATCTATACATTTCAAGCGTTTTCCTGTTGCCGTTATCAAAATCGAAAAAAATTAGCAAAAAGTCATGTTTGTTGTATGGGAGCTCCCTTAAACATTGATTTTTTAGTATTTATTGATACAGCCTCATATTGACCGTAGCGTGATGTTATACAGCGTGAACATGGCTGTTTGCCAAAAAAAACATTATAGTAAGCCAACCTTAGATAAAGATAGACATTTTTATGACTGCCTCGGTGGCGCAGTGGTAGCGTAAGCGACTGCTGTGCTTGTGGTCTCGGATTCGATTCCCTGGTCGGACCAAATTTTTGTATGATCTGCAAAGATTTGTTACGGAGTTTGGGTGTTTTCTATGTATAATGTGTATGTATTTACAAAAAAAAAAGTATTTATGTGTTTATATCAGTTGTCTAGTACCCATAATACAAGCTCTGTTTAGTTTGGGACTAGATGGCGTTGTGTATTAATTGTCCGAAAAATTTATTATTATTATTCACATCAGCAACAGAACTACATTATTTCTGAAAATTTCAACTGTCTAGCTAACACGGTACATGAAATACAGCTTGATGGTAGACGGACGCACAGACGGACAGAGAAATTTTAGTAATACGGTCCCGTTTTACCCTTTGAGTACGGAACCCTAAAAAGAAGGTATATTAATATTTTTCACAATTAGGAGAGCATGTAGCTGGAAATAAATAAAAATATAACAATCAATAACAAATTAATAAACGAAACAATTTTTCAATTTCCCTTTTAAAGTCCGCGACCGCTTTTGTCTATCTTTATCTAAGGTTGGCTTACTATAATGTTTTTTTTGGCAAACAGCCATATTCACGCTATATAACATCACGCTACGGTCAATATGAGATTTTAATGAGGTTGCGTGTGTTAGCAGTATCCTACAATACCTACATACTCGAAAACATATTTCTGATCTTAAAAAAAAGGCGATTAGCTTATAACTCTCGGGACCTAGCATACCGGTACAGTTCACATGCTACTAAAAAAATAAAGTTTAAGGCTGACTACATAAACTAGAAAATGTTTAAGAAAGTTTAACCCGCCTACATGAAAATTTTGATAAAATTTATATAGCTTGTCTCACACGGGCCATTATTACGAATCTTTTGACATCTCGTTTTATTAATTTAGGCGCTAGGAGGAACATACAAACATACAAATGACGCAAAAACGATTACCCTTGCTTTTGGTCTTTTACTCATCGGTACTTTCATTGAAAAATTATTTTTTTATGTATAAGCTGCTAAAATGACTCTGCCCTGCCTGAAGGAAAGCATGAGCAGAATCCAAGAGTTGTGTTCACCATTTTCAATGCGAAAAAGAACAATGCAGCATGGTGACCCACGCTATGGCGGCCTGGTGAAATGCTTTTTCACGCCCCGCTTAAAGGACCCGGGATCATAGTGGGAAGGAAATACGTGCGCTGATAGTGAGTTCCAGGTTTTGACCGCTCGGCACAGGAAGGATAATATTGTTGTCTGTGATATTTCTTTAAACCTTACTCATTTAACGATAAACAAGAGCTAGATACTTAGTACTGAAAATGCGTCATGAAAATCACAATTTCAAGTTAGTTGGAATAATTAAAAAATAAATACTTTGTTCATTCTCAATCAAGTTTATATAAAAAAACTAGATTACAAGAAAGCAACTTCCTACGGTTTTATTTGCCAAGATACGTGCACAGATAACCACATACCTCGGCCAGATGCACACCTGTTTCCGAACGATGCGCGATCCGCAGTTCCCGCGCCAACAGGAAAAGGGGTCGAACAGCCGCGGGCACAACACTTGAACACTAGAATTCAAAGTACTGATTTATATTAACACTGTTATACTGATATTTTCTAGTAAAAGGTGTTATTCATATAAAATTATAGTCATTTATTTTATAGGCTCATACGAAATCAGCTTGATTTTCTAGTTTGAAAGTACTTCCTTATAATAATGAACTAGTATAAGGAGAATCGCCTCCTTATACCAGTTCATTATTTTATAAATATCAATTTATATGCTTGCGATGCGAATAAATATGTGCCTGTGGTGAATTTAATATCATCATAATCCACAGGCTTTATCAGTCCACTGCTGGGCATAGGCCTCTCTTGAGCGAGGAGCTTTTAGCATACTATAACACACTGGCGGACCATGTTTCGGCTAAAAAAATATTTAAATAAATTTTATGTGATTGTGGTGGAGTTCAAATTAAACGTCCGAAGTGGTGTCCCGAACAAATTAAAAACAGAAGAATGTTTATTGTTGTTCTCTTAACTTGAAACTAACTACTACATAGTATTAGTAGGGTAGTACCGACACTACCATACTTTGCAGTGCAGTTTCCCTGTATAGTTTGCTCTCTTAATCGCCTCTCACGACACCCACTTGATGAACAGGTGATACCCCGTATTTTTAATCCACCACAGAGAGAATATGATTCATGACAGTAACAATCGAAGGATACGATCCACTTCGCATGAGAGATAACAGCTACATGGGTTTGGTTCAGTTGTCGGATCGGACATCAATAGACGTGCCAATGCCAAATGGCATGCATAGTTTTCGGTCCAGATAATAATAATAAGAAGATCCACATTTTTTAAATATTCACAAGACAGTAAATGGCAAGAGTTAAGGGTTAGATTAAGACTGCGCAGAGATAAAGTAAAAAAATGGTCATACACTCCATATTGTAGTTTTCACTGAACCTACTTTCTGTTTCTCAGCTCATTATCGTTCTAAGGTGCAAACCCCAAAAATGGCATACAGTTATTTTACGCATGAGAAAATTTACCCAATTTTTTTTTTTTTTTTAAATTTTTGGAAATACGTTGCTATGCATGTTTATGCCTTCATGTTACTTACCATAAGACACGGTCGTACAAGGTATACAAGACTACAACCGAAATATAATGAAGTTCAATTATTGAAAACTATATAAAAATTCCAACTATAAAAATTTGAAATTATTAAAAAAAAATATGTCTTCCCTTTTTTGCACATGTCAAACCTTCCTGGGACTCCTATAAATATTTGAAAAACAAAATTATTCCAATAGTCCGTCAATTCATTTTTATATAAATAATATCGATTATAAAGTTGTAAATATAAAATTAGTAATTCGGTACTGTGGAATTCAAATGTAATCAATTTGAGAACTTATCTATAGGGAAGGAAGTCAATTGACTTAAAATTCCTGGCTGCCTAGTTACACAATGTAGAACTACAGAAGATTACCTCTTATTCCGTTATATCGGCCCATAAATAATGCATCAGATAGTCCCAGTAATGATAACAAGCCCGGTCCTACGTTAACTGATATTATTTAAAACATTCCACCATTGTTTCTATACTAATGGTGTTTCTGAACGAGCGTTTTGATACTATCTGTGGTTTAAGGTTATCTGTAGTAAGATGAGTTCGGCATTTCGCGGGAAATGTTGTTCGTTTCAATTAAATTCTCGACTATTATTATATTCGTTTAAAAAGATAAGAACTAATAAATTACCTACCTACTAATTTTATTTTCACACCTAATCACCTGCCTTTGACAGTACGCTGCTGGAAAAAGATTTATCTCCTCACTTCTAATGTTTAACTTACAAGTAAAACAATCTTAAGCACTCAGATTTTTTAATCTCGATTGAAAACCTACTATGAAATAAAAGAATATATGCCTAGTATTATTACTTAATACTAAACTTTATATCTACAACATGCTTATTACGATTGTTAAGAAATGAAACCAACTTGAACATTCGTAATTCTACTAATCTGAAATAACACATTCTGATGTCTGATTCTGTATGTATTTTTGCTAATCCTACATCTAAAAACAAAGCAGTGCCAAAAATTACAGTAAACTTACAACACGAAACAATAAATCTGTTCAATCAAAATAGCCTCGCTATTTCATATAGCTACATAACAACACAGCAAATCGAATTTCTAGAAAGCCTAGAGCTAAATACTCCTTAGAAATGTTAATAGGTAAGTTAGTAACTGAGGAATTTCGCAGGATCGAAATTTAATTTTGTTTTTCCATTTTCGACAAGTTGTTACGAATTTGTTCTACTTTCAGATCGTCAGACATTTGATATAATATAAAAAGCGCCAGTATTTTTTCCATTTTATGCCTTTACATTTTTTTAAGTCTGAAGACTCTTTTCCAACATTCAACAATGTACGAAATTTATTCATTCTATTACTATACTATCAAACACACTAGGCCCCCATGACGCTCAGGTTAATCCATATTAAAGATCATTGGCTTCCCCACTATAAGCTTTAAAGATATTGTTTAAAATCTTTCGCATATTCCTTTTTATTCCAAGCTAAGAACATATTCTTTAATAAGCAAGTTACGCCCAATTCGTGAATAAATAATCGAATTCGTTAAAATTGTATCCAACAAAGAGTTTATTTAAGTTCGCCCGGGGCGACGCATTACTTACAAACGAATAATCAATTCAACACTCTATTCACCGTCAGCACTCGATATAATAACAAAAGTATCGATAACTGAATCGCTGGCGACTTCTCGCTATTTCTATTATTCAATTGAATCGATTTGCCCTGGGCGAGTAACGACGCGACAGCCATTATTCGAATTAGACGAGATTATTCTAGACAATTTATAAATCGGCCATAAATCCTAAGATTTGTATATCTATAGTACATTTAATACTTGAATTTTGATTATTTATGAAGCGAGCAATAAAAGCGATGTTATGGCTCTCGAAAATATTATTTATTCGTTCGTTTAAAAACAAGAAACCTGTCTTAGAATGTACTGTGCACAGTACCATCACTACCATAAGAGTATACGGGGCCAGTGCCCAGGGCCTCCATCCTCAAT
>PKRV01000668.1:676834-799255 GCA_003709505.1 Hyphantria cunea | reverse complement strand
AAACGCAGGGCACTCTAGACTAACGTTTGCGTGTTTCCACTCAAGCACATTTCGGCTTCACTGACCATCGGTTCGTCTGGAGACGAGCAGTCCATTTACAATTCAGCGTACTGACTTTCCGTCAGATTTCGGTTACTCTAGTTCTAGTCAGGAGTAAAATTTTAACGGTAGTTGTTCAGTAGGCTTTGGTCTCCTTTCTTATAGAAAAGCACTACCACGCTTGTACTCCACGCATTCGGTGTATTGATAGTATGAATTAAATAGTTTTGAGAGCTCTTCTAATACAGTTCCACCAGCCATTAGGAGCTCTGTTATAATTCCGTCTTCACCGACCGTTTGCGAATACAGCGTACTGTTAGATTATATTATTGTGATCATTCCCTCTGGTGCTAGCTTTGTTGCGATGTTTGAAATTTTAAAATTGTAGACGATAAGCGCTATGTCTTTTTTATTTAAATGCCCTAAATATTATTAGACGAGCAGCTGACCTTGAAACATTGCGTTTTAAAGAAGGGAACGATTGCACAATGTTGTGTTGGTGTGAATCATCATTGTTTCTATATGTTGGAGCCTGACATACAAGCATTAAACAATCACATTTTGTGAAATTACAAATGTGGAATAAAAATAAGTTCTGGGATATGTTTTATAATTATAATTTACCCACAGATTTTTTAAAGACAATTCCCGCATTAGGAATATACATTCCTGTGTCACGGTGATCTTTACAAACATACATGAAACGGACACAAAGTACACCCAGACTTAGAACAACAATTTATGGATCACACAAAGTGTTGTCCTATGTAGGATTTGAACCCACAACACTTGGTGTGGGAAGTGGTTGGGAAGTGGTGTGGCGACCACTGAAACCACTAGGCCAACCGTGTAGTAAAATAAATTAGTAAAAAATTACTTTTGTTTGTTTGTCTGATAAAGGTTTCATAAAAATATATTATTGGCCTATCAAAGTGAGATTACTCTGCCTGATGGAAGTCGTGAGCAGAATTCAAGTGTAGTTTTCACTATACTCATTGGGAATACAGACAATGAGCAATGCAGCATGGTGACCGACACTAGGCAGCCTGTACAACTTTTTATTGACTTCACTTTTTTTTTATTGCTCACAAATATCATCTTACTAACCTAATTTACGTCTCCTATTGTGCACGTAGCGTAATAATTTCCCCCCGTTTTTGTAACATTCTTGATTGGTACTCCGCTCCTAATTGTCTAAACGTGATGGTATATAACCAATAGCCTTTCTCGATAAATGGGCTATCTAACTCTGAAACAACTTTTCAAATCGGCCCAGTAGTTCCCGGGATAAGCGCAAACAAGCAAACATACACACTCTTCAGATTTATATATTACCATAGATTCAATTCCGTTGTAAAATCGTACTTGTTGTATTTGTCGCTACATATACTTAGGCGGAGCCACGGGTAAAAGATAGTCAGCAGAAGCAGTATTAGGATATAATAGACGTTAAGTATGTACTATGTTTTTTTCCATTTGCCCCCACGTCCCGTTAGTATTAAAGTTGCGGAAAATGATAAGCAGATAAAAATGCGATAAATGCTTATAATTTTTACAACAGGAAAGTATATTATCTTTGAAATCATTTTTTCAATCATCAAATTATTAGTAAATTGCAATCAACAAAATGTGATTAAACTAAAATAAATAATATCGGTTAATCCGTTTCGGAGCTACGATACACGTCAAACTTATAACACCCCATATTTTAAAAAAGGGCAGATCCCCACCCAAAACTTGGCGTATTGGACCAGCAAAAAAACTTTAATACAATATATACCTGGTTCTTACATAAACGTAAAACATATAAGTAGAACTTAGATATTTCCTACAAAAATAATATGTACCTTAACAAGAACAACCGCGGAGCTAAAAAGGTTACTTACGCCTTAAATAACAGTTATCTAGCAATGAAAGTCCCGTCTAAATCGGTCTAGCCGTTCCAGAGATTAGTCGCACAAATAGATAAGCAAAAAAAAATTTTAAAATATTGATTTCTATGTAAGCAGAGACTTAAATTTTATTTATTTGTATAGACATAAGATATATTAATAGACAGATACTTTTAAAAGCACTTGTAGCATTTCTTAATAAATTAAAAAATCGTGTAAATATAATATTTACTTGTAGGTACAATAACTAAATATTTTATAACATATCTAATTCTTAAGATATCTATTTGCCAGTATTATAATCGTTATTTATCAAAAGAAAAAATGTAGCGAAATACTAAATTATTCATAACATCATTGTACCGCATAACTATATAAATTGTGACTCAATAACAAAGTTTTTACTAGCGTTTAATACAAAAAGTAAATGCAATAAATACAATGTACCTGCAGTTCAGCCAGCTCCTGTGATGTGAAATTTTATTCCCTTAATCTAAAAAATTTTCAAGAGTTGCTTACGAATGGTGCAATCTCTGTAAAGCGTAACGTTTAAGAAAACCAGCCCGAGCGAGCGCGAGCCGGTTCCTATTCCAAAAACACGACTAAACTATCCAAATAAGTACGTTTTTATAGTAAAAATTACTTAGGAATACGAACAAGTAACTACTTTATTCCACTATAAATAAAGTATACATTTGGTGGAAACAAACTGTAGATTAGCTTTATCTCCACATTACGCGTGGTCACAGCGCCACAGGCCTCTTAGACAATGTTGCCAGCACAATTTTCTAAAAAAGAACTGCTATAATCTGTTACTTAGATCGCATCGAAACAATATATATTGCACATAGACTTACGCTAAAATATTTTTATAACGTCTTTATTGTTTCTAATAAAATAGTAGGCGAAACGACGACTACTATAACGACCACTCCGTAAAAATTATTTCCGTTTGTTCTTAGCTACTCCTTAAGGAAACAAAATTTTCAAACCGATATAAGAATATTCATAGATAACTGCCTAATTAATATCTAATATTGAAGGATTTTTTCAAATCCTTTTTCAATTCAGCAATTAATACCAGTCAAGTTATTTTAAAAAACACAAGTACAGTTGACCATAACGCCCACAGATACTGAAACGGTTAAAATTCAAAGTTACTTAAACAACGTTATTAGTCCGAAATAAGATTGTTATTTCTTGAATCTTTAAAATGCTGACTATTGTTTGTTTAATAATGTTTTCGTAATGTGTTTTAATACTGATCGCATCTGTAAATTAATTCCCTACTTTTAAATTACACAACAAAACACGAACACAACTTTGCCACAAGCCCTATAGGTCTAACTAGTGTGGTGTAGTTGGCCATAAGTTCACAAACAAGAGGCTTATATATGTATGTGAGGCCTATGTATGTGTGTGAGGGCTATATACCAGTAGTGGACTGTTAAAGCCTATTGATGATGATAAGTTTAATTCATTTCATAATCAACTACATTTTTTATGACAGAATGAGCAAAGGAACAAGCGGTTGGTCGACCATAAACGACTGCAACTTAAGCGCAAGACACTCAAGCGCGCTGCATTGCATTATTTTAATATAAAATCATTTAATTCGAGTTGTAGATTTTATTGATACTACTTTTAAATTTTAAAAAAATCAATTGCAATTGCATCTTGTCGGACCAGCTTGTTGAAATGCTTGTGTTTTCACCCAGCGTATATCCTTTCAGCGATAGCGGTGGCAATATACTTAAAACTGAAAGTAAAATAATAAATAAATAGATACTTCGGACATCTAAACACACAACGCCATCTAGTCCCAAACTAAGCAGAACTTGTATTATGGGAACTAGACAAGATATGAATACATAAATACTTTTTTTTTGTAAATATATACACACTTTACATAGAAAAAAATAATCAAGAATGTTCTGTTTATTTATTTAAGTTAATTTTTTTCTGGATAAGTCTGCATTGAATGTACTTACGCATATTACGATAACAGTATACATCAGAATGTTATTTTTGCAAAGGTTTATAAATGCAAACGTATTTTGGAACTATGATTCCTTCATATAATAGGGAATTAATAATCGTAAATAGTTTAAATGTGTATTATATATAATTATTATACGGTAGCGCAGTGGTAATTTAAGCGACTGTTGTGCTTGAGTTCTCGGGTTCGATTCCCGGGAAGGAAAACGTTTATATAATTTGCAAATATTTGTTTCGGAGTTTGGGTGTTTTTTATGTATAATAAGTATGTATTCACAAAAAAAGTATATTATGTATTTATACCAGTTGTTTAGTACCCATAACAGAAGGTCTGCTTAGCTTGGGACTAGATGGCGTTGTGTGTTAAATGTCCGAAATATTGATTTATTTACCTATTAGAAAAAATATCTTCTACTAATATCCCAGACATAAAATGATTAATAGATTCTACAAACAATTTTCAGGAACTAACTAACAATCACCCATAAATAAAGTTCTTAATCAATATAATATCCAAACTGATGATTCAGACATTAACATCTTTAGATGGTCGTTAAATGTTTTAAAAATTACATTATAAAATATTCTATGTCTTAACAAATGTAAACTATTTACATATATAATAGTAGTAATAAATATAGTGTGTACATCGCTGTTCTACATCTTCAATTCTTGTATATATGACTCGCAAGTGTTGCGAGTTCAAATTCCACAGGGGCCAACACTTTGTGCGATCCTCAAATTATTGTTCTGAGTCAGGGTGTTCTTTGTGTCCATTTCATGTATGTGTGTTAAGTAGTGCATAAGCATATCTCACGTTTACTGAAATCTTTGAGGATCTATATTTTAAAAACTACATGCCGATATGTACAGGTATAACATACTAAAATGTATCTGAAATCGGAATTTTGATCCTTTTTTTGCTGCCCACTTCCCGTGAAATACTATACATATCTGATTCATACAGATATAAATAAAAAAAATTATCAAATGGAAAAAAGTGCCAATAGGAAAGTGTAATCACTACCTGTATAAACTGCGAATCAGTCATACAGCAACGAAGGTTTTACTAGTTTATATAATAAATAATGTAATAAACACAACATACTTACCTAAAGTTTCTTCGGCCCTTGTACATTGAAATATGTTGTCTAGATAATTTTTAGTATTGCATGCGGACGGTGCAATCCATGTTAAAACATAAGTTACAGCCGGTGCCTTTTTTTTGTTTTTTTTTTTTTAACGGGGGGAAATCCTCATGGATGTCCTCCGCTCTGGGGAGAGAGCGAAGGGGTCTGTCAGACTTTTACTGACTAAAACCCCCCGGTTTTCCGTCTTTCTCCTACGCCAGGGATCACGGGAACTTAAAAGGCATCCGCAATCCCCGACTGGTGCCGGCCCGCTGCTGCGGACCACATCTCGTCAGCGAGAGGAGTGAGGTATTTGACTCCCCTCGAGACTTCAAAGAGGGGCGCACAGGAACACTAAGCGCCGCCACCTCGGGTCCGGTTGGTTGGGGGCGACGGACATCCCCAAGTCCACCGCCCCTGGACCCAGTTAGGGAGGCCGGTGGAGGTCAGCGTATGCCCTCCTCCGACGCCCGGTGCGCCTTCTGCGGACTGAGAGAGAGGTCAGGATCTCCCTCTCCCTTTCCGCAGTCTCCTTCTGCGAGATGACGGTTTCGCAGAAGGACACCACCGCGTCCCAGGACTCCTCGCCGTCGACCATAGAACGAACTACGGCCGGCAGCGAGAGGTCACTGCCTACTACAGAGATGAGCGCACGGCGCGGCCCCTCCCAAGCGGCACACTCTGCCAGCGTATGCCACGCCGTATCCTCCCGACAGTCGACGCAGTGGTGACACCGAGCGTCCGGCTCCCTGCCTATGCGACACAGGAACCTCCCGAAGCAGCCATGCCCCGAGAGGATCTGCGTCAGACGGAACGAGAGGGAGCCGTGCCTTCTCCCGAGCCACAGGTCGAGCACTGGCCGAATGGCCTCGACAGTGACTAGGCCGGCGGAAGGGCTTGAAAGCCTGTCCCGCCATTCCGCCACCAGGACCTCGCGTAGCTGTGACCGACGCAGCTCGATAACTCGCTGCGTCAGTCCTTCACCGCGGGCGCGCGCGTCCTCACGCCACCAATGTAACGATGCGAGGACTTTTGCCTCCAGGTCCCAGGGCGGAGATCCGGCCAGCACACAAGCCGCCTCATAGGAGATCGTGCGATAACCCCTAATGACTCTGACGGCCATCACCCTCTGCGGCTTCCGCAGAACGGTGATTGAACCGGCCGTCAGGTCAGCCGCCCAAATCGGGGCCCCATACAGGGCCATCGACCGCACGATCCCCTCATACAACCGCCTGCAGGCGGCGTTTGGGTCCAACCCATTGGGAAGCAGCGTTGATAGCGCCCCAGCCGCGCCCAACAACTTGGGTGCTAGCTGCCGGAAGTGGGGGCCGAAATCCCACCGGCTATCGAGCACCAGTCCCAAATATTTTAGGGTGGGCTCGACAGCGATACGAACCCCCCCAACCACCACGAGCGAACCCGGTGGCAGCGCCCGTCGGGGGCCATGAAAAGCTATGGCCTCCGACTTGTTGAGGGCCAACAGCCGGTGCCTATCCCAAATTGTGCAATTAATTTTCACAAATGTGATCAATTTTAAAAGATAGGCTTAATTTTTTAACTAAACAACTTAATTTTTTGCTTATTTAAAAAAAAAGTTCATATTTGGTCGCCACAAATAGTAGATAAGCTTTATCTTTCCTCAGCACACAGTGTGTGTGTGTGGGCAGTGACATCTTAGGTAATTTTTCGTGGAAACTGCTACAATACACTGCTACAATGTTTTACAAAAATCTATCGAACGATTTTTTCATAAGATTTTTTATTTATTTAAATAATGCTCAACTGTTAAGAGGTAGAGTAAGCAAATGGTAATTTATTTACTTTTACCTAATCGTTACTTCTAATGGTGCGATCTTTTAAATGTTTTAATGTACAACTTTCTTTTAAAACTAAAAGTAACAGGATTTAGAATTGGAAATGATATAATGAGGAGTTCTGACACGTAGAAAATATGTAAGTTTGATTGGACTGTTGGTTCAGTGGTGATCCTGACTGCTAAGCCCAGAGGTCGTGGATTCTATTCCCACCTACGACAAATCTTTGTGTTATGAGCACAATCATTTGTTCTGTGTCTGGATGTAATTTATCTATAAACCTGCATATGTATTTAGAAATATATAAGTATGTTTATCAGCAGTCTGTTTGCCATAATGCAGGCAGATATTTTATTATTAAATATATTTTATGCTCCTGATGAAAAACTAATAGTTAATTTTATTTAGTGTGTGAAATTATTATAAGACATCGAATTTAAATTCGCGTAATTAGTTTCAGTATTCACATTAAAACACTTGTGGATGCCTTTTGTTTATACGTGCTATACACAACTGTTACAAAAATATTTAGTGAATTGAAAAATGGTAAGAATATAAAAAAAGTTTATTTGTAGCTTTTCAAAATATTCCCAATGCACTTACGCATCCGGGTGAACAGCTTTCAAAACATGTAATAATCCTGTCTTGCGGGAGATCGAAAAATAACCGTCGAAATTATTCGACGGCCTCGTTTGCAGAGCTAAATTCTCGCCCACGACCCATTTTTTGTTCGGAGGATGGCGTAACATTTGTAACCCCATTGTCCAATAGTCTATAATTCTAGCAGCTGTGTGAGCAGGCGCGATATCTTGGGGAAAAAAAAATGCCACGAACGCCGTTCCTTGAGCGCTTGCTATCCAACTCCCCGAAAACTTGACGCAGATAAACTTTGCTATGCCATTCACTAGTAACTGTTCCACGGTCTTCTAGCGGAGTTACTGCTAATAGTCCACTGCGTCGAATAAAAAAACCGCTATCATTTCTTTATTAACTCGTCGACCGCGAACAACTTTTAGTGGGCAAATCGTTCTCTTCAACCATCCATTGCTAGGTTTGCTGCTTCGTGAGAGAATGGTAGGTATATATCCTTGATTTGTCAGTTGTAAAAATGTAGGATACGTTTTGCGAAGTTCTTTCTTCGAACTTTTTAAACATAAATTACACAATGTATCAATCAATACCACGGTATTTTTAATCATCGGTGAGAAAATGAGGTATCCATCACGAAGCAAGATTCCTATCTTCAAGGTTGCATGCAGTATGCTGGAAACTGCCTGTGATCCACTGTTCAGTTCAGCCTGTATCTCTCGATGTATGTCTATTCTCTCGCAACAGCCACTCTACCCTGATGCCGTTTTCATGAGTTACGGTAGTTTGTGGTCGGCCGGGTCTGGGGTCATCGTTTAAGTTCTCTAGACCACGTTTAAATTCACGAAACCAATAACTGATTTTCTCAAAGGAGGTTTGTTATGAAATTAGCCGTCAATCCAAAATAGTTTTATGAAAGAAGAGATTGTATTTATTCTATGGCTATCAATTTTCGGAACAACCTGGGTATATTATATAATATTATTAAAATATATTCCAGAATTAAACTCACTTGTACTTATTCCACTATTTTTGTGAAATTCACTTTTAGTATCATTTCAAGTATTACAACATAAAATACTTGTTATAATAGGTAGAAATTTCTGTGTGGTCATAAAATATATATTAGTAAATAGACTGCAAAACTAATCACAGAATGTTTAGGGTGTGTTGCAAAAGGTCAAAAAGTGGGTCAATCGCCTCTAAAGGTCAGTAGAGATTATTGTATTACAGAAATGGGCATTTATTTGAGTAAGCGTTGCGAATATCCTTCGAATATTACCATGGGTTTTGAAGATGCAATGTTAAGAAAATTTAATACAGATTCTTTTGTGGTTTAAGATCTTTATTTCCTCATAAGAATTACAATTCATTTACTGAGATACAAATATATACTCATCAAGCTTTAGAAAGCGTACAGAGACATATTTAATCACTACTTATTTAAAATTAAATCACAAAGAACACAATACGAAAGACAACAACAAATGACTTAAGGTGGATATACTGCAAATAAGTCGCATCCAAAGCTCCAACGATATCACATTACACGAACGTTGCAACCATACCGCTACTAGATGTGGCAAGCACAGCAAGCACTTTTTTAAAAAATAAACACTGTATTGGATATTCAGTTTAAAAAAAGGGTTAATATTATTGTGCAAGACAATTATGTTTTCTATGTATGATATGTATGTATTTACAAAAAAAAAAGAAAAAGTATATATGTATTTATATCAGTTGTTTAGTACCCATAATACAAGCTCTGCTTAGTTTGGGACTAGATGGCGTTGTGTGTTAGATGTACGAAAAAAATGAGAATTTAATAAAAATATAGCATATATATTATCCGTGTTTTGATTGATTAATGAGTGTCACCACCCTTATCAATCCCGTGGGTGTTGAGATGAGCCGGCCTATGGCGCGAACTATGCAATACAACTTCACTACAAATGCTTCGAAAATTTGACACAAACTATGTAGGTACCTTTTATACGCGGGAAAGCTCCAGGAACGCATCAACGGTTTCTGGAGTCCTCCCTGGCTCACCTCACAAATTGAGGTACATCCGGGGGCAGGACACTAAGCGCCTCGCCTTAGACTACACCCCCCCGGCCGCACCGGGTTTGTGTCTCCACCAACCCGTCGCGTCAAAATGGTATAGTAGGCCAAGACCTCTTTTCTATTGAAAGGTATATGTCCAGCTTTGGACTATTAATGATTACGAGATGTAGGTATTGAATTATAGTAGCAAAGAGGAAAATAACTCCTACATTTGTTCAGAACGTTGAACAGTTACCAGTGTTGCAGTGAGGCCAATCAAAGTTACTGTGTTTCAACAATAATTACACTTGGACAAATTGCTTTAATACGTGTTTTGCCGGTACTGAGTTTCTAACTATCGTTTCGGTTGCATAGAATGTGTAAAACTCTATTTGTTAAATTTTTGAGAACTTTAAAATTGGATACATTTTAAAGTTAACAGACCACTGATATGTGTCTCTCTGTTTGTTACGCTTTCACGGGTAAACTGCTGCATCAATTTCAATGAAATTTGTCATTTTGATACTTTGATTTTTGGGAAAGGATATAGACTACTTTTAACTCCCATAATCGACATATACCTGCGCCGAGCTTCGGGCAAAAGCTTGTTGAAATATAACCTTGACTTGGATACAGTATTTTAATCTGGAATCAGCTTTTAAACTTTTCATTTGGAAAACTATACTTTCTCCTCTTGATAGTTTCTCTTTAAAACTTTCTTTAATATAGGATTTTGATTCTGTCTCTTATTAGTTTTAGAAAAAAAGTGCATTAGTTAAATCCATACACAGTTTAGTTTTATTGTTCTGAGTCTGGGTATTCTTTATGTCCGTTTCATGTATGTTGTATGTGTAAAGGCCCTCGCGACACAGGATGTATACTGCATGTGCGGGTGTTGTCTTACAAAAAAATAGACGAGTTTTAGGTGATTTAAAGATAGACCAAAACCAAATGTAACTCATTCCTTAATCTAAGGGGACGGACTGAAAGGATAACAAGACATTTGTGACTATATATATATATACCATAAAATACCATTTCCTATACATAATATACACGGTTCAAATACATAATTATTATTTTTTTTTTAAAAGACATCTACCTAAGAATATATATTACACACATTATACATTTTATGGATCACACAAAGTGTTGTCCCATGTAGGATTTGAACACACAACACTTGGCGTAGTAGGAAGCGGTGTGGCGACCACTGAAACCACTAGGCCAACCGTGTAGTCTATTATATAAAGTATATGAAATCCAATTCGTTACAGCTACTCAATTAGTTAAATATCTAGAACAGATGATTAATGATTTATTACAACCCTAACCAAAATAATGACAAAACCTTTAAAAGTCGAGCAAATTAAAAGCGAGTAACATAGACTGCTTTTTATCGGTATAAGCGACATACACGAAGACAGAGTCCAGGGCAAAAACTAGTTTAAAATAAAGACGGTCAATGTATTACAGTTGCTATAGCAAGGTATCTTATAGGTAACACAGTACAGGGCCCACGCCCAGCCGCGTTCTTGCTCCAATATCTCTATCAGAGAGTCTGCACAAACTGGGTTAGTGACAAGGGGCTATTTTGTAATTTATTGTGGGGTAACACGCACACGCAACAAATGTGTCTATAAGTTCACGCCTATTGTTGGCATTTTTTGTTTCTACAAAAGACAATAGAAATTAACGTAGGTCGGGGCCTTTACAAACATGAAAGTATGAAACATATACAAAGAACACCCAAACTCAGACAACACCTTAGTGTTGAAAAGATAATTTTTAAAGGCGCAGGTTTAGCCTCATTTGGAATACTGTTCTCATCATAATGTGGGAGCACCCCAGTACCAGCTCTTCCCTCTGGAGCGCATTCAAGCCGCGACTCGAATCGTCGATTGCCAAGAGGTTTAATTTGGGCTGAACCTCTCTAGCGCTGCCTAGAGATGTGGCTTCGTTGTACATTTTCTATCGCATTTATAATGGGGACAGCTCCGAGGAATTAACTTTAACTTTATTGATGTAATACCAACATCACGACAATACAATTGGTTTTTAAACTTAGGTCCATGTTAGTGTAAGAGTACTCTTAAGCTGGGTGTCTACAATATGGCTATGATCACTAAGGTTTAAACTAGGCCGAGCCTGTATCTTAGACGTTAGTATCTTCCCAGGTTTTAAGTAAATCATAAAAAACATATGCATTTAAGTTAACTAGGTATTCTGTATCAAAAGGTGGGCAAACCCACACAGTATAAATACATATATTAGCCTGCTGTAAGAACAGTTCTAAAAATAATAGATCCAACTCACTGATATACCTCGATATCTATCGATATATGATATATCACAACCATGCCAAACAAACATATATGTCATTGTACACATCACAACAGTCACATGTAATTGAAAAATGAAAAACAATACAGAAAAACAACAATAGTGATTTGTTAACACTAAATAACATGGCAGGTATTTATGCGTTTACAATCAATGATCCCGACATTAAGTCAGGTTTTCTATACAATTGTAGCCCATCCCAGAGATTACTTCCCTGTTATATCCTAGGAAATGTACTTAAATAAGTTTTAGAACTAGACATACTTAATGTACTTAAATGTGGGTAGACCTAACATAGCATGTTTACCCAAAAACAAAATATATCGTACGAAATTAAGACTTTTTTCAAATTTAAAGGATTGTTTTTAATGTTTTAAGGTTCCTTTTTTCTATTTTTTTTTTAAATTTTTTTTTGTCTTGTTATAGTTACTCGCTTACATTTGTAAACATACTAATATACTTACTCAATAAATGCAATATACATCCATAAACATAAATACTTAATAATTTGGAATAAACTTTTTATTTCTTCATAGTTTCTCGATTTAAGCCATGATATTAAGGCTTTTTTTACACTTGTGTTCTCGTAAGGGGACAATTTTTAAAATTTTATTTATTTTATTGTAAAGCATTGGACCAAGATGGTACTGGAATTATTCAATAAATGCTGTTTTATGCGGCAACACAGGACACACCCTGTCTCTCCGTCAAGTAAAAATACGACTGTCATATTTGACTTTTTTATGCTGTTCAATAACAATAGTCTTATTGCCATATCCAAAAAAAAAACAATAGTCTTGGAGATCGGTTTTTGTTTTTGCGAAAGACGGTCCCCATTTCATGTCATCCACATTTTTTATGTTTTTTTATCATTAATTCCATCATGACGAAGACTTGAAGACTCGAAGACTTAGAATTGAAGACTTGAAATACTTGACATTGGCAGAAATAGCTGATCCGGCTGATTGCCATATCATCAAAAGAAGAAGAACAATAGTCTTAACAAATAGCTGCCTAATCCTAAGCACATCACTTTTCGAGTATAGGTCGACTGTAGGATACCGGAAGGGTTTAAATAACTTGACCTTCAGTCAGTCAATTGCTCGGACTGATCCCTGCCGCCTCTTTCCGCCATCGTCCTACGCGACAGGAGTTTCACCTCGATCACTTAAATGGTTAGCAGTTCGCAACTGCGCGCTTTTCCAGAAACTTTCTGCCTCCCACAACAAAACTGTGGAATGAACTGTTGCCTACGGTATTTATTCACGAATCAGTCAACTACCCTTTGGTAGGTACCATTGTTTTCTTTATCCGACAGCGAGAGAAGTAAAGTTATGTTTTTCGAGTGCATGTATGTATGTATGTATCTATGTATGTATATATAATTCTTTGGCACGTCCTGGAGCCTAAACGGCTTGTCGTATTTTTATGTGAGTGGTGTCAATAGATTCGTCTTAGTCGTGAGAGTGACACTGGGTACATCAAAATTAAAAAAAAACAAAATTAAGGATTTATGGTACCAAAAAGGAATGTTAATTTTTTTTTTCATTTATTTAATCAAGTAACGTAAGTCTGTATCTAATAGTCAACAAAATTCAATGGAATTAATGAAATTTACTAACGCATATTGTTATTTATTAAGCTTCAGTTTCTTGTACGTAGTTACCGCCAAGATTATAGACAGTCGGCAGTAAAGGACATATTACATGACATGTACATGTATAGTATGTCATTAGTGTACACGACGAGTAATAGATGGCGTTATCGTCTTCATAAACACAATAACAATTACTATTATGTCACGAAAGTGTTCCCTTGTAAGTATTATGTATTTGTCTATGATGATATATGATTATGATTTTATATGCGGAGTCATGTCGAATTTCTATAGAAATAGTAATGTTGGACTTTTTAGCGCTACGGCTACAAGTAACGATTGTTAAAAATGTTCGTATAGCAACTGTGACTAAAGGATTTAGGGTCGCGTCAAAGAAATAAAATTACGGCGAGCGAGGCGAGCGAGACTTGGTTTTATTTTGTAGCGTCAAATATAGTTATATTCTGAAAAATTTTAGGTTGAATTTAAATTGTCACTAAATATTAGTATCTTCGCTGCCAGTCGATGCCGTCCTTTGGCCCTAGGTCCGAGCCACGAAAGGTAGGGGGACTCTCAATGTGTTAAGAATCCCATCTTTACACTGACCTTGACTGGGACCAAAAATATTTAACAATGCAATATATTAAATAACTTTTTTACCACTTAGCCACGTCCTCCATATATATCTGTATAAAATATTTATATTAAGCAGATATATATGGAGCACTAGAATGAAAGTGGTTGCGTGAATTACATAAGTGGTGTTATCTGGCTAGGCCACCAGCTGACTGGCAATAATAACACCGCTTTGTGTTTGATAGTGAACGCTGTAATCTCGTGCACGAAAGTGTTACATTATTATTTTACTTTTGCCATTTTTCTAACAAACTACTGTTACTTTTTTTTTTATTTATTATCTTCATTGCGTACGTATTACAAAAAATTAAATAAAATGAGTAACAAACAAGATTAATACACAAATTGGCTTATCGCTCACGGCGATCTCTTCCAGACAACCATATCATGGATATCAGGTGTTCATAATTGTTAGTAGTACACACAAGTAACACACTTATTACATTAAGAATTTAAAAAATAAGAAAAAGGGAAATAAATTTATAATAAAAATAGAACAATAAAAATAACGCAATAGAGGAGGTTTATACCCGCTCAAACACATACCAATTCTCCATACACGTGTATTACCAAGCAAATATACAGAAACCTACCCACACAAATACACATAAATATACAACAAATATACAGATCTATAAATATCCTATTCAAGTATTCACAGCGACAAGTAGTACTCCTTCACCAGCTTTTTAAATAGAGTCAAGGTTTTTGCTTGTCGAATGGTCTCAGGCAAGTTGTTCCAAAGCCTTACTGCTTGCACAGTAAAAGATTTGTCTGAAAATTGAGTGGAATGTCTTGGCATTTTTAGTATTAACTTTTCAGATGAACTCAGGTCCCTGCAATGTGTATTTTTAAGAACTGAAATTGATCCTTGAGATAAGGGGGTGTGTGTGAGGATGAAACAGAAGTCTGTATAAAAGAGAAAGAATATGTAGATTCCAGCGAAAGCGTATTGGAAGCCAGTTGAGTTTAGAACGAAACTCTGAGGTATGATCATATTTACGTAATCCAAATATAAATCTAATGCAAAGGTTTTGGAGTCGCTCAAGTTGGTTCAGTTGGTTTTCGGTGAGATTCAGACAACTCAAATCGCCATAGTCAAGGATGGAAAACAAAAGTGATTCTATAAGTGAAATTTTAGTATTCATTGGTAGAAAGTTCCATAGCCTACGCAGGGATTCTGCTGCCGCAAATAGATTCTGACTGACTCAAATGTCAAATTTCTTTGCCTATGCCATTTTTAATAGAAGACTTGTTCTACTTGCTTTTACACGTTGCTCCAGCTGGCTCCTCCGATTATCGCGGCAAAGATATGCCAATTTCATTAAAATCGGTGCATTACCTTAGCCATGCAACAGACAGAGAGACAGAGTTACTTTCGAATTTAAAATATTGGTATGGATGCATTTGCGGTGAAACTTAAATATCAATTTTTGTGTTCAGGCGGATCTGAGAGTTTTATTAATTTTTGATATTGTAATCCACCATTAATATTAATAATTTAATTAGCATACTAGAACTAACTCATAATTCAATTAAAGTCATAATTCAAGAATACTGACATGACTGGTCTGAGAACCATTCCAAAATTTAAATCTAGAAATGTTGGAGTATAAATGCTTTTGCGTTCGGTTGTACGCACGCGAACTGGGCGCGGTTTTCAATCGAAGAATTGGTTTGCTTACACTTATTTATATTAATGTCCATTTACAAGCATGGTTGCAACATCATACTGCAACCTGCTCAATGTACGCAATCCTTTTATCTGATTATTCAATAATACTTACGTTTATTCAGATTAGTTTTAATGACTATTTATATTATTCTACGGTAGAATTATAGATTTTATTCTACGGTATTTCAATTGAATAAAAACTTTTTTTTTGTTATGGAAATACCGCACATTCTTTTATATAAGTATTTAGTAAAAGCTGTTAATTGGAAACTACAAATATACACTTCAATTGTAAACTTTTTTTGTACAGCTATTAAGGGACTTTTACAGAAAATACTCAAACATTGACTAAGTACTTAAAATAGCTATGGCTGACTATGGAACTAACTTTCCCTGGTCAAATAAACCTCGGTTATTGTCTATCTCCAGCGGAGGACGTCGGCTGAGAAGCTGGTGAATAAATACTTGAGAAAAATAAATGAGTGGTCAAATCGTTTCAGGCTTCTACTAGAGACAATTTACATGTGTCTCGAGAAGTGAAGAAGTTTACCAACTGCTTCGTTAGTCCATTGCTGACCTGATGATCATAGGTGCTTCTTCGCCAATTTAACAGCGTATTAAGCTTAGAATTTAAAACACAGGTGAGGTTGAAATAATTTCTAGCCTTTCTACAACTTCTGGACAGTTGTCCTACATTTAGCATCCAGTTTCATAAAGGCGAGTACTAAATTCTCTGGTCTTATTAATAGCAGGAAGTTAGTTTGAAACTTTATCCTTAAATAACCGATAAAAGCAAGATTTATAGAAATAGGTATTGAAATGTAAATGGCTAAATTCGTAATTGAGAATCCGTTTAAATTCGTTAAACAATTATTACATATATACGGTTGAGTAGTTAGAGTGAACAGTTAAAATAATTTTAATGAGAAGTTATCGTTGACAAACAGTTCTTTTAATATTTCGTGTTAGAATTTAACTCTAATTTACTGCACGAACTAAAACTGGCTTACTTTTATTGAACCAAAATGGAGTAAATAAATATCAAGTCCAATCAGTATAATTAAATATAAAGTTGAAACGGTTTGATTTTCGTTGATCTGTAACAAAAAAAAATCTGTAAAATGTTCCCCTTTAAAAGTTCTTTAATAAGTATGTCATAGCATACTTTTTTATAGAATTAGTATCTTTCTTTTGAGGTTGGCTCACTATATAAATTTTATAGTAAAGAAATTTTTTCGCGCTATACCACATCACACTACGGGCAGTAGAAGACGCAGAGGAAGCTGCGCGGATCTTTTGTGTTTTTATAAAACGTCCAACTATTATTTTTATAGAATAGGGGGTAAACGAGCAGACGTATCAACTGATGGTAAGCGAATACCACCACTCGCAACATCAGAGGCATCAAAAGTTTATTGCCGGCCTTTGGGGGATGAGGAGGGGGATGGAGGGGTTTGGGCCTCCAGTATCCTCAGTCACTGCGTGAAACACAGCGCAAGCGCTGATTCACACCGGTTTTCTGTGAGGCCGTGGTATCACTCCGGTCGAGGCGGCCCGTTCATGCCGAAGCGTGGCTCTCCCACGGTACTGATATTTAATGTTGATTTGAAGGTATAAAAACAGTAAACATATGCCATTCATGATTGAGGATTATTCAGGTTGCAAGTACTTTAAGATTTGTCCAAAATAACTTCCTTGATCACTATTTTTATTTTGTTCGTGTGGGTAAGTATTTATTCCATCGGTGTCGTAAGAGTTGACTAAAAGAGCGAACAATGCAGACGATTGCCCTTTAAAGAGAAGAAAACTTGAAGCAAACGTTATACCACCCCGTCTGATAATAGTGGTATAATAAGCTTACACTTCCTTTCTCATGTCCTGGGCTGTATTGATGATGTCGATGAATTTATTTTAAGCCTAATCTACTCTGTTATAGTAATCTACTATGCTACCCATAACAGATGTATTAAGTAAAAAGTACTCAAGATTAATATCGCAAGAAAGTGCAATATGCAAGAGGAAGCGATTGATTCATTTGCAATAAGTTCGGTAACGTTTAATCCAATTAACGCAAATGGTTCAAGCGCAACGGCGCACGCGACCCATGCATGCCAACATTAGCAACTGACATGTGTTAAGAATTATTCACGTTCCAATATCGAAGTAAGTTGTTACTTTACAATTTTGACATTGCTTATTTGTCACTTAGTTACGCTTCTATTCATCTTTGGTAAGGATATATCATTTCTCTTTTTTCTTTCCGCACAAGAAAAGTATCCGGAGTTTAGGGAAATTACCGACATATAAATACCCAATTTTAGAACAGTTGATTATTCAAAGTGTTATTACACATAGAGTTCAAAGCAATTACAAACCGTAGTAAGAAGCATCGAGGAGGCCGTTCAAGGAACTACGACATTAGTATATTATCTGAGTTAGAGAAAGACTCTTCAAATCATAAGGGTAACAGTATCTCTCGGAGGTCCTGTAGGCCAGTAATATCGCGTTATTGCGACGATCGCAACGAGTGCTGGCCATCAGGATCATTAGGGGGTACCACACGATCTCCTTTGAGGTGGCAAGTATCAAGAGCCCCTGCGGCTCTTTTTCAGTGGCGCAAGGAGACGCGGGAGTTGGGTAGGAGTCCTGAGATTCGAGAATTCTAAGACCAGGAATTCAAACTCCGCCAGGTCCTCGTGGAGGAATTGAAGGAAAGACTTGGGCAACCGAGCGCTGGACACACTGTTTTTGCGGTGGTCAGACCTGTTATAAAGGCTGGCTTTTCTAGAAAATTTTTGCCTCGCATAACAAAACTGTGAAATGAACTGTCGCCTGCGCTATTCCTAGACCAATACAACCTTCAAACTTTCAAGAAAAGAGCGGACTCCATCATAAAAGGGCCACGCACTTGTGGCGCTACTGGTGTCCATGGACGGCGGCGGCGTTCATACACTATAAAGACAATATAATATTTTGTCTTTATAGTGTCACACAAGTGTTAATCCTATTGAATTATTATTACAATAAAAAACCATACAAATTAACCAGGAGGGTGTTTAAATGCGGTAAAATCACGGTAAAACCCACATACCGTTGCGAAAAGTATGCGATGATTAACGTAAAAACTAATTCGTCTTCCCTAAAGAGCCAGTGATTAATTTACAAGAATAAGTAATTATGTCTTGAATGTTAAAACACACCTCGCATATTAAACAATCTTGTTTATTTACTGTTTATGGTAGTGGTATAATTTTTTAACATATGTTTGACATTTAAAACTTAAAAATAAGTAGCGAGTAAAACAATTTTTGAACAAGTACAAGGTCAGGGATATAGTTACAGAATCACCCGAAGATCGCCAAAAGAAAGAATTTTATAACACCACCCTTTCCCCCATTGGCTTGGTATCTTTAATCTAAGAAGAAAACTATATGTAGAGATTTGAAATTATGTTAACTGTAAAAGGTACTTACGTCTGAGCCTAATTTTTTGAATTGAGAAAGCAAATGTTCGTAAAATAACACAGTAGACCACCGATTTTTTGTAAGGTCAGCAAAACTTTGACCGTTAAAGAAATTTTTAGGCATTACAGAAAAAGCGTGTTTTAAATAGTATTAAAGCCCATGAGGAGGTTTTCTTTTTATGGAATAGGGGGCAAACGAGCGTATTGCCTGTTGGTAAGCGTTACTGCCGCTTATGGACACCCGCAACATCAGAGGCGTCATAAGTGCGTTGCCGGCCTTTGGGGGATGGGGAAGGGGATGGGGGGAGGGTCTGAGGGTCTCCGGTAGCCTCACCCATTCAGTGAAACACAGCGCAGCTAAAGAAGTTTTTACTTCGAAAACATGAATATTTTAATGCTCTTAAGGTTTTATGACAGAGTCGTTTATGCTAATGTAATAAGGTTACGATTTTATGAAGGTACATCGAATAATAAGAGCATTTAAAACCAGTTTTCTAATTTATTAAGATCGACATAGGCCGGATGTTTTCATTATACAAAATCTACATCCGAGGGTCGGCCAACTCGTCTCTTTTACGTTAATGTATAATTAAATAATTGATGTAACCTTATTTTAATCATTACAACATCTTTAAGTATTCCACATTTGTTACCTTGCTTTTATTTCGTCTAGCTTGTCTAATGTGTTCTGTCTGTGAAATATAATTAAAACTGGCAGCGCATATATCATAAAATCATACTACTACACGCACCGTGCGTGTTATTGATAGTTTGAAAAATTATACGTTTTGCACGACCATTAACATTCATTGAAAGCGATTAAAGCATGTTTCTCGTTGCCTACGCCCAGGTCCGTAATCCGGACACTAATGTTACATCATTATGAAAGATTTATTGGAATGCACTTGCATACTTAATTTTAATTCAGTTTATGTAGGTACGTAGACCTGGCGGTAGAGTTTTGTATTGTGTATAAAAAAAAGAAAGAAAACCGTGTTATTATAAGATTCGTAATACATATTCATATGTGCGTAAGTTGGAGTGTTCGTAGCTTCGTATTCGTTAAAAGAAGTATAATATCGGATAATTTTCAAGAAAAATAAAGCTCTTAAACGCCTTTAGTTTTTCCTTTTGGGAGTACAAAAGAAAAAAATGAATGGCGAACTAATGTTATGGTTTTTAATAACGATTTCCCTCAAAAGCAGCAGATACGCATATGATTCTAAATGTATGAGATACTTTTTTATTTTAATTGGAGGAATTTTTTACAATTTTCGAAAGATTATTCGACAAATTCGAATTCAAGTCATTTCTACATAGACTTTACTTGCTAAAGTGCTGAAAATTAACGTAACACTCTAGTTAGTTGTCATTACGGATGTAAAATACTAGTCTTAAGTAAGTACTACATGGCACCACCATCATGGAATACTTTAAAGGCTTCCGCGTCGGTCTGATAAAATAACGACCGCAACATAATCTGTATTGTTCACACCTTAACGCTGCAGGGTTGTCACGCCGATGTTTATTATATTTTTGAGAGAATGTAAAATTATTGCAGTGTACGTGAAAAGTAGACATTCAAGGAACCTGTATTGCAGTGTCGATTACGCAAATCGATCGATGTAGAAATATGTCCGGGCGTTGAGGCTAAATAGTTGACTTCTGTAGGTGGCTATTATTACCCACCGGTAATATTACCTATACTGGTAATATTATATAAGTATAATCAGCCCCTGTATCTAGCATTCGTGGACTATGAAAAGGCTTTTGACTCGATCGAGATCTGGTCGGTTCTAGAGTACCCCCGCGTTGTTAAGTAGATGCCTCTAAGAAGCCGCCACGATGTCCATTCAAGTACAGAATCAGCAAACAAGGCCCATACCATTGCATCGAGGAGTGAGACAAGGGAATGTTATTTCCCAGAAATAGTTCACTAATGCAATGGAGGATTTCTTCAAGACGCTGCACCGAAATGGACGTGGTATAAATATCAATAGCGTACACATCTCTCACCTGCGATTTGCGGACGATCGTCATCATGGCAGAGACGCTGTAGGACTTACAACAGATGCTGAACGAACTGCCTGATTCTTCGACGCATCCGTATCCGTAGTTCCGGATGAACTTGGATAAAACCAAGATCATGTTCAGTGAACATGATCTTGGTACTACCGGAACCGGTCGCGGTACACGGTGCCGTTCTCGAAGTTGTTTTAAAATATCTCGGGCATCGGGCAGACTTTGCAGTTAGGTAGAAACCACTTCGAGAACGGTGAACAGGAGAATTCAGCTGGGTTGGGCAGCGTTTGGGAAACTTCGTCGGGTCTCTTCATCGCCAATCCCTATTGGTAATATTAATTTTATACGTTATTTGTGAATGTGCACCACAAAGTACACATTTCTTTATAGTGTTGTCCATCTAAAGGTAGTCTGGAAGAGATCACATTCTGCGATAAGGCTGCTCATTGTACCACTACTTTTATTCGTGTATAGTTGACATTGTATTTTAATACAATGGCGTGCGACAAAGAGTACCCTTGATATCATCAAATACTTGGGTTGTAGAGATCTGATGCAGATGTTACGTACAAAAATATAAGTTCAGCTGCTATATCAGACTAAAAGTCGACCTCAATCCAGTTTGTAAAGGACTAGCAAGACGATAAAATCTGGTTACTACCTGGAAAACATAAGATAAAGATAAAGTGTATCCAAAAATTCAAACTCAAGTAAGGTGTCTTACGTCATTTGTCTAAGTTTCATTAGTACCATCCACGCTTCACAACTTTGTAAACAGAACGCATTTTAAGTTACATAAAAATTAATAGAAACAACCATGCTGTTTTTTCAGGCCCCCAAGCAAATACAGACTTTATGAACAGGTTTAAGAAACATACGTTGTCGTAGATCATGGTCACTTAGGGGTCCGGAGTTACCACATGTAAAAAAAGAAAAGAAAAGGTCATAGTCACTTGCTATCAATATAATTATTTCTATGGCAATCACTATTATCAATTGAGCTGACCAAGAAAAAGTTACAACCCTATTGACCAGATAAGTTTGCGTTGTAGTATTATGTGCATCCGGGAGTGGATTCGACGACCTCGACCGACAAGTTAGTTTTCATGCACCACTAATCTAGAGTGCTAACGATGTGTACTTACAAATTATAAGTTTCGTATTTTTTGTACGTTGAAGAATAATTGTTTGTTAACGTTAATTGTTTTATTTCTTCGAATCTCTAATTATTTTATGAACTTGTAAGAGTAGTTATGAAACTAGAATGTGCATCGTTCCTCAGTTCTACATAAATGTAGGCGTCTACTTTATCTTTGCATAGTATAAAATAAAGTTGCTTCCGATGTTTTATTATGATGATCTATTCATTTACATTTTTTAATTTTATGAACTTTAAAATGTTTTTTTATATAATATAGGTGGTAAACAAGCAGACGTATTGCCTGATGAAAAATGATTACCGCCGCCTATGGACACCCGCAACACCAGAGGCATCACAAGTGCGTTGCCGGTCTTTTAAGAAGGAGTACGCTCTTTTCTTGAAGGTTTGAAGGTTGTATTGGTCCGGGAATACCTCAGGCGACAGTTCATTCCACAGTTTTGTTGTGCAGAAAGTTTCTTGAAATACGCACAGTTGTGATATGATACGATAGATGACGGGGATGAAGTTTCTGTCGCGAAGGACGATGGCGCAAAGAGGCGGCAGGAATCAGCCTGAACATTTCCTCCAATGTGGTTAAGCAACAAAAATATTCGTCATTGGCTCAGTAAAGTAAACTTAAAATCACTAAAAGTAAATTTTGTACTGTCAATCAAGGTTTGAAACGTCAAGGGTTGACAAAAATTAGATATGTAATACTAAAAATAGACGATAATACGTACATACAAAAATAACATTTTGGATATCATTTCACTAAAATAAGAGAATCGAAGATAGTTTTACAGAAATTTTAATTTAGTGATGCAACAACAGAATTATAAAACAAAGACGTCTTCTGTATTTATTCATACTATAAAATCATGTCGCTTCCGATGTCTGTTCTCTTCTAACTTTTAAATTACTCAATGGATTTTAATGAAGTTTTCAGCAATAGATAGAGTGCTTCAAGAGTGAGATATATATGTCTAATACATGTATATTATATTACAGAAAATCCGAGAAATATAAGACTTCTGTCGGCTGGGTCAAGCCAGGCAACTGAAACACTACAGTTATTTTTTCAATACAACTCTGCTTAGCTTGGAGATAAAGACTTTGTGTGTCCGAAATGTTTATTATTTTATTTTAGATTAATTATTAAAATAAGTACTATAAAAAGACTAATAACAGAATAACAGAATAATTTAACAGAATTTTATACGTATTTAAAGTAAAAGCAATCTAATTTGAAATTTTTAATTGGTTTAAAGATTTACGTCGACTACTTTTTTCATTATTTTCTCTCTTTATCTATTTAATAGCTCTAAACAAGCAATTCTTGTACAGGTATATATATAACGTAATCTAATATATAACAACATAAATATGAATCTCGGAACTGTTTCATGAAATACCTATTACTACTAACGGTCTAGCCAGGGTTCATTCTTTTAAAACTTACCAAAAAAAATACCGGGCATAGCTTGGTCATCTAGATATTAAAATTTATACAATACATTTTCTACGTACAACATATAAAACAGTGAACGTCCTATGTATGATATCCACTCCAATGTCTGCACAGTATATTAAGAAGTTAAAATCCATAAAATTTATTGTTTTAAACAACAACAAAATACATATAGATAAAAAGAATGGAGCGAAAAAGACATAGAAAGAGAGAGAGAGAGAGAGAGAGAGAGAGAGAGAGAGAGAGAGAGAGAGAGAGTCATTACAGTTACTACAGAAATTGGCATTTAAGTTAAATAGTCTATTGCTGGACGTTAGGGTCAATTATATCTATTAATTGAAGTACTAAGTAGTACAACAAAATATAATTAATATTGGTATAATGATCGGATTGTTGCAAGTACGTTTTCGTCAAATTTCAAATCTGTCCTATTTCTCACCAAGGCTGTGTAGATGAATGCAATAGAATTAAATACTGATGTGTTATTTATTTTACTGATTAAGGCAAATTATTAGATACTTATCACACACATTTACACATGTTACTACATAATTTAATTATAACTTAAAACATTCCGCGATTTTAATCTGAAGGGCAAAACATTACAAAAAAAAACTTCGCACTGTTTCTTCTGGAAATAGTGAAGAAGCGATAGTTGAGTGATCAAATACATTGACAGATCAAGTTTCATTTTCGTTCTGAACCTCGAAGTTCCTCAAGTTTTAGGTTGGTATTCTGTAAGAGGGTAGTACTGTGCCGGTTGAGCCCACCCATTCGTGCTGAAATCATTATGGCTCTAATGCCTACTACCGATTGGAAAACAAACACTTTTGAGCGAACTTTACCACAATACATACAAGAAAGCGTCATCCTAATCGATCTTCTTCTGAGATTAGCGCGCACATTCACACAATCAGAAACGTAAACGTAAACAAAGTTTTTAAAAATTGTTGTTTTGAGTTAAGTTACTTTAATTGTTTTTACAATTTTATTTTTGACAATAAGTGGTATTAGATGTGACAGGCCTCCTCTTAGAAAGACGGATTTGTTCAAGGAGTTCAAGTTCTTAAGAAAGGCCGAACCATCTATCCTCAAAAATGACATGAAATTATAATTAATATTTCTTACATATAACACACAACGCCATCTAGTCCCAAGCGGAGCTCGTACCATGGATACTAGACAACTGATATGAATTTAACATACTTTTTTGTGGATGCATACTTATCTATGGGTAATAGAAAACACTCAAACTGTGATACAGATATTTTCAGATTAAACAAACATTTGCAGTGTCGCCTAGGTTTCCGAGGCATAAAATCATAATAGTCACAACATTTAAAATCATAAACTCTGTCTAAACAAGTCACGTAAAAATTATCTAAAGCATGAAATTATTTACGTAATTAATTCGAAGTGTAAATTATACGTTTAGAGGAATTAGTGTTTGACATTGAATCCAATTGGTAGTAAAATGGGGGTCGAAAATTATCGTAATTGATACTATATGAACGTAGTATCAGGTTTAATTGTGACTGCCCGCGGCCAAATCTAAATTAACATAGGTATTTAAAGTTTAAGTTATGTTATTGCTGCTTTATATTGCCGCTAATAGATACGTAGATTTATGTCCCGCTTAATTGTAGGTGCGGTAATTTGAACGGCTTGTTATGTTCTTCGACTTACGTGGTGTTGAATTAAATAAGATCACAGTAGGAGGCGCCTGAAATTTAATAGCTATCATGCGGATCAATTTGCCATGTTGAGAAACGGTGTGGTCAGATCACCACATTGGTGACATGTTGAGTCGTTAGAATCGGCTGACATGTTTGGAGAAAGGAAAATAGTTCTACCAAGAAGTGTGACTATTTATTATATCTAGTGCTAACTGAAACTTACGCACAGACGGAATTGCGCATGTCAGAGCAACTGCAAAAAAAGTTGTCATATATGAATAACAAAAGTGGACACTGTTTAAAAATAAAAATAGGTGACACGCATGCCTTTTATGTTACGTACGTAAACCTATTAATCATTTTTCCTAGAGCTTAATTCTGAATTTGTTACATAAAGCGAGAACAATATTTTTTTATGTTAAAAAACTTTCTTTAAATTACTTTTCAGTACCATAATGATACTTCTTTCTGAGGAGAGGTTAAAAATACTCCTCAACAAATTTAAATGTAAAGAAAATATAACAAAGAAAACCATTATGCCTTAAAATTTGAATATGGCGGGCAGTTTGGCTCTATCACGCTTGAATTTTATACCCTATATATAATTTTTGCTTATACATAGTTCCTTAGGTTATTTAAACAGGATATTTTAATAAGGCCTAGTATATTTAAACATAATACTTTTCACAAACCACAATGACACAAGTAAATAACGACGTAACTAATCAGTAACTTCGAGTTGTTGGCATTTGAAATATTTAGAGCTGGTTCAAGCTATTTAATTCTTATGTTTATACTATTGTGACAGAGTTAGTTATTGCGGTAGACCCGGGGCCATACTATCAATTTTGCGTAAGAAATAAACGGTTTTTACATAAATAGTTATTATTTTTACTCTATAGAATATAAGAGCCGGTAGAATAATTTTGAAACGACAAGAAAAAAGCTCAAAGTTCTTAGATCCATGGGATCTTTATCTTCTTTAGTGTTTCTGATCTATTACTTACTCCGAGATCGGAGGTGGCTTACCGATGTGTAAAACTATTTTATATTTAATCCCAACTTTATCAGGCTATAGATGGACCTCTTCAAATATTATCGTTTGACCGCTGGAAGAATGCCTCTCATTAGCAGAGAGATTTTGCCTACATCCCGAACATATGGGTTGATATTTGAGCTGTTTTGATTTTTCAATAAAAAAAATAAGCGGTAACTAATGCTCCGTGAACACATAAAGTGGATTTGATTATGAAGTCTGTTAACAGTCACCGAAACAATTTAAAATCAGGTTTATTGCATTCATCAAAATGTTCTATTTGTTCTAATCTCATCTAATATTTTCAGAGCTTATATCAATTTTGAGAGTATTGAATGAGATTAGTGAGTAGTTGTTAAGTTTATCTGAAGAAAAGTTTTGAAAGAGTGAGATGAGTCAAGAAACCCGTGTCTAAATGAACTTCACAAATAATCCAACGACGGACATCCAGACCCAGGATAACTGTTTATAGATTACATAAATTTTGTTTGGAATCGAAACAAGAACGTCCCCAAACTGGACGTTCCGTTCTGCTTAGCCAGATAACCAGGGAAGACAAAAGGCGTGTATGGGACTCCCGGAACCGCTAAGGCTAAACCCTGCGCGGCCTACCTCGGCAGGAGGCGTGATTGCGCTACCTATGATTCTAGACTGTGTTAGTAAACCACTGTTTACACCTGTTTTATTTAACTGTTATTACTAACCTACCTGTATTCTAGTAAAACTTGTTCAAAGCAAAAGCTAGCTACAATTTACAATATCTTATTCATTATAGTACAATTGTGTATCAAGTTACTAAAATAAGCTGTTAGATATACATTGTAGCTCTCGAGGTAGGACCTTAAGGCTATGTACCTAAAGGAGGAACGTCAATGTGTGAAAAGTCCATAGTATTGTAACATTCTAAATAAAATACATATCTAATGGAATTAAATATGAAATTAACTGAAGTTTTATATATATGCTTGTATGAAATAAGTAAAAAACACAGCGAACTTAACAAATATTCATGACAAAATGAAATGTTTGAATTGAAATTTATTCTTAGAAATAATACTTGCTATAATCTTTGTTTATGGTTGTTTTCCTTGAGTCATACGATGCTTTCCGTATTTTACCATTAAAAAATAATGAAAGTTATGTTCAAAAGTGATCATCGAAATGACTAAAATATTATTTATTGAAAGAAAACTAAAGAGTATTTTAATTTAAATGTATGTATATTTGTGAATGTATGTATTTGTATGTATGTATTGGGCATAGCTGTGTGTTTGTGTAACATTGTTTTGTTGATAGATTTTTTCAAAATTATAACGTGTTACTTGTTTGTAAACTACACGAATTTATATATTTGAGGCCATACGATCATCGTATCGCCTGATGGTAAGCAATAACCGCAGCCCCTGGACACCCGCAACACCAGAGACGTCACAAAAGCGTTGCCGGTTTTTGGGGAGAGGTTGCACTGTGGGCCTTAGGTATCCTCCCTCACTCGGTGAAACATAGCGCGAGCGCTGTTTCACACCGGTTTTCTGTGAGGCCGTGGTATTACTTCGGTGGAGCCGGCGCGCTCGTGCTGAAATCAGCGTGGCCCTACTACCTTTAAAAACTATAACTTCACCTTGGCTTCTGTCCTGTTTACAACTTTACTTCGCCACGTATTATTTGTGGTAATAAGCATTGCAAATGTTTTATACTAATAAATACTAAATACTACTTTGATAAACTGTTAATTGAAACATAGAACAACTCGTAGACATATTTATGTTTAGGTAGGACTGTAATTACATATCTCTTTCAGTTTTATGTATAAATATGCTAAGTTTAGTGGTATATAGTTTGATCAATTAATATAATAAAATATTAGATACGAGATTGGAGTAAAACTGTACCTGGATCTATTAACATTTATTTGTTTTACGGTTTGTCGTGATGAAATTACAACATTTTTAAAAACTATAGGATTTTATTGGATACCGTGTTCGGATCAGCCTTGTTCCACATTAGATGTACAGCATTATAAATACCTTATTTTTAAATGGGATGAGGTTAAGTGCTTTATTCGAGCATGGAATAGAACAATATTGTAAGAAATGCATTGTCGTGGATGGATGAAAATAAATATTATAAATATGTATTAGAAATTCTTAATATGCCTGTAAACTACTGCTATCGGCTTTGCTCACGTGATAATTTTTTATATCGTGTTTAATTTGTTAACTTGACTGTTGTTAAAGCGATCCACATAAGACAACACTTTGTCTGATCCACAAATTGTTGTTCTGACACATTCTTTAGAGGTTTAGAACAAATAAATAAATATTTTCGGACATCTAACTCACAACGCCATCCAGTCCCGAGCTAACCAGAGCTTGTGTTATACTTTTTTTTTCTTTCTTTCTTTTCTTTTTAAAAGACAACTCCCGCATTAGGAATATACATTCCTGTGTCGCGGGGATCTTTACAAACATACATGAAACGGACACAAAGTACACCCAGACTTAGAACAAACAATTTATGGATCACACAAAGTGTTGTCCTATGTAGGATTTGAACCCACAACACTTGGCGCAGTAGGAAGTGGTGTGGCGACCACTGAAACCACTAGGCCAACCGTGTAGTGTACGTACTAGATAACTGATATAGATAGAAATAGATATAGATACATATTTACTTGTTTTTATAAATACACACATATTATACATAGAAAACACCCATACACCGAAACAAACATTTGCAGATGATACAAATATCAATATCAAGAACAGCAGTTGCTTATACTACCACTCGGGCCACATTGGCAGTTATTTATACAATATTTTTTTGAAACAAGTTTACGACACATAGAACAAATATATATGTCGCTAACAAACTTGAACAAATGCGTGTATTACTGAGGTTAAAGAGGCGTAAAAAGTGACAACATAGCTACCACCGAAGGTGTTTTGGTAAAGGAATCTCAGTTTATCTTTACATTTGTTAGATGAACATGATAGTTCTATTCCTATTGTTAAACGTTGTCAAGATTGAGTTACGCATGCGTTTACGACCAGTAACAACGTCGTTTGTAACAGGCTTTTTAGGTTCAAACGAACAGTAATTTATTTATTTATTTGGGATAAAAAACAGTTACACATAATCCTACTAATGCTATAAACACGAAAGTTTGTATCAATGGATGTTTGTTACTCTTTCACGTAAAAACTACTCAACGGATTTGGATGAAACCTTACAGTAATATAGCTTATACATCAGAATAACACATAGGCTACTATGTGCCGCGATAACCGAAATATATGCGGGCGGAGCCGCGGGCGTAAACTAGTAATCTATACAAATATCTAACGGACGGATGTTACATTTATATAAATAAATAATACTATAGTCTCTGTTTGTAATTTCCAATTAACATATTTTCACAAAATGCATGCATATACGGTATATAAAAATTAATTTATAAAACTTTTGTTTGTCTGTCTGTTTCATTGTTTGTTTTCTGGAACGGGGGATTGATTTTGAGAGGACTTTCGCTGGCAGATAGCAGATGATACAAGGAGTGATTTATGCTGCTTATAATTAGGAAAAAAAAGTGTTGCGTGAAAACAAAATTTAAACCGATGAAGTAGTGAACAATATCCCATTCGAAAGTTAAAAAATTACAAAGAAAACCGTGGGTCCGCAGTTAGTATTTTTAGAAAATAAATTAATTACAAGTATCAAAATAGGGACAGCTTTTGTTGTGTTATTTATTTATTTTTCATTGCACATTACGAGCGGGCATAAAACACTAACAAATATATAATACCTACATTAAAATTCGAGGAATTGATTAATACTAATGACTGATACAACAGTATCTAATTATTGAGACGGACAGACATGTCCGTCACTAATCTCCTAAACTAGGAAGACCCATTAATTTACTTACAGGAAGTCTACTACTTATAGACGAATATCTTTTATACGATCTCCGTTAATATGATAATTGTGACATGCTTAATTAGGAAATAGTGATATCTATTTTTTTGTCCTTAATGGTTTTTCAATGTCCACATGAATATTGCAGGTATATACATACGAGTATAGAACTCATACTATTAAGCTGCGTACGCACTAAGACTATTTATTTAAATCCACACTTTGTCTATCATCTTATATATATATAAGATGATGATTTTGTGTCTATTTCACTAAAGTTTGTGAAATTCCCTACAACACAGGATATAGATATACGTAGTGTAGGTGTTATCATATAAAAAAGAACCAAAGAAAAATGAAACATCAAACCGTATAAGTTTACATATTTTTATAATTATCACTCAAATTTTTTGTTTGTTAATTTGCTATCGAATGCAAAGTATTCCTCTTAGTTTTTAAATAATAATATAATTTGTAAATTCTTCAATGGAAAGTATGAGCGATATGAATAAACATCGTTCACATAACGAAATGGAAATTCAGTTGTGCAACGAAACCAATTTTAAGCAAATTAAAATAATTTTTGTCTATCATCTTATATATATATATATATATATTTATTACTGACTGCCGTGGTGGCGCAGTGATAGGCTATGTGTCTACTGAGCTGAGATCTCGGGTTCGATCGGACCAAATATTTTCAAAAAAGTACATATGTATTAAGTAATCTATCACTCAATCTAACTTTCCTAGTAGCTCTGCTTAGTTTGAGGCTAGATGGCACTGTGTCAGATGTTTAGAAATATTTATTTGTTTATGAATTATTATAAATATGACATTAATTTCCCCTTCTCATATACTTCTTAATACATCAGATACTACCCTTTGCTTATCACATTTTTGCCTATTACAGATTGACTTCCAACGATAAGACCACCACTTGTATCTACATACCTAGTATTAAGACCTTTTGTAATTACTTGGTGTAAAATAAAGTTGTTATTATTATTTAATACATAAACGCGAAGAAGGTGTTGTAGGTGAAGGATTTTGAAATTAACCATTACAAGATATATATTTACGAAATTATAACGCCTTTCATTTGAGAAAGATTTTCGAAAATATACTATATGATCGAGAATTAAAAGAAAAACGCTTTTGGTATTGTAGCATGTATTTAAAAGATGTTATATTACAACATCTTCAATAATCCACTGCTTGTTATATACCTAAAAATCTATAAACCTTGTTTCTAAAAAGGAAAGCGGACCTCCTATTTATAAAGAAGGTTTTGGCCTTCCTATGATATCGAGCTTGTCAAACAGGTTGATGTAACGTTTGTTACAAGTTTTCTTCTTTTGTAGTACTAGTGTTCTATTTAGTTTGCATCCTAAGTCAGCTAGCAGACAAGTAGTCCTTACGACAGCCATGGGATGAATAGGAAATATCCGTCACCACAAGCATATTATATTCACAAAACCCTTTAAAATTAAAAAATATGGCTGTTTCTTTTCAAGGGAATATTCACTTGGAATTCTAGCTCCGATAGTAGCTCATAAACAGTCTGCACTTCTGGACACTTGACAACATATACGTAACAGCACTTCTTCATCCAAATGTTCATTCTCGCTAGTGAGTACTCTGCTTTAAATAACTTTGTTATGACCTTTAAAGTGTCAAGCAAAGACAGGCGCTAAGATATTGAAGAGAGATTAACAAATTGAAACCATTAAGCTACCGACTTCTTTATTGACCAATTATTGTGATTGATTGTGATCCGCTACTACTTATAATAACACTGATATGTATCTACGTAAATTAAGTAGTTTAAAAAATGTTGTGACGAGCCCTGCTGGAGGTCTATGTCCCGTGGTCTGGATGGCGTAAGAAAGCGGTGCCCGGATCTCTGCCATGTCAGGCGCAGAGTGGCACACCGTGGTGGTTTAGTGGGTAGTTTGGCGAGTTAGTCAGGAGTCCCACCCGATGCCCGATGGAAAGCAGGGGTCGTTGTCAACGCATCATGGTGACCAACACTGTGGCAGCCTAGTAAGATGCTTTTTTACATCCCGCTTAATAGACCCGGAATAGTTGAAACGAAACATATGGTGGTAGCGAGTTCCAGGTTTGAATACGCGGCACAGGAAGGAAGTTGTGAATAACTTTTTAATAACAATCTTTTCAAAATTAAGATTTATCTGGTTTTTTTTACAAAATCTGAACAAAAACTGTTTGTGCTGTCAGTTGTTTAGGTACAAAGAAATTTATTCTTTGGCGAAATTAATTAGAAAGAAAAATTAATAGAACATATGGCATACAGATTTTTATTTTTGCAAAAAGAACTAATTAATAATAAGAATTTAGTCCAATTGTTGCTTAGGGTCGCCTACACACTTTAACTAACACTTTGTAGGTAGAACAAATTGATTTTGATTAAATTCTTAGACATATTGATCGCTGCAAAGCTGATATATTATTTGAGCATAGTTATTGGTACTAATTTTAATAGGAAACGTTTAAATCAAAGGTATCTATTTAAATTAAAGGTATTTTGGCCTACTCATAATGAACGACGTATTACTAAATGTAGTTCATAGGTAGTCAGGTAATTTAGACCTTCGGGATAGTGGTTTGACTGGTATGGTTGCATTGCATGATTCACTTTTAGGGAGTTTGAGTATTTACAGTTATAAGATATGATCTACAAAGTCACATACACAATGCGGTCTAAGCTAACGAAGACAGTAAAATTTAATTATGAAACTTTATACTTTTATGTTGTTATTGAGTAATTAACGGTGCAAAATCGGGAGTGCTCTGAGGAATTGTTAGTTACTGATCCCTGCCGCCTCTTTCTGCCATCGCCCTACGCGGCAGGAGTTTCATTCCCATCATCTAGATGGTTGGCCGTCCACAACTGTGCTCTTCTCCAGAAACTTTCTGCCTTGCTTAACAAAACTGTAGAATGAATTGTTGCTTGCGATTTTCCCAGACCAATACGATCTACAAACCCTTAAAGAAAAGAGCGTACTCTCTCCATAAGGCCGGCAAAGCACTTATGACACCTCTGGTGTTGCCGGTTGGCGGCAGTAATGACTTATCATTTGAGCGATGCGTCTATTAGTTTGCCTCATAGAGCATAAAAAAAACGTAATGTTCTGAATAAATACTCCATGTTAAATATGAGAAATCCTAAATACAATCTAGTGATTGATAATCTCCTTTATAAAAAGAGGTTTACTTCCAGCAGTGGAGAAAAAACTAAGGAGAAAAAAGTATGTATGATGAACGTTTAAAATACTTAATCAACTGGTTTTTTTATCGTTAATATTTAGTTTCAAATATATATAAATATATAAGGTGGATTATGAACAAGATAAGTATTTTACTTGTTGCCAATTTTCTTATGCCCAGGGGCGCTGATAAAGGTCAATTTATCGTTAATAACACGGTGGAAATTTTCTCATGTCAGGGCTGTCCAATTTGAAAATATTCAATGTTGTTACTTTTGGAATTACTTATACAATCATGGTCTTCATTGTAAAAGTAGTCCTGATAATGGCAAAACAAAGCGAGTGTTTCAGCTGGTTCAAAGAATTGTCTGATCATTTCTAAACAAATCTTAAATTTCCTTTGTGAGAATCAAATTGCAATACTATTTATACCTCAAGCGATTTGTATGCTTACCTGTCGGTCAAGAGGATTAATTAACCTATAATACAACATGATTGCCGGAACTTATGTTTTGCGTACCATTCGAATGTATTACAAGCCATTTATTGAGGCTTACTTTTAACGTAGCACGTCTAGATCGATAATGGCAAAACAAAGCGAGTGTTTCAGCTGGTTCAAAGAATTGTCTGTTCATTTCTATACAAATCTTAAATTTCCTTTGTGAGAATCAAATTGCAATACAATTTATACCTCAAGCGATTAGTATGTTTACCTGTCGGTCAAGAGGATTAACCTATAATACAACATGATTGCCGGAACTTATGTTTTGCATACCATTCGAATGTATTACAAGCCATTTATTGAGGCTTACTTTTAACATAACACGCCTAGATCGACATCTGGACGTTTACACTGTGGAGACGTAGGTTGTCTCACGCATAATTCTGGTCACGGTTACAGTTGAAGCGAAGGGAACGACACGACTACTGGTCTATGTTTTAAATAAATTCAAACATAGATTAACATAGTACAGTACATATAGTAGCGACATTAGTAAAGTGCTTCAAATTGTAGCCCTACAAAGGAGTATTTTTCAAATGAAAGTTTCTCGCAATGCTTTCCTTGTTGCAACGTGTGAACTGCAATGACTATGAAATGCTTAAAATGTTAACATAATTCAAATAGACTACTTAGATGTTTATAATAATAAACGTATTTGTTTCTCTTGCAACTTTTCGCCAAATTTTCACGCGGCAAGACTTTAAATAAAGCCATCACTAACTTCATAATCTTGAAGAATAAATCAAATTAATGAAATGAACGTAATGCAAATTTAAATTTTAACATGAACATGCAGGAGATTCAAATCTACGGATACGAGCAATTTGTCGGGCTATTTACTTCATTATGAACAAGAATAATAATATTTATCCGTTTCCTTCAAATTCAATTGCATCTCTTTCGTCACTTTCCTCCGACACTTTCAACACGACCTATCAGAACATGCCTTTTATCATTTATCATATGTTATGATTCGTCAGTCCGTGTATTGATGGATTATAAATAGGAATTGTCACGGTGGTGACACTCCCTATATATCCTATGAGTGCCGCGACCAAGGGAGCAAATTACCCAGGTCAGAATCACTGCAAATAGAACGAAAACTTCAACCAAACTCTATGCTAAACCATCAAGCTCAACTGGCCAATGATGAATAGAAAGCCAAAACTTTCTAAGGAGAGGTAATATCCAACAGGGGACTGTTAAAGGGTGTTGATAATGATGATCGGCCTGCTAACAAAACTGCTAATGCAAATAAAGCAACAATGCAGCGTGGTGACCCACACTATGGTACTTAAAATTGCAGGATTGATTGTTACAGTTTGGGTAAGATTGCTGGAGATATTTATATGTACAGATTTATATGTACAAAATTTCATACTTCTAATGTTATATAATAGTACACCACAGAGTTTTTTTTTATCTCTCGGTCAATTTGGCTCATAGAATTTGAATACCTCTTCTAATCCATTATTTTGCATCACCGTACAAAAATTATGTGACGAGGGAGAAAAATCGAGGATTGCTACCCTTCCCTTCAACTGTATTCAGTTGGACAGCTTACAATAGTGTTGAATATTATTGTTTTATGCACCTGTATTTTCTAGAAGGGTCTCCGGATGGTTCAAATGACCCATCGATTTTCGACACAGGCCCGTAGTCTATTTCTATCGCTAGACTCGGTCTTGATATGTTGTTCTACTCGCACTCGTCTACAAACGTAATAAATTGGTTTCTTTATAACATTAGATCAATGCTTAGTAAGGACATAAATATTGTTACTTATTATAAAGCAACATTTTAATTGGGTTAACCAGCTAGCGTTATATTCTGAATTCTGACAGATGCTTTGTCATTGTCACTATGAGGAAATTATATACTTATTTATTTAAGTTATAAGCACGAATGATATTGTTTGATTTTAATTTATTATATAATGGTGATACGATCGGTTTTGCCTTGGTATTATTAGTCTGGTTTCATATTTGTAACTACTTTTCTCTGCGCCAAAATACTACGTAGAACATGAAGTCGGAAATAATGATTAGTCTGTTTCTTTGATTCATCATGAGTGAAATGGTATAACTTTTTGGACACTAAAATATGTATAAATATACAAGTAAAAATGCTTTCTTCAAATCTATTTTCTTTGTTTGTATCATTTTCAAGAGCTTTGGAACTTGATCAAAACCAGTCACAAAGGCTGTTTTCAAAAAATATTTACCATCTACTTTTCGTAGTCTAATATTGGACAAAGATCTCTCCAATTTCACGCCACTTGGTTCGATCCTCAACGATTGATATCGTTGAGGATCGAACCAAGTGGCGCTGTATGATTACAGCACTAGGTACAACTTATTAAATAATATACGTTCTTGAAATTATACTTACTTGTAAATTATAAGAAAATCTAATTTCACTACTAGCTGACCCGGTGAACTTCGTACCGCCATATTTGGTCGTTCGTCAATGTTTTCTTAATTTCTGAAAAACTTGTTTTAGTAACTAAGCCTGCCTCAGCTTCCCACTTGTAGTGTACGTAGTGGACCAAATAAAATATTTTTTCCGGTTATCTTTTAATTTTCTTGTATACGAGCCCTGACCTAAAAATAACGAATACTTAAAAAAAGAATTATCCAATTTTTTGTTTATTTATTTATTTATTTCCACTTAAAACAATTTGGTGCACTTCATTGGAAGTTATGCGTGCGCATACATTTCGGCTATTTATTTTTATTTACATAGTTTTAATTAACATAATCTGACCCCGTTTTGGCCCTATGGCTGTATTAATGCTGTTGTGGAGGAACGGGTCACATGTCCCTCCAACACAAAGGGAGGATCCTCCGACCAGGCGAGGTGATCATGCCTGGCGGGCCACTGCCCAACGGTTGATGTTGGGAAGTTGTATATATGTTAATCGGCGCAAGAACTTCTATTGCGCGATGCAGGATTGGTAGCTTCTTCGTGCACTACGTTACTCCGTAGTTCAGTGTATCTTCGGTGGATGGCGTTGTCATATATTTATGTTGACGCTGTATGTGGAAGTCGCCACACTGTAATTTGATAATACAAATAGAAATACGAAATAGTATAGATACTTCATAGATGAATACTGCTATGACAGCGCGGTTGGCCTAGTGGTTTAAACAGTCGCCAAGCCGCTTTTTACTGCGCTAAATGTTGTAGGTTTAAACATATGTCAATACTTTGTGTGATCCACAAATTGTTACTCTGAGTCTGGGCGTTCTTTGTGTCCGTTTCATGTATGTTTGTAAAGTATCCCGTCACACAGGATGTATATTCCATATGCGGAGATTGTCTTTTACTTTAAAAGATAATGTAAGATGTATGACTGCATCGTTGGCGCAGTGGTAGCGTACGCGACTGCTGTGCATGTGGTCTGGGGTGTAATCCCGGGACAGACCAAATCTTTGTTTGATCTGCAAATATTTTCTTCGGAGTTTGGGTGTTTTCTATGTATAACATGTATGTATTTACAAAAAAGTATTTATGTATTTATATCCATTGTCTAGTAACCATAATACAAGCTCTGCCTTATTTGCGACTAGATGACGCTGTGTGAGATGTCTTAAATATTTATTATTATTATTAAATAGTTTTTTTTGTTTTTAGTACCTCATAAAAACCAGTTAAGTTATCAAGTAGGTATGCCTTAAAAGCTTTAAAAGTAAACTTGACAATATGGATCGTCGCGTCAGTTCCGCATGTCAATTCATAAATTGTAACTATGCGGTTAAATAGCGAAGGACGTATTTATAAACGCAAAGTGGATCCATAATTATTGTTACTTAGGTCTTAGGTTGACTAGTATAAAACTAGTTTTTTGGACTTTATTTCGGATATACGTCAGAAAGACTGAAAGAATTAAACCCTAAATTGCGTTGGCCATGTCTATATCTGTATACTAGCTTTTGCGTGAGGCTTCGCTCACACAGAAGTAAATTCCTTTCTTTATGTCATATAAAGAAGAACATACATATAGAGAGATACGCTATAGAAATTTTTTACTTCATAACATTAGTTCAAGCTTATTAGGCATTGATCTAATGTTATAAAGAAAACAATTTATTACTTTTGTAGACGAATGCGAGTACAATAACATATCAACAACGAAGCTAGCAATAGTAATAAGTGGCTTTTGACCACCAGGAGTGTACCTTAAGAATCTTAATGGACGTTCTATCATAGTTATGCGAGGGTTTTGTACGAATTAGGTTAGTGACCCATCCTTCCCCGAAAATAGCCTTGCCCATGTAGCGAAAATATCAATTCTACTATAAACTAAGTTATGGCCGACCGATGAGGCGAGAACGTGCGGCTGGCAGGAGTGATCAACAAAGCAAATAAAAAAAATTAATAGTGTGAGAAAGATAAAATCTGTCAAAAATGAGTGAAGATGGTGACACCAACGTGTGTACTACAAGTGTTTATAACTAATCTAATTCATACAAAACTCTCGCATAATTATGATAGAACTTCAATAAAGGTAAGTTCGTTTAATTACTAATAATTTTGGCCTTTGTAATCTCAGTGTGGTTTAATAAGAGCGAACTATTTCTAAGAGAACTATTTTTTAGTCCCCAACTCGCACTTGGCCAGCGTGGGGACTTAACCCTAACCTGAGAGAAGACCCAAACCCAGCAATGGGACATTATGGGTTATTGATGACTTCTTAGAAACAGGAATCTTTACAGGCGTACCTTACTCTAAAATATTCATCTTCCTAGCCTTTGTATTAGTCCCATAATTAATTGAGGTTGGCTGAAAAATATGTAAAATCACTAAATGTTTTTAATAACTCAAAAAAACAACAAAATAAACTAAAATAAAAGAAAGAAACAACAAATGGTTATAATTCAGCTTTTAAATTAACCTTTTTTTTGTCGAAATACATCAAAAAACTAGACAGAGAGTCTAGTTTTTTGGTGTATTTCGACACAAGTATAATTTTACACTTGCTTAAATATATTTACAAATAAATTTACATGCACTGTTGGCATTATACTTTTTTGTATATTTAGGTTTAAACATGCCAATAGAACAGAACAATGCATCAGTGACTGGGCGCAAACCTGGAAGTTATTGATTGGTGATCTGAGAATCGTGAGGTTTTGCTGACCTCTTGAGGCGATTGCTTTACAATAGAAGTGCATTTTAGTGATATATCGCTAAACGTACGTGTATTATACTTAACTGTACAAATCATGAGGTACAGTTTGTGATCTGCTTTTGTTTGGCATATTACACAAGGCGTCTAACACAATACGTTGAATAAATTATGAATATTTTGTGTACCATAAGTAGTCACACATACTTCTACTACCCGAACGTAGATTAGGAAGGAATCACTGGATTAAGCCCATCGCTATACAATTAGATAATCCAATTTTTTAAAGAATTAATAAGGATACAAAATTAAGCAGAGCTAGTGCTGTGGAACGCTGTATAAAATACTTAAAAGCTATAGAAAATATTATATTGTATTGTAATTTATTTATTTATTGTTGTTAATATAATCGCATCAGGAATAACGTGATCCGACTGAGAATCAAGGTTATCGGCATAGCCCTCTGGATTTGCAAGTTTAAGTAACAGTGGGCTGGCCATATTAGCTGCAGAACTGATAACCATTGTGATAGAAGGGTTCTGAACTGGGGACCGCGTCTCGGCAAGCGTAATGTAGAATGATGATGATGATGATTAATATAATAACTAGAGAAATAGTTTGTACTTAAAATTTATATTTGGAGCAAAGAAAGCTTTCCAATGTCTAAAGCTAAGATTGTCTCATTGCAAATGCTATTTTTCTGTTAATTCTTGATTTAAGTATATACATATCTCGCAATTGATTTCAATACAATCATAAATGACGTTACAGTTTAATTTAAGTATTAACAAAAAACAAAAACTTTATTTTAGCATATTGAGTATAATTAAAACACTTAATTAAAATTTTTAACAGCTGAAAACGATTACCGCAACGTCGCCTACTGGAAGTGTTCTAACAGCTTCGCCACGTTAAATGGCAAAGCTGTTAGAACACTATTAATGTTAATGAAAATGTTAATCAAAAAAATTCAATAATTGTAATCGGTACTATATTGTATTCCTACGTATATTGAAATGCAATACTGTAAAAATTGTAATAAAGAGTTATTGTAGTATCTATAAAAATATTCGGTATTCTGATAAAATACACATTTTAATGTATGTAAATATTTTTATATCTGACTGTATCTCGGTTCGTTAGTGCCGTCTAATTGGTTTCATGTTGTGTGGGCGCTTATGCAATTGTGTCACGTTTCGCTTCGCAGAAAATAAATTAAATGTACTTTTTGATGCGAATTTCTACGGACAATATGGATTTTTTATTTTTATAAGCTTGTCTGTATTGAAATTAATGCTTTAAATTAATATAGTACTTTGATGTGCTTTGCTTTAGGAATTAATAATAATAAATAAATATTTCGAACATCTTACACACGACGCCTTCTAGTCCCAAGCTAAGCAGAGCTTGTGTTATGGGTACCAGACAACTGATATAAATACATATGTACTTTTTTTGTAAATGCATATATATCAAACATCCAAACTCTGAAACAAATATTTACAGATTATGCAAACATTTAGTCCGACCACAGCAGCCACTTATGCTACAACTGCACCACAGGGCCACTTGAAAAGTATTGAAATTATGTTTTTATTGTTTTGTTGTTTGTAATAGTGTTGTTTTACCAGACTATGGCTAAAACAAAACGAAAGTAAATATTTTTGGCAGTCTGTGTATGTTTATAAGTTCCACCTCTACTAAAAAATCTAGTAACTATGTACTTTGAGTATAGTCCCGTTGCTTATAAAGCGGCTCATAAACTCTAAGAGTTTAATATATCATTTAATATTGGGCGTGTTAAACAATTTTCGCTCGTTGTGCGTTAAATTACTCAAATATAATATTCTGTACCGATTTGCTAAGCACTGGGCCTAGCTCAGTGTATACACACTGTGTACAACGATTGTGACAATAATTGGCCTCAACTATATTATTATTTATAGCTAACTATTGTAAGTAATTGATATCATTAAACTAATTCTTACAACATTCACAATTTTAAGTATCAGACTAATATTTATGAGATATTATATTAATCCATATGGATGATTATTTTGAATAGCTAATGAATGACTTATGGTTGAACGGGTGCAATCTGCAAAAACACAATACGTTATTATTAACAATATGTAGAGCAACCTTGCATTGCTTACTAACTGCGGGACTTGATATTACACACACATATATATATACTACGTTACCCTACCAACTCCTAAATGTGTCTTTACTGTGCCCTTACGGTTTTCTGCTATCCTCTATTCTCTCATGGTTAGCTGTAAAAAAAACTTAGCTCAGGATTAAGCTCGCCTTTCTACCTACATAACATTTCCTTGTACCTTATACATTTGAGTTAAGTGTATACAACAAGGGATAAATACAAATACAAACACATTTATACACAAATATCTTAATAGAGAGCAGTTAAATATCTCTCGATAATTATCTGCAAATTCTTGATCTCCGGTGATATGCCTCGCGTGCAGTCTGTCATTCCAGGCTCACTAAATCCTTGCGTGGATTCGTGACAAAATTCGTTTCATTGAATATTTGTTACTTATAACCGGATACTACTAATCCTACTCTTTGTAGTACTGTTGCCATATGAAGTTTGCTTTCTTAGTTTTTACGACACCCACGAGATTAATAGAAGTGGTGAAGTTCCATATTTTTAATCTGTCATTACACGGAACAACCTTTTTATTGCCTACTGCAAAGTATCCATTCTGTATTAAGACTGGCGAGACTTTCTATATCTATATGTCTTATCTACCTTTAGCCTGGCGGGTATGTGATTTGTATGGGTGATTTTTTCAATAATTTAATGTAATAAAATCATATTACAGTAAACTTAAATCGAGCTTCAACTTTAAAGAATTTAAATACTTAAAACGTAAACAAGTGTTAATACTGTTACTACCCAACTGCGAAAGAAGGAGGGTTAGGTTTTTCGAGTGTATGTATTTTATGTATGTATATTTCATTGGCATACCCTAGAGCCTAAACGGCTTGTCGTATTTTTATGTGAGTGGTATCAATAGATTCATCTTAGTCGTGAGAGTTACGATGGCTACAATAAAATTTAAAAAAACAAGTTTAATATAATAATAAAAAACTTTTTTTTTTCAGTTCTTTCTAAATATCTTTTCAATTCTGCAATTAATTTAATAAATATGGCAGACATTAACGCAGTCGGTTATTTTTAAAAGAATCGTTACTTGTTAACAATCAATATTGCTTCAATATAATTTATTTATTGCAGACCTTCAGACATAGCTTGATCTCTGTAACCGACAGTTATGAAACCGACGAAGTATCTTTGAACAAACGATTATATTTTGTATCACCTTAAATTTTTATTCTTTACGTGACAGTTTTATCACAAATTATTGCACTTTATTATAAATATAAAAATCACACCTAAAATGTACCTCGTACGTTCCAAAATGACGCTAATGACAAGTGTCACAGAGATCAAGCTGTGTTTTAAAGACTATAAATAGATTACTGACAGTAACTTAAGACAATAAGGGTCAGTTTCACTTGCTGATGGAGTCCTTGATAGAGTATTATATTCTTATTTGCCAAATAACTACAGATTTCGTTTTTACATGTCTCCAACATTGTCAGTTAGTTATATGGCAGCAACTTTTACCTGTAAAATTTGTTGTATATTTCAGGAAACTGTCTGAAACTTTGTCAGAAACTGGTAGAACTTGCCCGTAGTATTTTTATGACCTGCCAATATGACAGTATATTTCGTTCAAGGAAAACACATCAAGTGGTTTTAATTTAATCGACTCATTGACGTTGAAATAAACCTCGATTAAAATTATTTTATAGAATATTACAAAGCCTTTTGAAATGTTTATAGGTGTAGTTTACGAATATAAACCTGATTATTACTTTTACACATGCCTCGTAATAAATTTTGATCTATGTTAAGTAACAAATTCTAAGTTTGTAAGCTTGAAAAAATACTTCGTAATATTAAATAAATTAATATTTCGAAAGATATACAGGCCACGCCATCTAGCTTCATATTACACTGAGTTTGTACTGTGACAGCTAGATTGACAGATAGACAGATATATATATATTTGGGCCGTCAGCTTATTAATGTGATAGAAGCTGCAGATTTCTACTTGTCTTTTGTATAACACAAATATATAAGAAGAATATGTAGATAACTGTTCGTGTAGAGATCGTTTTTATTTTTGCGAAAGATAAAAAAATTTTTATCATTAAATCCATCACGACGATGACTTGAAGACTCGAAGACTTAAAACTGAAGATTTAAATTACTTGACATTGGCAGAAATAGCTGATTCGGCTGGTTGTCAACTCATCAAAAGAAAAAGAAGAACTGTTCGTGTAGTGACGGATTTAAACAACAATAAGGTGAAGGAATACTTGAAACAAATCCTTTTTTTTATTTTTTACGTGTGGAAATCCCTTGGGCCTTCACCTCAACAGGGTTTGCGGCAGGGTGGTGTGTCGGAATCGAACCGACTAAAACCACACGGTGTGCCACTCTGCGCTTGAGTCGGGAGGGATCCGGGATTACGCCATTCGGACCCCTCCCAGCGCCTGCCCACTCTGAAACGGGCACCGTCTGATGTTTAAAAACATCTCAATATAGGCGACGTTACGCGTGTGCCGTACACACGCGTAACGTCGCCCTCTCGTGGCTAGCCTGTGAAGCGGATGAAGGAGAAAATCTGTCCCGACCATCCGCGGTCACATTCAGGGCGGCATGAGGCGCTGGCAGGCCTGATCGTCCTCCTGGGCCTTCTTCGCCGCCTCTTTCTGCGAGATGACTTCATCACAGAAGATCGCAACCGTGGTAAAACCGCTCTCGCCACCGGCCATGGACTTGAAACAAACCCTGTTCCAACCCGTCGATCACGATCAGCGTTGTATAGTCGGCCAAAACTTTCTAAAGGAAGCCAGCAGTGGACTGTTAAAGTCTGATAATAATGTAGATACATATATCTACGTATACACGCACATTTTTATTTCCGAAGAGTAAGATAGAAACGATTCGTCTAATATGGTGCAAAACACCTGCGAGGAACGCGTCACATGTCCCTTCAACACAAAGGGAGGATTCTACGACCAGGTAAGGTGATCATGCCTAGTGGGCCACTACCTAACGGTTGATGTTGGGTTGGTTGTTGTATATATGTTAATCGGCGCAAAAACTTTTATTGCGCGATTCAAGATTGGTAGTATATTCGTACACTACGTTACTCCGTAGTTCTGTGTATGTTCGGTAGATGGTGTTGTAGTATATTTCTGTTGCGCTGTTTTTGGAACACGTTGTTTTTCGCCACACATCTAAACACGATTAAGTTTTGTGATTGGTGTGTTTAATCCGATGAAAATGAAAGTTAAGTTGAAAATCATCATGCATTTCACCGACATCACATATCGCTGCTCTAAATTTTGAAACATCTTATGTCTGTATTATGGTTGTCTGGAAGAAATCCTCGTGAACGATAAGACCGCGAATTGTTATACACACTTTGTAACTGATTTTGTTGTACGATTTTATTTTGTATATTCAATAAAGATAAATAAAAAAAAATGAAAATGGTAACTATAAAATAAAACGTTCATTCATCATCCAGATCGAACAGATATCAGGTGATTAAATACTGTTACTATTAACACATTATAATGTCTATTTGCAAACTATAAAAAAAAACTGTTGTAATATGTAATTGCCGTTGAGTAAATAGAGCAAGAAATCAAAGAGTCACTCACACGTATAGCTGTTGCTTGGTACGGATAGACTACCTCGCAAATCACACAGGAATCTTATTCATATTTTTACATACCATAAGGTTTATTTTTCAATGTTTCTGGTATATATAGTTAGCCCGACCTGTGCACTGTATGACAAACGCAATGAACGCACAGTTGCCAAAGTGGATGTAATCCAAAAGTATGCAACGAAGTTTTGATACATTTATCGTTTCATTACAATTAAGATTTAAACAGTCAATCGATTTTAATAATATTGCAACGAGTGATAATATCTAAAGTAGGGAAATCGGGTAAACTATTTATCGTTGAAAATCACTCTATTGTCACTAATCTATTTAAAAGGACTTTGTGCAAGAATTTTTATGAGAAATACACACGAAACGGACACAAAGTACACAGACTAAGAACAACAATTTGAGGATAACACGAATTGTTCTCCAATGTGGGGCTTGAACCCATTATAATCAGAACAGTAGAAAGGCAAGGTGATCACTATGTCATGGAGTCATATATGGACGCCGTATGAAAATAAAATACTTAATGGATAAATAATATGCACTTTTTCTTTGTTCACATGTTTAATGAGGTTGTAAGAATCAATACTGTAATACTATAAATAGATATAGGACTAAGAAGTTAAAAAAATCATCAAGAATTGAACTCGAGTGCCTATTTCTTAGTTCTAAATTTGATATATCTAAAATAAAGCGTGTTTGTTTGGTTGAACGCATTAAAATCAGATACCATTAGATAGAATTGTAAATTCTTGCGGGGTTTGGTAGGGCAATACCTCCTTTTCAAAAAATCCCTGTGTTTAAGAGTGGAGTATATGCGAATGATGATTGAATGATTGAAGATTTTTTCCGCTACACGAGACAATTTTGTTACAAAAAAATCTTTAAAATTCTATTACAGAGTTTATGCAATGTAATTGAAAACCAGGCAACCGAATAACACAAGGAAATTATTAATATGTTCACAGAAACCGAATCTAGAACCCAAACCGCAACTCTCATATAAGACAAGCAATATTATACTCTTACCAACCACATAATTGAGCTTAGTACATGTTTTTATACATTAAATTAAAGTAGGTACTAACTGATCCATACAAGGTCTTTTCAATCATACTCAGCTCCTCGTAGTCTTCTTAGGGACGCCAGAAAAACACATTTAAAAAACCTGAAAATCGGTCAGATAGTTTCGGAGTCAACGAGAATTATATATAACAGATTAAGGATTATATTTACCTCATAACATTGTCTTCATATCTATTTATCATTTAACAATAATAGATTGTGTGTAGAAATATCTATATTTATAGTATCTATATTTATCAGCAGTCTGGTTCTTATTGTGCAGGCTTTGTCTAGTTTGAGATCATAGAGCTGTGTGTGGTATGTCTATTATTATTATCAACCTACTGCCGTCTACGTGCTGAACGAAGGTCTCCCCTAAGAAGCGCCAACCTTCCTGGTTTGAGCAGTCTGCATTTATTCTGCTAGCCACTTGCTTCAGGTCGTCGGTCCACAGGGTGTATTACACTACGTGTGACCCGTGGAAATGTTTTGCTCGTTATATCAGTAAGACTATGAAACAAGAGAACCCAAGAAGTACGTACTATTCGGCTAAAGAAAAAATGACTCAACGTAAAACCACGATACCTTTTATTTCCTATATTTTCAACCAATCGTCTTCTATTGAATCAACATAAATGAGTGGAGTTCTCGACATGACACATTTTAATTTTAAAAATAAAATATATATATAAATAGTTCTGTTCTAGACTAGGGGCCCGAAAAATAAAATAAAATTGATGGATCATGTGAACCACCAGGAGACCTTTTTAGAAAGATACACGGTTTAAAACAATAACCTTCAGCACTATGCCGTCACTTGTAAGCTGTCCAACTGAGTAATGATGAAGGGGAGGGGGTAGCAACCCTCGATTCATTTCGCTTATCACATGATTTTTATATGGCGTTCCTGAATAATGGGTTAGAAGAGGTATTGAATTTGTATGGAATCAGAATATTGCACCACAGAGTTGTTTTTTTTGGCTTCCAAGCGATTCTCTCGGTCAATTTCAATTTTCTTGGATCTCTGTTCTTGTAAAGCAGAATTTAAAAAAATATGCCACTTCAAACTGAAATATCTCAAAAAAACAGCTAGAACTGAGTGTAAAAAAGTGCCGATGTCCAACAGAGGGCTACTTGATGATCGAGATAGTAGTAGGTATAGCATTTAAAATGAAATATTTTAAGTTAATTAGTGTACTGTGCCTAAATAAATATTTGAAGCACTTTCTAAGTACCTACTAAGTGACTAATAGTCAATAGGATAACAATTGGAGCTATACATAATATGAATTTTTACCAGTATTTTATTACAGGTAAATTATTAGGTACATCTAGGTTCCGGGCTTTTCTTTTGAAGGGTGTGCACCCTGGTTCTCCGGCTTCAAGTACCCGAGACGGTGTGCAGTTTTAGTTGGTTCGAGTCCAACATGCCACCAAGAGGTTGCATCTGAGAGGATTTCCGCATGATCCGAGAAATTCGTAAAATGTCACTATGATATTTTTAGTTTTTTTTTCACACAGAATCCATTTGGTCACTACATTAACGTGTAGTGGCAGATGACCTTGATACGTTATAAAAATAGATAGATATCAACTATTTTAAATTATAACTTCGTGACTCTGGTAACTGTAGGATTAGCATGTCATGCATCATGTACATCGTTTTGCAAAAAAACTTAAAGTCATAATTCATTATTTATTTATACTTAGTATGGATAAATATATACGGGTTACATACATTTAAATTTTCTAAATTACAAAAAGCTGAAATCTAGTTTAGAGAGTTAGTGTTAAACAAAAAAGGGTTGAACGTATATATAAACTAAATAAATATGTTAAAGTTATATGTTAATCATTTAAACGTTAAAGATATCTAAAGTCAACTCAATGCGATTAGAAGTGGTCGACGGCAAACTGAACCAGTAACGTTTCGCAGCGATCGAAAGTTTCGGTCATTTTTGGCCGAAACCAAAACTAAGACTGAAAATGGATTTTTCGGCCGAAACTAGCCGAAACTGGCCGAAACCGAAACTTTCGACGGGTCACTAAAATAAAACTTGATAGTTTTTAAATCGACATCTTTTAAATTGAAAAAAAAGGAATGTTCTACGGCTAAACCTTAAGAAATACCTAAAAATTACGTACTTAGCACACTTGTAATTCATAAACACTAAAATAACTACCTGTCTACTATCTGTTGGCGTTAAAGTATGCGAGTATCTTATAATCTCACTCCAGTCAGTTTAATCAGTAGTTGGTGTGTGATTAATTGATAAATATCTTTATCGTCACATTCAAAAACTTTTGCATTAGCAATATATATTAACATTTTCTCGCAGCTACGATCGTGTTCTATGTTTTTTTTTTTATTTCTACAAAATAGAATAACAATATACAATAACAGACATAAAACACCCATCAAACCTATAGTGGTTTATCTTGGGTGTGAGTGTACAATCCTCATTTCATTCCTTTTCTGTTCGCTTGCCCTAGTAGTTATTGGCTGTTTTGGCTGTCAGCGTTTTATTTGCCATTTGACGAGTTGTGATTGGCTATTTAATTAGGGTTTCAATTGAATTTATAATAGTTTTCTATGGTGAGCACCATTTTTACTCTCTCATTAACTGGTATTAATTTTACAAAATTTAAATAATTTTTTATCACTATGGTTAAATTGCTTTTGCATTTTCCTAGGTACAATAGACTTTAACAAACGAAGTTGCAAGAAATATATTTTATTCAAATATAATTGAAACGTACGTCCGTAACTACTAACTAACGGAGCCTAAACCACTAGTGCTAAAAGTATAGTTATGGCAGTTTATGGTACTAAAACCTTAGTAATGGCAGCTTATCATCATAATCATTATCATCACCATCATAAGGCCATCGCAGTCCACTGCTGGAAATAGGCCTCTCCAATTGCACGCCACTTAGTTCAATCCATGGCTAATGGAATGGCAGCTTATGCTTTTTTGATTTTGTTATACTGTCTTTTGTGGGTGCATTCAGGAAAGGCTTCATCCCTAAGGGAGAAAATAACGGTATAAACGGTTGTATGGAAATCCTTCATTATCAAAGAATAACAAACCAAATAAGAAACAATCAAAAATATTTTTAATAATAAAAAATAATACACACACATATCATACTTTATTGAAAACTGCTTAGAATTTAAAACCTAGAATAACTCCCGCAAGGTTCAATAGCGACAATTATCTAAGATTCAATAACACTCCGATGTTGTAATTACAGTCTAACCATTCCATCGTAATTACTAACATCAGTCGTTAAACTGTGCTTAAGAGATATACTATTCGGAAGAAAATGTATTAAGTACAAGGACAGAAACTAGGTAACTCTGTTTTATGGCAGTATGGGTCACTGGGACCACACCTCTATACTGCCTCGAGTGACTGAATTCGGTGCCGCAGTGACAGCGTATGTGTCTGTTGTGCTGAGATCTCGGGTTCGAATCCCGGGTCAGACCGGGTCCCAGGTTTTCTATTGTAAGTAGTTACCTATAAAAAAGTATATTTTTGTATTTATATCTTTTGTCTAGTACTAATAGTACTAGCTCTGCTTTATTTGGAAATATATGGCTTCTATTCGGTAAAAGTTCGACCTTACACGGTTTTTTGTTTTTTCAAAAGACGGTCCTCATTTTATCTCATCCACCTTTTTCATTATTTTCATCACGACGAAGACTTGAAGACTTTAAACACTTAACATTGACAGAAGTTGCTGATTAGCTGATTGCTATTTCATCAATAGAAGAAGATGAGGATCTTACGCACCTTTAACAAAAGAAGGATTTACTTCACAAGCAGAGAACCGATGCGAACAGTTTTTAAAAAAAATACGTAGTAGAATCGCCTTTGTCCTTATTATTGATTTGTTACCTTAACGATACAAGTTACTTAATCGTTGTTCCTGTTTACATATTGATTGTAACACCGGCAGTATTAAAAGTGTTAAACGCAATACATTTGAAACAAAAACACGGATGTTAAGTACAATATACACGTAATACTACTAAACTAAACTATATCAATTATATTATGTCATACTGCAGCCTATTATTGAGAGGAAATGTTCATTCGTAGACGCTTAAAAACAATATTATCCAGTTTTTAAGGTCTTTACGCAATCTATGTCGTATGCCGTTAGGTTGTTGTTCTATGTTATTAGAGCAGAAAATGTATGTATTAAAAGCTACACATATTTACGTTACACAAAAGACTTAGAATAAACAAGTGCAAAAGAAATGCAACAATTGATTATATTTTCTGTTTTTTCTTGCATTTTTAAAGACAACGCCCGCATAAGGAATATATCCTGTGTCGTGAGGGACTTTACATACATATAAAAAACATACACAAGTACACCCAGAATAATAAATCGGGAATCACACCAAGTATTACTCTATGTGGGGTTTGAATTTGAAACAACAACATTCAGCGCAGCAGAGAGCTGGGTGGCGGCGGCTTATACCACTAAGCCTTCCGTGCTTGTCCTTTTCACGTGCAGCAACGTAGATTATCTCTTGAGCTGCAGCCTCCTAGCCATGTTGAGATTCTACAAATGTGAACGTTATTAGAAAACTAACAAATGTATGGGAACAACGTCATCTCAATGCTAAGTCCTAAGCTTAAGCTAAGTTAACTAAACAAAATACTAGCTAATCTTAACATAGTACAAAATGAAGTCGCTGCCGCTGTCTTCGCGCTTGGATCTTTTAAAGTACTTAACGAATTTTAATACAGTTTTCAGAAATAGATAGAGTTATTCCAGAGGAATATTTATGCGTAAAATACACGTATATTATACACCCTCAAAGGCCAGGTCGATAGTAAGTGATACAAAAGAATGAAGGCGTGAGCGATACAAGAAAGAGAATCGACGCTAAACATTATCATATCGGCTAAGGGGGCAGGTGTCTATAGGAGACGGTAGTTCCATTAAAAACGTGACCCTTTTGCTCGTTTACCCTCATTCCAAAATAATATAAGAAAGAGACAAGAACTAAGTCAGAATTTTTGATAAAAAAAAGTGCGTGCGTACAAAGTACACATGTCAGAAGTAAAACTTCTTAGCTCTCTCCCACCTCTCGCTCCATGGCACTGTGCGTGATACGACAATCGCTCTATCTCACTTTTTCTCTCTATCTTTCTCACTTGCTTGCTCCCTACTCTCACTCCATCGCTAGTTGCTTCATGCTACGTTCGCCCTGTCTTACTCTCTCTCAATCGGTCTTGATCGCTCTCTCTCTCTCTTTCGACACTTCCGTTGCATACTTGCGTGACGTTACATTTGTAAAAATTTTACCCTCATGCGCCTAAAGAAGTTTCACTTTAAAAAAGTGGTCATCACCTACAGAGACATGGGTAAGAGATAACCTCGAAAGGTTGATGGTGACGGGTAAGATCGAGAAAAGACCTTGACCTTGACCTTGACCTTACGCTGGGCAGATAAAGTTGGCTCTACTCTTACCAGTACGATCCATGCTGTCACAGATAGCGAGCTGTCACTCGTAGAATGCTCCCAAATAGAAGCCACTTTTAGAATAGTGTATATTGCCACGAAAATTGACGCCCGGGTCCCGCGTGGAACGGAATGCTCGTATGATTTGCAAATATTTATTTCGGAGTTTGAGTGTTTTATTATGTTATTGTTATGTTTATAAAAAAATAAGTCTAGTACCCATAAAACAAGCTCTGCCTAGTTTGGGTCTAGATTGCGTTGTGTGTCAGACGTCTGATATATTATTATTACTTACTGTCAAAGTTGGAAGTCAGCCAGCTAATTTAGAATTAGTTCGCCTGATTATTTACAAACATTGAAAAAAACATTAAAAGATATTCGTTGGCGTGAGCAACTGAACTACATAAAAAAACCAGCATGCCGATATTCGCATTTATATTATGTTGAACAGAATCACTGACGTGAACAATACTATACAAAAAATCTAGCCAAGAGTGACGAAGATCAAGGGTTCCGTGTACACTTTTAGTTAAGTAGGGAAAACTTAACTTGGTCGTTGGTAAACTGTTGTTCACATACATAGGACATCGTTAGCGTACCACAGCATACCGTGGGAGAGCCACGCTTCGGCATGAATGGGCCGGCTCGACCGGAGTGATACCACGGCCTCACAGAAAACCGGTGTGAAACAGCGCTTACGCTGTGTTTCATCGAGTGAGTGAGGATACCGGAGGCCCATACCCCAATCCAACGCCCCCTATCCCCCTCACCATCCCCTTTCCCTCCAGGCCGCCATAGTGTGGGTCACCATACTGCATTGTTCTTTTTCGCATTGAGGATGGTGACCACCACTCTTGGATTCTGCTCATGCTTTCCATCAGGCAGGGCAGAGTCATTTTGGCAGCTTAAATATATATAAAAAAAAAAACTGCAAATAATCTTCTAATGATCGTATTATTTTATGATGCAACTACAAATTTACGGATTTCGGACTTCTTCCTTTACGTGTGCTACACGACATTGCTTCACGTCAAATGTTATGCTTCTAGGTCGACGAAAAGGTTTTGATTCCCTTGTGAGTGTCAAAATATTCGGCAAAAATGAAGCACAAAGGCCGTCCATAAGACGGACAACTAAGTATTGGGAATACTTCGTTGGACATCTGTTCCGTTTTTGTTACGGAGTACGGTACCCTAAAAAGAATCAGGAATTTCAACGAGATTATCACATCAAGATCAAATCTCGATTCGAATTAAAATAAAACCATCATGAGACAATATTGATTTTAATTTCGTTCCCGATAAAGGATATGGGTGGCGGCGCGCGAAACCTTCGGTCAGTACGGAGAATGCCACCGCCATGACTGTTGACATTCAGCTGCCCATCGTGGGATAGTCTGCGGAGACGGGGGCCAAGGGTTATTAGTGCTATTTCGTATTAATTTCAGGTACTTGCTATCGATACACGATCATTTTGTTTGTGAGGCTAAAGTGGTTATCATGATTTTTTTTTGAAATGTATCTTTTTTCGAATAGTAGTATACATAAATGATGATTAATTGAGATTATTACAACTTCTTAGTAGCCGGATGATCGAGCTTTAATCGATATTTTTTAGTAAATATGAATCCTACCTAAATTGATGTATCCCCCCTTAAACGCCTTGCATACAAAATTTCATTAAACCGCTGGACTTGAATATACATATACGTATGTAGAATATATATATACAAGAATTACTCATCTAAAGGCATTGAATACACACACATCTCAAACATGGCGACAAGCAAGCACAGCTACTATCTGGTTTCAAAATAGACAGAGCCTGTATTATCGTCAACAGACAAATGATACAGAAGGCTTAAGGCCAGTTTTGAACTTTTCTGCCATATACAGATTTCGATTTCACAAATCTCTAATAGAGAGAAATATGTAAGATATTCATATATATATATATCACCATAATATATCTGTTAAATTCTGTTATTTGGTACTGGTCCTTAGTAGTCAGTTTAACTAAGTATTAAACTAACAACTCGGCCAAATTGTTTAAAATAATGATTTCCACGATGACATATTTTAAATTTCGTAAAGTACAGTAATTGTTTTTATCCTATGTTACGAGAAACTTAAGAAACATATATGTAAACGTACACAAATAATACCCAGACTCACAACAACCATTTGTTCATACAAAGTTGTATCATGTGCCGATGGGACCGACAACACTCAGCGCTGTAAGAAATGGAGAGGTGTCCGTTTAAACTATTATGGTCTTTGTACTCCCAAATTGTACGTCCTCTACGTTGTGGTTCTTTTTTTGAATATACAAATGGCATAAAATAAATATATAACTAATTACGGTCAGAAATTTATACAGGCACATTGCAACGTATGCGGCTGGCAAGAAAATTTATGGTACCTAATAGGCTATTAATGGTAAAACATTTAGGTTTCAATACCAATAACCATACAAACAAAAGAGTTCACTTTTGTTTGTATGGTTACAGGTACAAATATCATATCGAAAAGTTGCTTTTTTTATTAGGCAGCCTATTTATCTAGGTATATTATGTGAAATTCCGCTACAATCGAAATCAAAAATTTTGCAATACCAGGGTTCTTTTTGAGAGTCCTAGACGTAATAATTGCTCATTTCAGCTAGTCCTATCATCAAATTACTCAAAAATATTCGAAAATAGTAGTGTATAGTTGATATAATGCTCTCCAACCCTTTCCTTAATCTCCAAAGTAATGTAAGGGCGTGAGATCGACGTCCTTCAAGCCATTTACAGAAAGGTCACACTATGAAATTAACACCTTGGGAGTGAAGTGAACGCAGTGCCTTAATTCCGTTTATCTAAACACATTTAGTTAATATAAATGTACAACACAATGTTTTGTAATGCCGTTATAATAGATTAAACAGAGTAATTGTATAATTTAAGTAAGTAAGCGCAGTTTTTTTTCCAGGTAGCTAGATTATCGCATAGACAATCAGGTGTATAGAAGTCACGATTAAAAACCATAGATATATTTCAAATAGAGTAAGAGGCATGCGTAAATCTGAGCGTAATCAGTTGTTACTTGTTGTCCTTAGTTTTATAGAATGTCGTAGAGTTATACTGCTTAACTTTTTTGTAGGAATCTAATAACTTTTTTATAAAAAACTTATCAGGCAAACATTATGAGCTAAAATTAACATTATATTAAATTACATTATTGCTAATTCGACATTATAGTTAGTATTTTTTACAATGTCATCTCTGTGTGCTTTTCTGGTAAAGCTTAATAGCTATGAAAAAAAGTATCTTATGTATATTACTACGGAATTATTCAATTAACAATTTAAAAAAAAATACTACAGACTATCGACGTTTGGTAGTGCAATGGATTCGACAGAAGTCTGATATAGTTGCTTTAGAAGATTAGGTAGTAAGATAAGATGCCCATCCCAATTAAACCGTCACAATTTGTATAGAGTTACCTGTTCTATTTGTCGTATATCTATATCGCACAAATTTGACATTTAACTAAAAATCACTCTGAATCTAGATCATTCTTGTGCGAGTACATGAAATGAAAAATCGAGGGCATTTAGCAATGTATGTTGTCTACTGTACTTAGAATTGACCTTATTTGTTTGCCATTGTCAGGGATTGGATAAAAAACCTAGGTTTTATACTAGTTTACCCGTCTTACTTCGTCTGCGTCTCAGAAAATTAATACATTAACTGTTTCTTCAACATTTTTACTGCTCGATATTTATTAGTTGTTATTATATAACCCACTTCGATAAATGGGCTGTCTAACTCTAAAATAGTAAGTAGTTCTTGAGGTTCTTGCACTCAAACATCCAACTCCTCGGCTTTTTATATTTTTTAGTATAAATTTATGTATTTTTATTAGTGTACCTTTGATGGCGGCTATTAAACCACGACTTTTATTAATAAAACATGTATTTTCTATTCGAATTTATTCACTAGTTTTCTAATATGTCTACACGAGATAGCCTCAGGCTCTTTCTAATATTTGTTTCGCTATAATCGCTATATGAGCCGTAACTGCCAGAATATTGTATTACCTAACAATGAAGTTATAAATATGTAACATTTATAGTAACTATTAGGTTTTAAAATATATTGAATATAGGTTATATTTTTAGACTATATATTTATTTTATTTATATTATAATTATTATCCATTGACTGCACTGTTGGCCTAGTGGTTTCAGTGGTCGCCACATCGCTTCCTACTGCGCCAAGTGTTGTGGGTTCAAATCCTACATGGGACAACACTTTGTGTGATCTATAAATTGTTGTTCTAAGTCTGTACTTTTTGTCCATTTCATGTATGTTTGTAAAGATCCCCACGATACAGGAATTTATATTCCTAATGCGGGAGTTGTCTTTAAAAAAAAATGAAAAAAAGAAACAATCTAGTAATTATTCGAAAAATGCAACAAGTCATTAATCAGAGGCCTATGATGTACTATATGAGTTAATACCTCAAGTGTCAATCTATTTAATATATAAAATTCTCTATTTAATATATAAAATATATAAAACTGCGCTCAAAAGGGCTTGACCGATTCTTATAAAAATTTTGTGTATGGTCTGAGAATCGGACAACATCTATCGTTCACCCCCCTAAGTGCTAAGGGTAGTCCACACCTGATTTTATTTAATTTTTTTAGATAAATAAATTTGTTTCAATTTTTTATGATACAGCTTTATAAAATACATATAACCCTAAATTTTCAACCCTCTATGATCAACCCCTAAATATATATTTTATTTTTATGGCAAAACAATGTTGGCCCGATCAGCTAGTTTAATGATAAGCATTTGATATATACGACAGATTCAATCGAATTATTTCGCGCCTTTTTCCGATTCTTTCGACTAGATAATCTTTTCATTGCAGACTTGTAATACCAACATGCAATAAATTATTTTAATTTAATTAGTATATATATGCAATTAATATTTATAATTAGTTGTTACCCGCTGTCGGGTCTATTCCGCTTAACATCATTCTAAGAAGTCGACCTTTACTATAATGAGTCTATTTGAAATCATACTAATAAATCGAAATAATTAATCTACAGTAAAAAATGACCGTAATCTAACGATTTCAATAAGTACTTGACATTTGGATTACATGGAGCGTCATATGAAACTCGTTTACATTATTGAGAGCATATTTTGATGCGTGCGTATATTTCCTGGTTGGGCGGAATCGGTATTTTCGCGGTATTATTGACAGCTATTATGAATATTGTTTCTGTGGGGCACAGGTCGCACTTATAAGGAAATAGGAATATTAAATGAAGTCGGCAGTGCATTCAACGCTACTGGTAGTAAACCGATGTTAACCTTTTTTTATAGGATGACCTATACGATGATGTAAAAAATATGTATATTTGAGGTTGAAAACTGCAACTTGAGATCTTAACCTATAATGTCCATAGCCTGTCAAATTTAATTTAAATCATCTCAATAATGTACTTCGATTTAGTTTGATTTAATATAGATTTATAATATAAAACGAAATATTTTTTTTTTGAATATTGAATTTGAAACAGCTTCATTTTTTATTTTTTGAATAACCCTTTCTGAGGTTTGATTGAGAAACCACGACCTCGTAATTGATCTAAATATTCACAACACAAGTTGTGTCTTTTACTTGTCAAATCAAATTATGGAATTCTGGTAAAACGTACATAACAAAGACATACTTATTGTTCCCATTTTTTAATGTATATTTATTACTTAATTAAGCTTGATAATTACATTATCGCTTAAGGTAAAACTCAAGCGGTAAAAATGCGGTATGCCGCAAGGCGGTATAAGAACCCAGAAGGGACCAAAGGATGTTATTCTTCATCCGTCGGTCTTTTTATAACTAGAAACACTTGTTGCAAATTCATTAGCTTATAAAAAGGTTTCTGTCACGTAGAAATTATTTGACCTTTTCAATATGAACTGTCAGTTATTATTTTAACAAGCGCAATACGTTTAATAGTTATTTGTTATACAAGAGTGTAAAGTTGCTTTTAACCGCATGCTCAATTTTGATGACCGAGCAAGCGAAGGATTCTAAAATTGAATCACGACCGTAGCAAGTAATTCAAAAATTAGAATCCTTTAGCGAGCGAGGTAATCAGAAGAGCACGAGTCGAAAAATCTTTGCACTCGAGTGAAACACGTAACTTTTCATTCCACCTCAGCGATATATATGCAAAATATGCAGGATATGAATAAATGCAAAAAAATATGTACTATCATAAGATATTTTTATTTCAGTTTAAGTATTAATATGTATTAGGTACTATCGCACTATGAACAATTTCAGTCAGTTCTGTTGGCGTCAAATAAACTTCCTTGTCGCTATATTAAGTTTTTCAGCTGTTTTAAATTTTTTGTTTTAAACCTACAATACATACAACAAACCTACGTTTTAACAATGTGATGTGAAAAGAAAATGGCACGGGCAAAGCAAATATAAAAAGTACACCAAGAAGGTTCTGAGTTTAAGTTTTCAACAAATTAAAAAGAGCTGTAGGTATGATAAATTTGGCACCATATGAAACGCATGTTTCACCGAGTGAGTGAGAATACCGCCCATAATCCAACTCTTCCCCTCATCTCTCTCCCCATTCCCGAAGGCTGGCAACGCACTTGTGACGTCTCTGGTGTTACGGGTGTCCATGGGCGGCGGCAATCGCTTACCATCAGCGTCTGCTCGTTTGCCCCCTATTCCATAAAAAAAGTATACTATGAGTTAGAGCGATAATACAGCTAGCAATAAATAGGTTTAGTGATGTTTTGAATTCAAAATTTTATTATTCAATTTACTTTATTCTATATCCGATAAAAAGGGCTTTTGCAGTCAGATATTGAAGTGCAAAAATTCTTTATCCGAGATGGGGGAATAAAAAATATTAATTAAATTAGTATTAATACATCACATATAATTCATTAATAGATAAAGTACTTCTGAAAAGCAGTAGCATTCTTTAAAGATTGCAATAACGGTCACATAGAACACTCAAACTCGGATTTTTAGATCATATAAATTTTTGTTTGGGAATCGAACCTGTAACACTCGGTACAATGACTTTAAGTATTTCACCTCTCGCGCATTTGCTTACCAACATGCGAACTTTTATATTATTAATGTCTTAATCGGAGTTAATTTATTCTGCCACTGTATACAGACCTTACGAAAGTAGCTCTACAGGAGGTCTCGTTACTTTAAGCGAGTCTTGAGATTTTTGTCGTAGGTACTGTTTTTGGTTTGAAAATTAAAAGAATAGTAATATAAAGTTTTGGTGCACCTCGGTTGAGAACGGTTTTTATTACACGACCAAATCAAGGAAGTCTAAAATAGCAAGAGAACAAATAAAAGCCTTTGATTTGTATTGCATTTCAGATGTGGTGTTGGGCATGGATTAGTTTATTCCGCTAAAAAGATTTTTAAAACAGGGTCAGAAAAAGTTTGAGGAACAAATTTCCTTCAAAAACATTTATTTTTTGTACTACAGACCTGAAATTCAAGGAGGTATATAGGTACGAGACATGTGTTCTAAATAAATAAAATAAATAAATATGTTCAGACATTTTAACACACAACGCCATCTAGTCCCAAACTAAGCAGAGCTTACACTATGGGTACTAGATAACTGATAATAATACTTATATACTTTTTTATGTAAATATATACATAGAAAACACCCAAACTTCGAAAAAATATTTGCAGATCATACAAACATTTGGTCCGACTCAGGAACTTATATTTTTATGTATATGTGTAACTTTACGAATATATATTTTTTTTCCCACCACAATGTATCTAACCCACAAAATTTCTACACCATCCAAAGGTTGGCTGGTAGAAAATGCCTTGTGCATTAAGCCCGCCGTTGTACATGTGTGCATGAAGTTTTAAAATAAATAAATAAATAAAAATCGAACCCGAGACCTCTTGCACAGCAGTCGCATTCGCTACCACTGCGCCACAGAGGCAGTCTAAGCATAAATTTAGCGAAAGAACCAGACTTGGGAGGTTCAATATTCTTCTTACTGTGTTAGCGTTATGAGGCGCCCATATCCCAGTTGCACTCGGTGATTAGAAACAATCACCGAGGGTAAGCAACGACGGCGCGGTCAGTACCTGGATGGGTGAACGCTGGTGGCATGTTACCTTGAGCGTCTCCGTGATTCGGAGGTCACGTCGTTATCATACGATAACAGTCATGGGTTGGAGGCCTTCGGGCGGCTTAAAAACATCCAACGGCAAGATTACGTAGCCACAACGTTATCTTGCCAGTCCCCAACCCACACTTGGCCAGCGTGGGGACGTATGGCCTTAACCCTCTCTTGAGGGGAGACCCGAGCCCAGCAGTGGGACATTATGGGTTGTTGATGATGATGATGTGTTAACGTTATGAGATGGTTGTCTATAAAATAGACATGACTTGACTTACAGTAAAATGTTGTATCCGTTGTTTATAGTACAATAGTCGTAAAAACACCTAAGTACATAAGTTTTAGTAGCGAAATTAATAAAATGAAATCAGATTTGTGCGCTAGGCGTGACTCAGATTGATCGCTTTTCTCAACTACAACATTGTATGTTAAGGAATTGTGAATAAGACATTATTCCACTCTATTTATCATAAATGGGATACAAATAAATAAAATAATAATAAAAATCATTATGTATTCAATATTTATATTTTATTTAAATCTGCGTTAATATTATGTTGTTGATTTGAATGTAGTAATGTTAACACGTGGGAGATCCACGCTTCGGCATGCATTGGCCGGCTCGACCGGAGTGATACCACGGCCTCACAGAAAACTGGTGTGAAACAGCACACGCGCTGTGTTTCACCGAGTGAGTGAGAGGAGGAGGCCCATAATCCAACCTCATCCCCTTCCCCAAGGCTGGCAACGCACTTGTGACGCCTCTGGTGTTACATACGAATATATGAATCTGTATGTCCTTTATAGAATCGTAAACTATGCATTTGATCATGTCATCTTTAGCAAAGTGTTGTGAATGAGCTCACAAAGTTTTCTGAGTTGGTACGACCACGTTGTTGAACCGCTGGTAACACCGCGGGGCTCAGCTAGTTATGAATAAAAATGAATCATCGAGATGTATGTACGCGTTGAACTTAAGAACGATGGTACCAAATTGGATAATTCTTTTATTTATGTGTGTCTAATAGTCCGGGTAAGGTTTCTATATAAGAAAATAAATGGAATGTCGAACTCAATCTGTCGTCGAGAGCGAGTTAATGTGAAATAAACTTACACTAGAAGTTAGACATCTCACGTCTCGGCAAGCGTAGTGTAGGACGTCCACAGGCCAGGTGGAGCGATGATTTGCGGAGGACGGCTGGCAGGAGCTGGAGGCGAGAAGCCATAGATCGAACTAAGTGGCGTGTAATTGGAGAGGCCTATGTCCAGCAGTGGACGGCAATAGGCTGATGATGATGATGATGATGAGAAGTTAGACCCCTAGACTAAAATAAATACGACTTACTAAAGTCCGAACGAAGTTAGGACATTAGGAATGCTATTTATAGTACTTAGCAAGATAATACAACCAGATATTTCATTAAAAAGTCGTTATCTAGTTCATTAAACGGTCGCTATCCATATTATATTTTGTTTTTTTAATGGGTTCACGCTTAATTTATAGGTTCGCTATTGATTATTCAATGATCAATTTGACAGCACTAACTTCTGTTCAGAAATTAGTAAATAGTCAACTTGAAATTCCTAAATGCTAATTTTGAATTAGCAATACTCAAAAATTTATAAAATAGATTGCTTAGCTTATTTTCTACGAATAGAAGTTACTCACATTAAGTTATTTATAACACTTTAAATATAATGTTTCATCACAAATTGAGGTTATTTATTTCTAAACATGCTGAAACAAAACGCTTAACATTTTTATACCTTGTTAGCGTTTTAAAAGTAACCGTACTGTGCGTAACGACTTACTATTAATTATATTCGTTTTATTTCACATATTTCATTTACATAGATAAAATAATTTAGTCCGTTGCTTAATTTATTAGATAGCTACTATATTTTACAACATTTTATGCAATAGTAAGTAATTGTTGATGTGAAATTTCTTTAGGCGCATGAGGGTAAAGTTTTTACAAATGTAACGTCACGCAAGTATGCAACGGAAGTGTCGAAAAAGAGAGAGAGAGCGATCGAGACCGATTGAGAGAGTAAGACAGGGCGAACGTAGCATGAAGCAACTAGCGATGGAGTGAGAGTAGGGAGCAAGCAAGTGAGAAAGATCGAGAGAAAAAGTGAGATAGAGCGATTGTCGTATCACGCACAGTGCCAAAATATAGACAAGACTGATAAATTAGTTCGCCAAAGAAGTTTCACTTCTGACATGTGTACTTTGTACACACGCACTTTTTTATTATATTTGGCACTGTACCGTACATCTTTTATACGAGTAGACTAAACTTAAGACCTGGAAATTTGCCTCAACAGTCTTAGTTTCAGTTCGTAGGTTATCAACACTGTACGAATGTAAAGTAAACGTTTGATGGTAAAAGTTCGTATGCAAGTGCCTTTTTCTCAATCATTCATTTTAATCTATACTAATATTTTAAATGTGAAAGTTTGTGAGGATGTTTGTTACTCTTTCACGCAAAAAATACTGAACAGATTTAGATGAAACTTTACAGTAATATAGCTGATACATCAGAATAACACATAGGCTACTATTTGCCGCGATAACAGACATATACGTGGGCGGAGCCGCGGGCATAAACTGGTTAATATTATAAATTTGAAATTAACTCTGTCTGTTATGCTTTCACGGCTAAACCGCTGAACCGATGTCCATAAAATTATGCATGAAGATACTTGGAATCTTGAGAAAGGACATATGTTACTCTATCCCGTTCACTAACAGACACACGAACGCAGCTGCGAATAACAGCTAGTCGCAACATAAATTATGATACGATGAATAATTTATAACCATACCAGAGTATAAGGGGCTACAAAATAGGTTTCATACCAGTCAATATCGACGTCTGCAAATACAATAGAACTAGGTACCTGTAAGCGTTTCTCACAATTAAACTAAATATTTGGGGCCACCCACTCGCTTAGCTAATCACGTAACAGGCTAAGATATTGCTTGACAAATTAGAGGGCATTCGGTGTACAGGAGAATTGTGATTTCAAATACTATGTTGGACTGGCATTCGCTTTAATATCATGAAATTGAAGTGAAAAACGAGTGATTAAAGTCAGTTGAGGAGCATATGTTATGTGAGCAACCAACAATCGCTCAAATCGTATAAAAATTTTCTCACATAAGTTAAAAAATATTATTTTAATAATAGTTTATTATTGATTATGACCTTCTTACACATAATATTAACAAAGTTGGGTCATAAAATTAGTGATACAGATGTTGTGGGTGGGGAATCTGTAGGAGACTGGTATCTGCACTAGAAGAACCCGTAAAATCCAGAACCCGGAAGAATCCAGGTACTATTATTAAGTAGACTAATAATAATTACCTAAATTTTAAAGTATCTGGGTCATTTCGAGATACCTATGTCCATATAATTTCACGTTAAAATGTACATAAACAAGAAACACAATCCGTTTAGAACACATAAGAATAAAGGGAGATATTTATCTGGTATATTGTTGGTTTTACGTAAGTTAGCAAACTAGCTGTCAGCTTCAGTTAAAGCCGGTGTATTTTTTCTGCTATGAGACACGATAAGTTATTAAGTACATAACTTAGAAATGCCAAACCTTCCGACTTTTGACCGTGGATGACTGCCTGCTGGATGACTTTTTTCGAAGAGCTAAAATCAAAACAAAAATTTTAATTAAACAAATAACGGCTTCCAGAATTGGACCAACTGAGACCACACGGAAAGCACCAGCTTCAAATAAAAAAAACATCAAAATCAGTTCACCCAGACGAAAGTTCTGAGGTAACAAACATTAAAAAAAATACAGTCGAATTGAGAACCTCCTCCTTTTTTTAAGTCGCTTAAAAATCAATAGCTTTTATTTCAAGTAGCCCTTTCTAAGCACTTTCGAAACATTACATTAACGACTAGTTGCTCTGTTCCAAAATGTCATTCCTATTTAAAAGAAGAGGCAAAAAGCCTTATGCTATGAACTAATTTGTCGTTGTTATATCTTCGTTATTGTATATAGTTTCTAATTGTCTATTAACATTCCTTGAAAATTATGTCATAACTTTGAGTACTTGCGTAATCTTAACGTTAGAGATTTTATTCAAACATACAATTTAATATTCATCATTCGCTGAATTTATGCATATTTTCATAAATATTATTAAAAATTGAATTAATTTAAGTAACAAGTAAAAATATATCAGTGTAAATATTGAATAATTTTACAACTAACGGTATATTAACTGACGCGGCGACGACAAATTACTATATAACTAAATACGTTCTTTGTAGACTATGTAGAGAGAGAGTGGGTCCAGTAAAGCGAAAAAACTAAAATTGTTTATAAGATTAAATGACAGTAAAATGCACAAGAGTCAAAATAAATTCTATGTATGTTCTCTCTGGAGGTGTGAGAATGGCAGTATATCTAGCTGCTTCGTAGACAGGAGAGAGATGCACTTCTACGAAGAGGTGTTTCTTGAAACAAGTTTTTAATGATGGTGAAGTCACCACTATTGCGGAACGGATGTCTTGTCTTTTAAACACGAAGGAAAGATCTTCCGACTAAGCGATTACTGGCCGACCACAGTCAAACGTTGAGAAGAATTTATACCTATCACCGTGAAAACTTTTCAGATTGCAATATGGTATATGTTTATGATTTACTGTGGTTTATTTAAAGGTTTTTAGTTTGTCATTATTTTAAAATGATGAAACCTGTTACAAGAATGAGCGTCTCTGGAAAGGTTTACAACTGTTTATTTACAAGTGTAATATTTAATTTTCATATACATAGTATTTTTTTAAACATTTTTTAAATCTTTTTGTCTTAACACATGATGACAATGAAATGATTTAATACCACACCATATCAACAAGCATCAAGTACAATAAATATTTTTCATTTCATTAATATTTATAGTTCATCAAGGTATCTGTGTCAAAAGCCCATGGCGAACTAAATTCTAAAATTATCTATTGTCTGCATACATTTTTCATCATAAAACCCCATTAAACAAAAAACAATGTTTACTAACTTGCACATTTCAATTTAAATCTAGAACAACATTAAGTAATGTACAACAATGGAGTAAATTAACTATAAAAAATGCTAATTCTGCTCTGCGTATTATACAACTTCTTTATGTACGTGAAAATTCTTCGAAGTTTTTCTTGACTAATTTATTGATTCTAGAAATATAGATATTTCTTAAAAATCTGCTTTGTATTTAGCTGTCATTTGGTAACAGTTTCTTATGAGTAACAAATTTACTCTCACATCTGCTGGCGAAGTGATTTTGTTAAAGATCGAAGAAATTAGTTACATTATACACTTTGTAAGACACTTTGTCTTTTGGGAAGTAAGAAGTGAATTTGATCGTCAGCTGATCGGTAAAATGTCAGACGGTAGTATGTCATGATAGTAGTATAGTAATGTCATACCATAGATGAAGTCACTATGTTGGGGTAAACAACAAATTTATTTATTTAACTAGCTGACCAGTCGAACTTCATACAGCCATATTTATTTTCGTGAATATTTTCTAAATTATCGAAAATAATCTTTTAGTATTAGCTCGGCTGAACTTTTCGCAGGGTCATAGTGTATAGGACTAAGCGAGCTAAGAAATTATAACACCTCCGGTTTTCTTTAAATTTTCTTGTATACAAACCTTGTCGTGACAATAACAAATACATCAAAAAATTATTATTATATTTAGTGCAGTCGATCAAAAATTACGCGCGGGCATACGCTATTAATAGCTATCCTGATCAGGTTTCCTTTTTCTTTTTGTTTTTTTCATGGTGTAGGGGGCAAACGATTAGATGGTAAGTGATCACTGCTGCCCATAGACACTCCCGCAACATCAAAGGCGTCAGAAGTGCGTTGCCGGCCTTTGAGGGACGTATGGATGCAAGGAGTGGGGAGAGGGGTTGGAGTATGGGCCTCCGGTACCCTCACTCATTCGGTGAAATATAGTGCAAGCGCTGTTTCAAACCGGTCTTCTGTGAGGCCATGGTATCACTCCAATCGAGCCGGCCCATTCATGCTCACTCCTACGATGTGTTTCTATATTATATCATCATAATAACAAATATCTATCATCATAACCCATAATGTCCCACTGCTGGATTTATCTCAAGAGACGGTTTAATTATATGATCCCACGCTGGCCGAGTGCAGGTTGATGACTGGCAAAACAAGGCAAGGCAAGACAAGCCGCACAGAGTCCTTCAACTAAGCTTCACGCTTGTTATCATAACAATCGGGACCGACTGCTTAACGTGACCTTCGAATCACGGAGACACTCATGATATCATGCCACCAGTGTTCACCCATCCAGGTACTGACCGCGCCGTCCTTGACCGTGGTATCACTTCTATCCAGGCTTTCATTTTACTCTTAACTTTTGTTCTGAACTATTTCTGCATACACACTTTTTGTCAATTCTATGCCCTAAAGCGATAAAACATTAGTTTTATTATTCAACATATTAGAAAGTAAATAGGTACCTATTTATAAGTACGTGTAATATGTGATTAAATATTTCATTACACTATCTTTGACTAGCGGCTAAAAGCAATTAAAATTGCTACAAGGCAAACTTTATCAATATTATACATCAAATTCTTTTTTTTTCTATTAATATGCAGCTTAATACTGGCTGCGAAATGCACCCATTAGAACTTGAGATAGCGTAAGTTTAATTTTCAATTTACAAATTAAAAATAATACCTAAGTACGTTAGATATTGCTTACTGTTTTAAGGTCTGTGTGTTCTTTACTCAATCACACATTCTACATCTATAAAAGAGGAAAGTGACTGACTGACTGAGATACACAAACATAAACGCACAGCCCAAACCGCTGAACCTAGAAGCCTGGCACTTTACACGTAGGTTCTTTATACAACCTAAGCGAGTACTAAGAAAGGAATTTCGGAAATGCCGCCTTTATTTCCTCTTAGGGAGTAAAAAGGCAAAAAGGCTAAGTCTAGTTTAAATATAAATTTAAATTGAACGGAAAGAGTATAACTCAAAATTATAATAAAAAGATTGTCATTTTTATTTCTGTTAAGTGTGTACCAGTTTTATAAACAACGAATGAATATGACTGTTCACGCGTTGTCGAGGATACTGGGTACGCTACAACTGAAAAAAATATTCAGGTAGGGTGTGTAAACTACTTTCATGCAGGCGAAACCATTGGTAAGAGGTACAAAATTATAATGGTGAATTTTTGACATCGGTAACTTGGTAAAGATAGTCTAAATTTCGTTCAGTTCTGTGAAACAGTATACACTTGAGCGATGCCAGGATTATGTGTTATAAATGTGTCGCACTAACTTTCACTCGGGTGAACGCTTGAAGATATAAATCTGAAAATCAGTGATTATTCAGTTCGCTAAAAGAAACATGGTCTACTTCTTAGAAGTTACTCAAGTGCAATTTCGTCCGGATGATGTACTTTCTCGTGATATTTAATAATTTTCTTCATTAACAACACAAAATGTCCCACTGCTGGGCTCGGGTCTCCTCTCAGGAGAGAGTTAAGGCCATACGTCCCCACGCTGGCCGAGTGCGGGTTGGGGACTAGCAAGACAAGCCAAAGCAATTAATTTTCTACATACTCTTAATAAAATGGTTTTTGTTAATTATGATCAATTAACTAGTTCGGCGTACTCTGTAAGCGTCAAATTTTTCCTAAATTTTATTTTTTATGTGTATTTAAACAGCTTAAAAATATTATAGAATCTTCTCGAAGTTATTTGATATATTGTTAAAAATAGGTCTAAAATCCTGGAACTGCCTCCATCTTTCTGAAGTTTATAAAAATCACTTTTAAATAATCTTCCAACGATTCAAAAACCTATTTACACCAAATAACGACAACTATTTGATATATAAACCTATAGTTTGATCTTATTTTTTATCCCACGCGGAAGGACTTCGGCGCAAAAACCAGACTTATATCTAGAAGACATTTATTTTGTTATTTATTAGTCAGCCAATTATAAAATATTTGTTCGCCAGCATGTATTACGCGAGGTATAATAACGTACAGTTTTTCTTACAATCTTAACAATGCACTGAGCTATGTTTACAGTTTCTAATAAAGAAATCAACATTTTCCGTCGCGTTAAATACAGTTTATATTGAATATATCCCTTGATAATATCGGATATAGAAAATCCTTTATCGACTTTACTACCGGTTGTGCCAGGTGGTCGTATATAGTTTAGGTTAAGAAATAATATCTAATAATCGTTAATTGATACAAAGACATTGTAGAAAATCTTGTTTCTATGACACTGAAACAGTAACTAATTAGAAGTATTTTCTTTGTTGAGCGTCGACGAATCACATTATGCCATTTTTATAATCCTAATTAGCCATAGTCGTTTGAAGGAAGGAAGTCTAGCAGCCACAATTATAAATAGGTGTACTTATAGAAAAAAGACCTTACTTGTTGCTTTACTTAACAATTATCGTGTTAATACTAAAACAATAAAGCAATTGACAAAAATCACTTAGTTTTTTCATTTCGTTCAGAATACATATTGTATATTGTACATCAATGTATTGCTCGCAGTGAAGATGGCTACTGAGGCCATAGATTTTTCTGGGATGACGACCACGTACTGGAAAACGAAGCGTGGATAGGCCCAATACAATGTGATCTAACGACCTCGTGAGCCGCTGGTCGCAGGCAGCATAAAACCGAATGTTATGGGGAGCCCTAGGGGAGGCCTATGTCCAGCAATGGTTTTCGGCTGAAATGATAAAGATTTAAAAACAAAAGCTTTAATTTCAAGTAAACTTTTTTAGGCACTTTCAAAACGTTACGATAATGAGTCTAGTTGCGCGATTTCAAAATTTCATTCTATTCAATATAAACTCCGGAAGTAACTCTTTTAAAATAGAGATTTACAAAATTTTATTCATATTTTTTATGTTTCAATATTTTAGTTTCCAGTTGATACATGGCCCTACAAAGCTGTACAAAAGCAAAGGAGATGTATGCACCAATGAATAAACATAAGCATATTTAAACTTAAAAGCAGATAGCAGACAAAAAAGATATATGTTGGTTGGGTTATTTGTCATTACTCTGTAGAGTAAGGCCTGTACGCCTTAAGTCAAACGAAAGAAACAGATTTAAAATTGCGTAGAACGCATAGTTTATGGAGATAGTTACCTAGTTTCAATATATTAGTAAGGATAAGGATTTTAGTAAGTCAGCATTGAAGGCTGATTGCAAACAGTGAGTGAGATCAGGTTCCGTACTCAGTGGAATAAATGGTCGTTCACCTCGATTGACAATTTCTGAGTTTAACCATTACCTACCTACTTTTACACTTCGAGGAAACTCTAAAACTGCTAAACTTCCGTCTTTTCGATGATATTTACGTAGGTCGTTAAAATATGTATTTTGATTTTAGGCAGGCAATTGGGCTAAAATACATAATAAAACTGGAATAATACTTTTAAACTATCGCAGTATATCTGTGCTAATATTATAAATTCTAAAGTAACTGTCTGTCTGTTATGCTTTCATGGTTAACCGCTGCACCAATATCAATGAAATTTCGTCATGGAGATACTTTGATTCTTCGGAAAGGAAATATATATCTAGTTTTTACCTCGAAATCCGTTATAAACGTGGACGGTTCTGCGGGTATAAACTAGTAATATATATTTAAGTATCCTTACGGGAAATAATGCTCTCACGATTGGTATGAAATGCTCAACGTTTCGATCACTGGTTACAATTGGACCGTTGTTTATAAAGTACTTTTGAAAAACATGATTCTATAGAGAGACCATCGCGAATAGAAGCGTTAAACAGAAAAAAATGACGAATAGTTTAATGTCTACGATATACTTTAAAACATAGCAAAAATTAAAAGAAACTTTTTTTCAGATGTAAAAAAATCAGTCCCGTATAGGGATTTTCGGGACGTTTATGTCAACTGTATCATGGTAAATCTTTCCTATTCAATTTCTTGTTTTGTTAAAATAAACAGTCAGACATACCAACATCATCAACAACCCATAAATGTCCCACTGCTAGGTTCGGGTCTCCTCTTTAGGAGAGGGTTAAGGCCATATGTCCCCACACTAGCCAAGTGCGGGTTGGGGACTGGCAAAACAACGTTGTGGCTACGTAATCTTACCGTTGGAAGTTTCCAAGCCGCCCAAAGGCCTCTAACAAAGCTTCACGACTGTTATCCTATAATAACAACCGGGACCGACTGCTAAACGTGACCTCCTAATCGCGGAGACGCTAGCGGTCACCCATCCAGGTACTGACCGCGCCGTTTTTGCTTACCCTCGGTAATTGTTTTTAATCATCGAGTGCAACTGGGCTATGAGCGCCTCTACATCATTTACCCTAAAACTAACTATCTGTCTACATCACTATTTATCTACATCATTTACCCTAAAATTGACCTCGTGGTTACTCACAGACACAATAGCCTTAAATCTAAGGTATGTGGCGATTTACGGTTACATTGTAGCTGCGTTCACCTTGCCACTTCGGCACAAGTGAAATGCAATGATACCAACGTACAGCACGTTACCCCAAAATTGGGAATAACACTTCTGTATACTTATGCTTCTGTTATAAGACTATATATTGTAAAAATATATATTATCTCAATAAACCCGGTAAACATAGACCCATTATTCTTTAGGCCTATAAACATCTATTTAAAATAAGATCAAGTACTTTTCTGGTTTTACGTCTAAATTTCAAGAAGCTTATTGCTGTACGTATTATTGAATTATTTTACAAATTGTCTATTCTTATATTAAAATAAAAGGGCGGCATGACGCGAACATAATAGGCGTCGTCATCATCATCATCATCATCAGCCTATCGCAGTCCACTGCTGGACATAGGCCTCTCCAATTTCACGCCACTTAGTTCGATCTATGGCTTCTCGCATCCAGCTCTGAATGTAACAGGCGTAGAATCAGTTTTCTCGGGAAAGGCAGGCAAAACAGTGTCACTTTTCATGTTTCATGTTTCAGAATTTATTGCTTTTGATGGATATCTATGCCTCTGAATCATATTACGCTTAACCGGTTGATACCAAGAAAGACCAAACTAAATTGATTTGCAACATAGATGTTCCCCTTTTTAAGCCAGATTATTTCTTAAATAATCTTAATTACACTTAATAATTAATACGCTGCATTTCACTGTAAATCGGTAGTCGATATCTAGACTTTACAACTCCAAAAATCAATCATGTTAATATTTTCCAAAAGCATAACGACAACATATACGAAAGATTCATAACATATATGAAAGTAAAAAAAAAAACATGATTCAAGCATCTCTAAGCTACGAAAGATTTTCTATCATAAGGTTCATATTAAAACTTGTTCCTTTAGTCTAATAAAAACAAACAGTAGTTATCTTAAAAAATGACGGAAAGAGAAATAAGGGAAAGTGAATTCAATACCTGACCACACAAGTAAAATGGCAAAATGCCGATAAATTCCGACGATAAACTGTAACCTGGATTATATTAAATGGCTCTGAAATCGAATGTCTAATTTTATGAATAATAGGCGTAACCACTGGCTACTAGAGATTGCGTGATCCTAAACTAACTAGCTATTATCTGGGAAGTCCAGGTCTTATGCTAGTTATTCTAAATTTTTGAATACAATGTGACTTGTAGCAACGGTTTGATATGACATATGTAAATGGCTACGTCAAACAAATATCTCCCTTACAAATAAGAACGGAAAATATCTAGTAAATACTCATACTATTAGTAAGGAAAAAGATATTGTTCAGGAAACAGTGTAGGCAGAGTAACATAATTTGAAATGCCGCCGTATGCTATACCAAATAATGAGCATTGTATTTTTGATCTAGAATCAACATATTTCAAAATATGTAAATTTAAACTTAAAAGAAAATTTTAGAAATTATTCTCTGTCTTTGGTTTTATTTGTGTCTTGTTTCAGTTAAAAAGACACCTAAACGATTTATGTACACTCTCGCTTTCCTCTTTTTTTATGGTAAAACGGGCAAACGAGCAGACGTATCGCCTGATGGTAAGCGATTACCGCCGCCCATGGACACCCGTTACACTAGAGATGTCACAAGTGCGTTGCCGGCCATTGGGGGATGGGGAGGGGGATAGGGGGAGGATTGGGGTATGGGCCTCCGGTATCCTCACTCACTCGACGAAACAAGCGTAAGCGCTGTTACACATCGGTTTTCTGTGAGGCAGTGGTATCACTCCGGTCGAGCCGGCCCATTCATGTCGAAGCGTGGCTCTCCCACAGTACTAGTATAAAAACCTTTAATCAGAACTGTTAACTCATTTCATTAATGAACTTCACTATTTATATAAATATAGACTGAAAAAGATGCCTACTATTCTTAATTTAATATATGTTGAAGAACGATGACCTTAACCATGAAGATATCCACCTACATTTAGTGTTTCTTGTAAAACATTATTCATTAGTAGGCATATTTCAATGTCATTAAAGATATACTATTGCCCAGTACCTCGAAGCGCAAGATAAGCCATCGATCCCGATAGTCATGAACATCTATAGCAGTTGTTATTGGGAAGTCAGTGCCCTCAAATATACTGAGAACTAGTTCAACCTTCGAATTCAGTTTGCCCTCATTGTGGCGGAAATCTAATCGGAGTCACTCCGTTTAAAAACTGATATTCAGGTAAAACCAGTTGAAACTAGTAGCCGATCCCAAAAATAATGAAGGTAAAGAAGGTCAAGATCTTCCCACTATTTAAAAAAAAATACACTTCTTCAAACGGGATATTCTTTTAACTCTCATTCCGTCTTTTTAGTTTTTAGCAACTCTGACAATATTACTTTCCTATGGAGCCTTTCTTCGCATGCCATTTAGTCATAAAAAATAAATCAATTATGTTGAATGATTGACGTATGAGCGAGATTTTATTGAATTCTTTTCAATATGGCTCTATAAGTATACTTTCGTTTTTTAGTTGTCATCCTTGAGATATGTTCCTTGTCACAATTTTATTTTTGTCCTTTTATGTCACACTCACATGTCTTCCAAAAATGTAAAAATTAAAAAAAGGAACGTATATTGTATTACCATCATCATCATCAGAGCCTTTGATAGACTAATGTTCGATATAAGCCACTCCATAGAAACCTTCTTTCTGAGGACAGAGTATGTTTAATAACTGAAAAACTGTTAATCATTGTAAAAGCTATTTTTGCTGTAATTTTTTTAATGAGTCCTAATATTTCTAATCATTCATTAAAATTTTTGATACATCTAGTATCTATTATTTAGTCGAACTTCATTTCTTCATCAAGTATATCGAACTATGTGGAAACTGGAATGTAAACGCAAACAACAAATGGCAATATAATAAAACCCCATTATCTTACTCAACGGGTATTTAAGCCATCCTTGGTCACCATTATACACTATATTGACAGATCGAATTGGGTAAAAGAACTAACCATTTCAGATAAATAAAACATATGAAAAAAAATGTTAATTCAATCATCCCTGAGACAATTTTCTCCAGACGCGTTCCGGCGGAAACGCGCATGCACATCTTACAATTAAAAATTACAACGTTGCACTTGCTTGAAACTTAATTGTTTCCAATTACGAACCGCTAAAGCGGGGTGTTTCATATATAAAGGGGCGTACTGTGCCAAATCGACATTCCAACTCGGAAGGTAGTTGTGAACACACGTCACTTAGGCGAAAATTTCTAGGCGAGTACTGACCCACAGCAGCGCCTTAGTTAGTTCGTTTGAGATCTCTGTACCTTAGAATAAATACACTGTAATCATGCAGTCTATGGTGAGTATTTTGTTCTATTTTTGTCAATGAGTTCTGTAACTTTTTTTCTCGTACCAAATTCGAAAATATTTTACCGCCCTTTTCGCTGTCTGCATATCTATCTTTCTTTTCTTAATTATCTCTGGTCTATTTTTTTGCAATTGAGATCAAAATAATAATTTCCAGTGTTATAGAAACTTTAACAAGCACAAGTAGTTATGCAAGGAGGAAACCATTTCTTTCCCACTTTCACCCTTTTAGACATGTAAAATTATACATGCCATATAACTTCCCTCCAGTAGTACATTGTTATAATACTTTTGGAATTTATTATCTAGAAGTGTTCATTGTTTGCGTGAAAGTGTGTCCAATTTTAAATAGTTTTTTTAAGAATTCAGAATGTTTCCTGCGGGATTTCTGGTTATTATACGGTTCATTGCTATTCGATTGTATCTGAAAACAATGCAAGTTACGGTTTTGAAGTTTAATTGAAGGATGTAATTACCTTCATACTTGCTATCCTGAAATAAAGTAACACCACAAAGTATTCTACCTTAATATATTCAGAACAAAATAATAATTTAAAGTAAAAACATATGTACAGTAAGATTGAGAGTTCTAATGGATTAATTCAAAAGAAGCGGGAAAATGAAATTGAATAAATACTCAAAATATTTATTTTTAACCTCTCAATTTATACTTTTACTATAATATAAAATTATATGTATTGCGCTTATTATATGTAATAGTATAGTTTGTATAGTATATTGTCTTAACAGCGTAATCGTAATAGAATTATTATATCAGATTTAATTCATTCATATAAACGAAAGTGCTTATAATGTAATAATTATAATTAGCATAAAATTATTATTCGGCCCACGGTTTTCGTATTCATCTTCTTATTACTACATAACAGTATCTAGTAAATATGTCAAGGGCAATATCTAACAATGTAGGTGATGATTAATACACGTACTTATCCTAGTCGCTTACGCCTTCAATACATATTAGCAAACTATCATAATTTGAATAATCAAGTGCTTCGATCTACAGGATATGTAAAAGCCTAAGTATTCATATTTCGGAGATTAGAAGTACGAAAAGCACTACATATATTTATTCCTAGTGTGTGTTTTATCACATAATCACGAAATACTGTTATGAACTTTAATTTGACAATCTGATATGAATTCTAAGCGACAAAACTTTTTATTTTGACAGTTAAAAATAAAAGAAATCGTAAATCATTTTAATAATTAGTTGAAAGATCTATGTTTTTGAATAGTAAAGGACAGTCGTGAGCGAATTAACTAAACGCCATATTTCCACTTTCTACATGAAGGTTGGTACACAGAGCTACATAAAAAACCTAACGACAAAAACTCGTGTTACTATAAGCCGGTCAAGTGTGAACAAATTTCTATTTTCAATGTCTCGCTATTTTTTTTGTGACCTTCGATCATAGACACCATAACACTTCCTCACGCCCACGGCTTCCTCTTAAGCAATATCAATTGCAGTGGTCGACTTGTTGTGCACCAGTTCGTCGAATGATAATTCCGATCTATTGCAAAATGAGGCTTTTGCAACAGAATGCAAAGGCGAGTCGATATGAGGTCCACGCCCACAAATTACAGTGCGCTCGCTTTGTCTGATGTCCTTAAATATTCTTTAATGATACGAAGGATAACCTCGGATATAATCAAATGCAATACATCTCTCAACTCAACCTCTTCCTTTTTTGAAGTAAGATTTGAAACAAATATCTAAACTTTAAGAGATTCAAATAATTTATTGTCTTTAAAAATTCATCAGATTATGACTGATATCTGTATAATAATAGTGTTTCATTTATAATAAAGAATTTGAATTTAGACCCTTCAGCGTTGGGCTGTGGCCATTTTCTTGCAAAACCTTCCTGGTTTACTTATAAACACTTATGTCTCTTAATCAGTCCACCTGTCAAATAGTCGAGATTCGTTTTCTTACTATATTATTTTAGTATTTGCCTAATTTTCATAATTGGTTTCCCATTTAAAACTTTGCCAAAAACGTGCTGTTTGCCGTTTAAAAATTGCAATAGAAATTAATAATAACCCATTACTGTTTCATTTTTATTACAAAGATGGCAAATTGCTCATACCTAGTTGCGGATCGATTCTGTATTGCGAATTCGTTTCGGTGTTTCACACATTTTTTTCGTCTACCTGTTAAGTAGGTATTTTAGTCGTCTAAATAGTTTTGATCTTTTGTTAAACGACCAAGCGAATAAAAGTATAGCTTCGTTTACGTAAATCATGTGACGGTAAATTCATTAAAATTTGTCTGATATGAACTGTCAAATAGTCAAATAGGAGGCGCTCATAGCCCAGTTGCACTAGATGATTAGAAACAATCAGATAGAAAGCGATGACGGCGCGGTCAGAACCTGGATGGGTGACCGCTGGTGGCATGTTACCCTGAGCGTCTCCGTGAGGAGGTCACGTTAAGCAGTCTATCCCAGTTTAACAACTATAATCTAACTAAGGTTCACGACTGTTATCGTATGATAACTCATACGATAACAGTCGTAAGCCTTAGTTGGAGGCCTTCGGGCGGCTTAAAAACATCCAACGGCAAGATTACGTAGCCATAACGTATTCTTACCAGTACCCCAACCCGCACTTGGCCAGCGTGGGGACGGATGGCCTTAACCCTCTCCTGATAGGAGACATTATGGGAGTGCAGCAGTGGGACATTATGGGTTGTTGATTACATACATGCTGTTTTTTTTATTTGACTTTGTCAACACAATTATTTATAAAGGACTTTTCAAACCTTTTTTTAACTGACTAAATTGTTACAGTTTAAATTATAACTAACGTGTTATTTTTTTTTTGTTTCGCGAAGGTACAAGTCTAATAAGTGGTCTGCGGTTTCATATTTGTATCAATAGCTTGTATTGCGAAGTGTTATAGATTTTATTGTTGATTGTAACGCGATATAGCAATATAAAATAATCTGAACCGCATTTGTGGTGAAATAAAAGTAAAAAATTGTTCTCAATATGGGTTCTAACTGCTGGCAAATTTATCGATATAAGTATTATTAAAGATAAATCTCTTCGAGGCTAAAGTTTCTTACAGCTTATTAGTAGTACAAAATTGTCACAGAAGGCTATTTGTAATACCTTGCGCCTGTATAACTTTCCATAAATGGCTTTAGCTGGATTTTACACGATAGATTTAATTGTAAGACGTTAATAAATCATGATTTAAGGCTTTATGGACAAGTAATTGACAAGTATTTGCGATTTATCATTCCTTTGCCCGTTATGGCTGCATATATGTGATCGACAAATTAATTATCTTCACATTAAAATAGGACCTTAGCATAAGTACATAAAAAAACCTTTAATATGTACCTTACTGTAATTAAATAGCGTTCTATCGTCTCTACGATATACCCTGACGTGAGTATATGACGTGTAAAGACTGTGGTTCCACAAACTTTGTAAAATATGTCATTAAATAACATGGTTCCTAAAGCCGCTACGTTCTAAAAAAAAATCATAAATCAAAAACTAGATCATAAGCAACACACGATTTTCATAAAAAGAACAGAGTTTGCTATTGTCTATGCTATGATTGCAACTGATTGCTATCTTAGCATTAGACACAACTACAGAGTATATAAGCCCATAATTATCCCTAGATCTTATTAATGCTGTACTACTTGCTTATCTGTCATCTGTATTGGTCAGTGCGTGCCTTTTCCCCAGCGGCCACACCTTGCGTTTTCGTAACTATAAAGTTTTAAGTAACAATTTAGCAAATCCACTTCATTTACTTAGCTTTAACTATTATTAAAACATCTATAGTGTTCTCAAACTAATATTGAATGTCCAGAAATTAGCTCTGCTGTTTCTATACTGCTCTCGGAATTATTTATATTCTAGTTAGTTCCACAGAAATATAGAAATACCCAAGAGAGGCTACAAACTCCAAAAGATTATAGACAATTCTTAAAAGTTTGTATTCAGAATTTTATATAAGAAAATATTTGTAACACAATAAAATTCCAACACATACCGAACGCAGTTACAATTTCACACGCATTATGAAAATGAGTGATAAGCAAATGGTAATACCGTGAGAGATCTGATAATAAATACAATACGTGCTTTTGAATTATTACTACAAATCTCATGAAATAATGCTAATAATTGTTCATCTCATAAAGGTATCGTTTACGTAAAATCATATTGAGAAAAACTTTGTATTACATTACATTATTAACTCATTCTCACACGCGTCTTGCTTTACGCTGTACGTATTTAGTCATTTAGTAGCATATAGTCAATTACAGGAATAGAACAAATTTTTTCAACCTTTTATTAAAATTGTTACGAGCCGTGCGTTCTTTGAGCGTTAACCTCCTGTTTTCTACGACTTAATATCCAAATAATATTATTTTTTATTGAAGTTTTTGTTCAATCATAGTAAAATAGGGCCTAGTCAATCCTGAATAGTGTCGTTTTCTGTTAATGAAAGAATTTTTAGGATCCGATCAATTCTTTTAACATTACCCCTTGGCCTTTACAACCACACTAAGTTAAAAAATTTACCTCTTTATAATTTAGTATAGATTCGTTAGAAATCTTTTCACAATATAGTTTTTACGAGAAAGGAATAAGTATCGAAAAATTCATTTTTATTGTTGGCTAAAATTTCTATTTTCCAATTTCTGTTTTCGAATGTCAAATCACCAGGGATACATCACTAAAAACTATTCTAAGTTTATTGGGACTTGGGACCAAGCATTTTGTAACAAGAAGCAAATTACTCGAGCCCGTTTTTGTTCAGTTGCAATAGAGCCTTTACCCGTGTAATATAGTTAATAGAGACATGTCAAAACACTTGCTTCGGTACCTACAGCTAGTTTTTACTCGGCCTCCAGTGGACCGTGCGCTGTGGGTCAATGTATGCAAGTTATGTCCTCGGTAATCTATTAGAAATCATTGCAACATTTATTTGTGTTATTATTACCTAAAAGGCGACATTATGAGATTTAATTAATTGAACTATAACGTGAGTTGTGAGTCATTGTTTATTTAAAACTGCGTGTGTAGACAATCTTGATGAACATTTTAAAATAATAGTAATAATCTATGGATTGCGTAAATTTTGAAAACGGAGTTTAATAATAGATGTCATGCTGTCGTTAGTATTTAAACAGCATTTTAAATTAGATTTTAAAAATACAATAGGATAGTGGTTCAAAAAAAATAATTATACTTGCTTATATTCTTTTTCTATAGTTTTTGAATTTGACAATGTTTGTAATAAAATTACTTGACATTCGGGTTGTTACTAATGATCAATTTTTTATTTGTGGAAAACAGAGATTGTTATAAGTAATTACATTCATATGTGAAGGAATTAAGATAATATAAGATAAGATAATTCATTTTAAACCAGATAACAAAAACTCTAAGTTGTACATACAAAAATAAAACTACATATCTTCGGAGTACAAGTGTAGCTGAACTCTGGCACCCATGTTAAGATTTAACTTGTGTTATGGGTACCAGGGCTGGGAATTTGTCTCGATTTGCGGAAACGTCTAATCGTTTCAGATTTCGGAGTGCTAACTATAAAGTCGATGGTTACGCTCCGATATATCATGACAGTTAAAATTTGCTACTTACTACGGTGATAGCTACTACGGTGCTGTCAAAGAGGAATTAATGTTAATAGCTTGGGTTTATTTTGTATTGCAATCTGTTAAACAATTGCGGCAGGCAGTCATTTAGTCAGATGACCACTTGTCAACTTTATTCGTGTAGTCAAACTATAGAGATAACCAAACTTATTATCATCTTCAGTGGTTAATATATGTTGATGTTTACTCAGACAATTCATTTTTTCACAGGTTATCCTAGCAGCCACCCTCTGCCTGGCTCAGGCTTCTTTCTATGCCGGCCCACCAGCGCACGTCCAACTTAGCCATGACGGCAAATTCTTGCTCGATACACCTGAGGTAGCTCACGCAAAGGCCGCACACGCCGCAGCGCACGCGCAGGCATCAAGCTCGCACGGAGCGTGGGCGCCCGCCGCCGGTTATATCGCAGGACCCGCTTACGCTGCTGGTGCTCACTACGGCGCTCCTGGCGCTGGTATGTATCTACAAACACTAAATATTTAAAGATAATATGAAAAAAAACTTATATTACTCATTCAAATCTCTCGGATTCGTTTCTGTATGCGTAGAAAAAGGATCATGATCTATTGACCAAAAAGTAAACATAAGATTTGAAAATCTTAAAGCTAAACATAGAAAACTTGATATATTCTTAATAAATTGTTAAAAGGTTTATGAGAATAGGTATACAGTGTGATGTTTAAAATTAACCAGCAAGTAACTTCACAGGTCTGTACAAATACGGCCCCGCTCCCTTGGCGCACGACGGTCGCGTAGTTGACACTCCCGAGGTAGCTCACCTGAAAGCCGCTCACATCGCCGCCCACCAATCTGCTTACGCTAACGCGGCTCACGGAGCCCACGGTGCGCTTGCGCACGGTGCCGCGTACGCGCCCCTGGCTTACGGCGCGGGTCTTGCGCATGATGGTGGTTACGCCGCTGGTTACGCTAAGTGGAACGGTCCTCAGGTGAGCTTTAAACTTTTACCAGTACATCTTTGATCGTCATTTATTTTACTATATACGTCATCAATTTTCAACGCTCCCTTAACATGCTAAATTAAATTACGTACGTGAATGCTTCTGCTCTCACTAGGCAAGTTCAACAATGTGTAATTTTTAGGGCCGACGAAGCTGTAGCATAGCCGCGCAACATGTTATTAAAATGGTACATGTCAACAGGCCCACATCCAACTGACCCACGACGGCCAATACGTAGTGGACACCCCCGAGGTCCAGCACGCCCGCGCCGCTCACCTCCAGCAGTACTCGGCCGCCGCACACGCCGCCGCCGCCGCGCCCGAGGAGCCCTGGGGCGGCCACGGACACTCCGGCTGGCACTGAACACCTCTACCTCTGACCTCAAGCTCCATACTGCCTGACAATTTATTTTTATACAAAATAATGAAAAAACCAAAAAAAAATTTACTGTATAAAGTGAATGTGAACCGTGTACTATACTGCAATTACTTGTAGAACGAACTTGAAAATGTATTATTAAAAAAAATCTAATAATTTATATTTGGTGGTTTCATTTTGATTAGTGACATAGAAAGTAACTACTAGATACTTTCTGTGATATCTTCACGCAGCATAAAAGAAGTCACTTCAGTTGTCTGTTCGGTTAGATCTTTAAACCTACTCAACGTATTCCCTTGCTGTTTAATGCAATTTCAAAGACTGACTAAAGTCAGTACTTGTGATGATCTAATGAATACATCACATGTCATCAAAGATTGGTACATTTGATTAGAATTATTGAAGAATGTTTTAAAGTTTGATCGTTATGTGTGAAACTTGATGGTTTATATAAACTGATCTACTAAAATAAATAATTTTTTAATGAGATCGAGTAAGAGACACATGAATACAAAAATTATATAAATTGCATAAACGACATAAATCATATCCCAAATTTCCCATTTAATAATCATCACCATTAAATCAACCTTTATCATAGAGACAAAACATAAAATTATTTATTTATTTTTATTTATTTGTCTTTATTGTATATACATAGTAAGAAATGGTACAACAGGAACAGTCACAAAGTATGTATAACAATTATCTAACCAGTACTCAAAAAAATATAGGTATACGTTAAAAACATTTAAAAAAGTCTAACATTCCTCTTGAGCATCTCACTAAGTCACCATGGTGCTGGTCACAATGACACATTGTCGGCATTCGCAATGAGTATGGTGACCATCACTTTTTACCCGACTACGGCAAAGCCAAAGGAGGGTTAAGATTTTGATTGTGTATTTATATATGTTCACCTGTTCCCTCCCCTCAACTACTAATTAGAACTGGACAAATGAGGTATTGTAAAAAAGTATGAAACAAAATGTTCAGGACACTGGATTAAGCAACGTCACATCTAATATGGACGTACCATAACACTTACAACTTGATACTACGGCTTTTTAAACTTGAGTATGTGTAAATCGTATGATATTATTGTCAACTAGCAACGATGTCATCTTGTTAGAGTCTATATGTCGATTATCTTGCTCCTTCAGTAACGTTGTTTAATCCAGTGTGATGAATAGCTTGTGTCATACTTTTTCAGCGTCGTTTTTTTTCTAGTTGGGTTTTAGTTCGCCGCGTTATTTTACTATCGTGAATATTTTCGTAATTACCGAAAAACTTCTTTTAGTATTTGAGCCCGCCTCAACTTCCCTTCGGGCCGTACGGTATGTGACTTAGCGGACTAAGAAAATATAACATTTCCAATTTTCCTTTAATCTTGTTCTGGCGACAAACACATAATTTGGTGCAGTCGATCGAAAGTACATACATACATTTTGGAAATCCATTTTAATTTATAAAGAAGACAACATATTTGATATGTATATTTGAATTACGAATGAACTGACGATCAAGAATGTAAAACAAAGACAAGAAGAAAATTACAACAGCATTCGAAAAACAAAATCAAAAATTTTTATTTCTTTTAGAACCTCTTCTTATTTAACGTTACTTTACCCTTGTAAAGTTCTTAAAATTGAAATTAAATCAACCAGTATTGTAAATGATATTAATTGCAGCAGTTTGAATACCAAATTAGAGAATTACTGTAATTAAAATATTAAAACGACGTCTGCTTATTATTCATGTTATGTCGATGTAAATTCATTTGATGATAGGCTATTACATCAATTACATCTATATTAGTATTGTAACGAGGTAAAGCTTGTGAGATTGTAGGGGGTAATCTCTGGATCTACTGAACCAGAAATTTGAAGATTCTTTTTCCAATAATAAGCCGCAATATTTGTGAGTATCAAAGACTTTTATTAACCGGAAAAGTAAAAAGACTTTTTTGTGGAAATTGCTTGAAAATTTTTCACGCCCAAAGTGGGCACGGGTCAGATAGTTATTCTATAGATATAATCATAAATTGTATAGGTTCTTGAAACTATCCAGTTAGTGATTTATTCTATCTGTGAGGTAACTGATTTTCAATACGGTGTGTCATGTCCCACTAACATAAAGAGAGGATCCTCCAACCAGGCGAGTTCATCATGCCTGGAGGGCCACTGCCCAACTGTTGATGTTGGGAAGTTGTATATATGTTAATCGGCGCAATGCAGGATTGGTAGAGAGAACCCTTACTCCGATAACCGCCATGAGACTTCGGCTCGGGTCCCCACGCCGGTCATTCCGCCAACGTATGGAGCGCCGTGCCCACGGTCTGGCCATGGTAGTGGTGACAGTCAGGCGATGGCTCTTAGAGGATCTGACACAGGTGATCTCCGAAACATGCTTTTCCAGTGATCACCTGCGTCAGCCGGTATGAGAGGCTCCCGTCACGCCTCTCGAGCCAATCGTCCATAACGGGTCTTACCACCGGTAATAACGGCGGGCCTAGCATACGCGTCTTCCCTTGCCGGCGGCTATCGCAATAATACTGTCATGCGTACGAGACTGTAGTTCTTTAAGTAAGTAAATGAGTGCATAAATGAGTAACCCAGTGATGCGACTGGCTAAACGCATACACTACAATGATGATAATAATGATGGTGAATGAGTATATCAATTACAAGTCATAGAAAAATTGTTTTTTTTCTCAACACAGTAGGGAAGATGACTGTCCCTTAAATAAATATTGATGTCTCCTTCATTAAAACGGATATTACAAAACATCTCGGAAAATATAATTAAAATAGCTTTCCATTTTTATTACAAATTTTAATCAAATAAACATTGTAATATGTTGGTCAATTGAGTAGTCTGAAACAGTGATGACACAATTTTGTATTTAGTATTTTAAATTTTCATGCAAAGTTATCGTTTTGGCGGATGATGAGTATGACCAATTTGAAGAAGGTGTCATCTAACCTAATAGATTGCAGATCAATCAGCAATCTGTCCGGACTTTATATTGAAAGTACAATTGATACTTGACTGTTGTTTGTGACTGAATTCGACCCAGGACCAATGATTTTGTGATGAACAAGATCATTTGTTATGTATCTAGGTTCAGTTTGTGATATGTATGTATCTTGAAATTTATAAATATTTATATTAGCAGTTTGTGTCAAAGTACAGGCTCTGCCGAGTTTGGAACCAGATCGCTGTATGTGAAATCTTTGAGAGTATCATTGTTAATAACTAGATGCCCCGACAGACTTCGTTTTGTTGACATTATCGACAGTTATTGTAATTTACTTTAATATTTGTATGGGAAAAGAAAAGTATTGTGTTCACTATTTTCATAGCAATTTTTAAATTTTTTCTCTCCATAAGAACCTTCCATGTGCCTGTGTATGCACGAAAATATTTACATAGAAATTTAGCTAATCAGTCAAGCGGTTCTCGAGTTTTGCACTTGGCATCACATTTGGCGGTTTATTTTTATATAGATATAGTAAAAATAGGTTTAATTGAATGCGCCTGCTCTTTTATATACGCAAGACGCAATCAATCAATGATGAAAAAACAACAGGTTCAAGTAAACTTTAATCTGAACAACTAATAAAATTGAAGAGTCTTTTGTAATTTCATATTAACAGCTGTTTACTAAATGCGTGTGAAAGCATGTACGGTAATTACATCAAATAATCTGTTTTTTCATTTTTGACTGTCTGTCTCTTTGTCCTGCTAATCTCTGCAACTGCTTGGCAAATGTTCACTGACAGGTAGCTGATAATATAAGGAGTTACTTAGGTTATTTTTTTTCTAGATTAACTCCCCCCTGCAACGCTACTCGTAGTTGTTGTTGCAAACGTACAAAAACAATTACGGGTAACACCGCAAGGCTCAGCTAGTTTAAATTTAAGTATTTAGAATCACTTTGAAGTAGTTCAATCACGTATATGAGTAATAGTTTTAATGAATACAAAAGCAATTTGACATAATGTGATTTGCAGGTATATTTTTGCCAGGCGTATGAACTTAGTCTAGATAATAAAGGTAGGGAGTGCAGAGTTCCATTTGTGTTCTTTCTTGAGAATCAAGCTTTAACTAAGGAAAATCTGGTTTTTGCTGGCTAATTCGATACAGTCCCAAAATCGTGATATTAAATTTGATACTTTAATTGACGCATGTTTGTATCACCTAATATATCCCTCACAGTTATTGCTTTATTAATATATAAATTCTGTAGTTGGAAAACAATTTAAATTAAACTAAAATTCACAAAAAATAGTTTGGTCCTGTCAAACGACGATCTAAACGGCTTAGATGGACTGGAATTAGATATTCCCCAATTAAAATAAACGATATTTTAACATAAACACATAAAAATAGCATTTTGCAAATCAGAGAAATATTTTAGTGACGTAGAAACAGAATTGAAACGAATATACCGCATAACCATATAATTACTGCACTTGAACAATTGATATTTTGTGGATTTTTACTTTTTTATTGACTTCAATTTTTTTATTATTTCATACACCTGCCAAGAACGATAAGAAAATTATATTATATTTTTGCATGACCAATTCAGTAGGCGGCGATATATGACGAACTGAAAGTTAGTTCTAAGACCTTTATAATGTGCCATATTTTAAGCAAATAAAGAATCTATGACGAACTGAAAGTTAGTTCTAAGACCTTTATAATGTGCCATATTTTAAGCAAATAAAGAATCTATGACGAACTGAAAGTTAGTTCTAAGACCTTTATAATGTGCCTTATTTCAAGCAAATAAAGAATCTATGACGAACTGAAAGTTAGTTCTAAGACCTTTATAATGTGCCTTATTTCAAGCAAATAAAGAATCTGTGACGAACTGAAAGTTAGTTCTAAGACCTTTATAATGTTGCCTTATTTCAAGCAAATAAAGAATATCTCTATCTTATAATTTCCATGTATTCCGAATTTCATGTAACAAGTATTCTGTAAATTTTATGCAAAGAATTCTCTTCTCAGATTAGTCTTTATCAATAAATTCAATCAATTCAAACCCTAGCTACAATCTACACATTTAATAGAGACAGTAACAATCTTATATTTTCATTTACAATGAAAAGGTGTGTAAATACATACATATTTGTGTAGAAAATATCCTAACTCTGAAACAAACATTTACAAATCATACAATCTTTTGGACTGATCTGGGCATCGAACCAGAGACCTCAGCACATAAGTTACATACGCTATTACTACGCCACCGAGACAGATAAAAATTATTGTATCTAAATTAAATTAGAATATCTGTCTTACTATATATAATAATAAATACCTGTATTGTTCCTAGTGTTACAGTAATTTTCTCACAGATGCCACACATCATATTAATATTGTAAAGACTGATGGCGTAGCAGCTTAAACGGTCACCTTACCGCTGCTCTGAGAATTGTGGGTTTTATCTCATACGGTACATACAACACTTGGTGTAAACCACAATTGTTGTTTTGAATCTGGGTGTTCTTTATGCCCCATGAAGCCGCGTTAGTCCTGATGACTGTAGTATTAGTCATATTACTGGTTTAAATTGATATGACGGACTTTTTTTTTTTTTTTTTTTTATATTTAAGCTGCCAAAATGACTCTGCCCTGCCTGATGGAAAGCATGAGCAGAATCCAAGAGTGGTGGTCACCATCCTCAATCCGAAAAAGAACAATGCAGCATGGTGACCCACACTATGGCAGCCTGGGGGGAAGGGGGATGGTGAGGGGGATAGGGGGCGTTGGATTGGGGTATGGGCCTCCGGTATCCTCACTCACTCGATGAAACACAGCGTAAGCGCTGTTTCACACCGGTTTTCTGTGAGGCCGTGGTATCACTCCGGTCGAGCCGGCCCATTCATGCCGAAGCGTGGCTCTTCCACGGACGACTAGTTGCTCCCGGGGTTTTACCCACGGTTTTTGTTGTACATTTATATCAACAACCGTGAGTAATACCGGGACGTAGCTAGTCTAAAAATTTACAAAAAGTGCTCAAAATGTAAACATGTCTTGTAAATGTTTAAGACAAGTTACGTCTCGCAGTGTTACTGGGGGTTGTTCTATATTATACGTTTATACTTTCATACATATAGTGGCATATACTGAAAAACTGGTATTTTGAAATTACAAATCATCAACCCATAATGTCCCACTGCTGGGCTCGGGTCTCCTTTCAGGAGAGGGTTAAGGCCATACGTCCCCACGCTGGCCAAGTGCGGGTTGGGGACTGGCAAGACAACGTTGTGGCTACGTAATCTTACCGTTGGATGTTTTTAAGCCGCCCGAAGGCCTCCAACTAAGCTTCACGACTGTTATCCTATGATAACAACCGGGACCGACTGCTTAACGTAACCTCCGAATCACGGAGACGCTCACGGTAACATGCCACCAGCGGTCACCCATCCAGGTACTGACCGCGCCGTCGTTGCTTGCCCTCGCTGATTGTTTCTAATCACCGAGTGCAACTGGGCTATGAGCGCCTCTCTCTTTTGAAATTACAAACAGACACTATATTTTAATTAATATAACCTGCATTACAAATTCTAACATAAATAAATAAACAGACGCTTAAATTTTATTTACTGTATCTATAAGATGCAAGTTTTTCATACAACTAACGTTTTTCATACAATATGTAAACCAGATTTAAATCGGTTATGACTAATCGGTTTTTCCGACCTCTTGAATTTTTTTGATGATCACAAAAAGTGACATGTATCTTCTTGTATGGTATGGTTATAGTAATTTTTTTTGAACATAACTGACATAAAAGTTAATATTAAGTTTATTTAACAGTATATTAGTATTCACTTGGTTACAAATGTTGAATCAATACACTTAAAAGTGTATTTAAATTGGAAAAAATGTGTATGTAAATTAATGTTTTGTATTTTTAATTCGGTCGTGATAATGGTTTTGATAATGGCATTATCTTGATGTTTTTTTCATATTTTAGCCTCTCAAAGAGACTTTACGAAAGCATGAACAGAATCCAAGATTGGTGTTCACCACACTCATTGCGAAGGCAGGCAGCACTACAGCATGGTGACCCATACTATGGCGTCCTAATGAGATGTTTTTGCATCATTGACCTATATTTGGAGGTCATGTTAAGCTGTTGGTCCCGGTTGTTATATACGATAACAGTCGTGAAATTTAGTTGGAGGTTTTCGGGCGGCTTAAAAACATCCAACGGCAAGACTACGTAGCCACAACGTTATCTTGCCAGTCCACAACCTGCACTTGGCCAGTGTGGGGACGTATGGCCTAAACCCTCTCCTGAGAGGAGACCCGAGTCCAGCAGTGGGACATTATGGGTTCTTGATGATGATGACCTATATCTAATAGAAAACAGATTACCGAAATTTCAAATAATAATATACTAAATCGATTCCGATTTCAATTTAGTATATAATAATTTTTAAATTTGATGTGAGGACGGCTAGATTATGAGTCCCACAAAATAGCGTTTTGAGTTCGATGCTTTTTACATACCTATTAATGACCTCCAGTTTAAACCTTGCATACTGCAATCTTTAGAATTGAGTGACTTTTATATCATATAAACAGCAGTCAAGCCATAGTTTTCTATTTAATAACCTCTATGATTAAAATAGATGCCGATAAGAACACATGTTATTTCTCTATGTGTGTTTGTAAGTATGCCTCAATTTATATTGTGTCGCCTTATGCTTACATTGAGAAAACAGCCTTGAGCATCCGTATGGTAATGCCTTGATATTGTCATTTCTTATCAGTTTAACAAAAAAGGCGATAGAAGCCCCTATATAGTTAGACCCTGTATCTATTAAAGCATTTAGAAGTGAAGAAACAGCTGGAAATCCCGTTTTTTTCTCTATCTGTAGAGTTTGTTTGATAGAATGCGCTATTGTTATGCACATAGGTGCAAATTTTAAAATACTAATAAAGTTTGAATAACGTTGAATAAAGTTTGAAATCGGTTAAGGCTTTAAAACATCGGGTTACGACTAAAGTCTCAGTGGCGCAGTGGTAGCGTATGCGACTGTTGTGCTTGAGATCTCGGATTTGTTTCCCGGGTCGGATAAAGTGTTTGTATCATCATCATCATCAGCCTATCGCAGTTAACGCCACTTAGTTCGATCCTTAGCTTCTCGCATCCAGCTCCTGCCAGCCGACTTACGCAGATCATCATTCCGCTTGGCCTGTGGACGTCCTACCCTAAGTTTGCCAAGAACCCGTTGTGTGATCTGTAAATATTTATTTCGGAGTTTGAGTGTTTTCTATCTATCTATATATTTATAAAAAAGTATATATATGTACTTCTATCAGTTGTCTACTACCCACAACACTAGCTCAGCTTAGCTTGGGACTAGATGGCGTTGTGTGTTAGATGTCTGAAAAATAACATAGGAGTCGAGAATAAGTTTTAGATTATTTTACTTAAGAGAGGCTGTTCAACCTTATCCTGATTTAGAACGATACAGAGGCACATGAATTTTTGCGGATCTGTCAGTTATTTAAAACTGAATAATTACTAGTAGGTATCTGTATTGAATACTTGCATGCGGCGCCGCCCGTATATATGTCAGTGTTCACGGTGATTCCTTAGTAATGTAGTTTTTATTTGTCAACCGATTGAAATAGAGCAAATACTAAGTATTACGTAAAGCTTACGGGCTTACCACAAAATAGAAGACTGCATTTAAATCGATAAACCCACTTCTGCAGCTAGCGCTCACGAGAACATAAACAGATTAACAGATAAACATTCTAAAAACTGTTATTTTCAGTTTTGTTCTAAAAACCCCGTTCATTATTTTTTCGTCAATGTGTTTAATCTACAGACATTGATGTCTGTTGAGGATTATATTGATATAACAATTTTATTACATGCTAGCTACACCAGACTAGTTGAACCCCGCGGTGTTACCTGCAGATATTATAAAAGTACAACAGTAGATACTTATAGCTTTCCTCATCTGTCTGTTCCACTTTCCTCTATCACACGTATCATTTTCGGCCACTTGACAGTATCTAAAGTCCCTCACTACATGTTCCAATCCTGTTTTTGGTTCATCGGTGAGAGTGGTCTGTCAATAATAATGTTAATAAATTTTAACCTTTCCTCATATAACCACTTAACTAAATCTTTATAACTGAAAGTTTGAGTTATGACAAGCAACTACTATGAAAGACTTATTTATTTTTATGCGAATAGTTTGGGAAAAATAATCAATCAATGAATTAAAAGAAATAAAATATATTCAATACTATAAAACCACAAACATCGCATTATGTTTTAAAAAGAAATAAAAAACAGCATATCGTTGGCCGAACGACACAAAATTTAATTTAAAATGTATGTAAAATGAAACTTCGATGTTATTTTTAAAAGGAGTACTTTTAATGGCAACACCTTAAAATAAGTTCACAGTACAGTTATAATAGCTGGTTGGGCAGGAATTCTTAATATATCTCTCTCTTCGATAAGAACAGAGCGTGTCATACTTATTGCAGAGGATTGACCTACTAATATGGCTTTTTCCAAATAAAAATCATATTTGAGATATTTTATAGTTGTTAATCTGTAGGTACACTAACATTTTTATAAATAAAAGAAATTGATAAACACTCTTCAATTTCACCGTAAGAGAGTCCAGCTTCGGCATGAATAGGCTGGCTCTATGGTAGTGACATCCCCGTCCCCATCCCCCAAAGGCCGGCAACGAACTTGTAACGCCTCTGGTGTTGCGCGTGGTACGTCTGCTCGTTCAGCCCCAATTTTCATTAAAAAAAAACAGAAAAAAAGAACTTCGATAATGTATAAATTACATTTGTAGCCATGACATGACAGCATGTTTGTTATTATTAGTTTGTCTTTAATTATCTCGTTTTTATTTAATTTTTTAATAGTACAGAACACAATTTTCATCTAAGGAAATGACCCGATTAAAAACCTCTTACTTATTGTTTCACATTGAGCAATGTAATGCAGCAGTCGACGCATGTTTGCTGGTTCGCTTCACTCAATTCATGAGGTACCCCACCGTTAAAGCTTTTTTAATATTCCTATTTGCTTCATGTAGATTAAACCAGTTTTATCACTCACAGCGAAGCATGCAGCCAACTTTCAAGTTGTTTGGAATAGATCCACTTCCACAATATCCTTAATACTTCATTATTCACTTTGGTCTCCAGCCGACCACGGTGTTTGTAAGGAAGGTCGCAATTTCCTGGAGAACGAAAACGTCGGAACCAAAAACGTATCGTGTTTTCTTTTGCGACAACAGCGCCATTAACATCGTTAATCCTTCGAGGTGTTTCTGCAGCACTGGTGCCTTAGAACTAGTGCTCGTAAATAAAGAGATAATTTAAGTTTTTTATTGTGAAAGATGAGCGACACCAAAGAAAAACTTAATGAGAAAAAAACAAATGAATAACAGTTTTTGAAACTCAAACATACCAGCTAAGGTATTTATTATTTTCAATTTGGAATTCTTAACCAAAGAGGATATATTGCAGATCAAAGTGGCCAGTGACCAAATATTTATAAAAAAAAAGTATTAATACTTAGAGTTTGTCAAAGAGATCTAATCTACATTCGATCGAAGAAATTACATAATAAAATCAGATTTTTTAAAGATTCTTTTATATTTTATTTCAAAATCGAGACAAAGCAAAGAATGTATAGAACTTTTTTATTGTGTACATTTAATAATATAATTATTTTACATTTAAGAAAAAAACTCACTACAAAATTTTGGGAAAAGTAAATGAAGACAATAATTCCTCACCAAATCATATGTGTATGTATGTATTTGCGAATGAATATCGTATGTGTGTACTAATATGCATAAGGTATTCAACTGTAGGTATAAAATCAATGTCTATTAATCACTATTATTATCTTTTTAATTTGTTATTATATTCGTTTCTTTTAAATACCCATAACTATGCCCTTACATTTCTCCACTATCCTCTGTTCACTCAGGGTTTGCTGGCAGAAAACTCAATGTTGGGTTAAGCACGCCTTTTGTACATGACACTTCCTTATATTTCTTTCATACTGGTATTTTCAATGTGTACAATAAAAAATAAATACAATGCAATACAAATCATTGCCTACATTGGAACTATATTAAAACAATTTGCATTTAAAACCTAAATCAATAGTTGTAACTATACCTCTAAGTATTATATCAATAGGTGTAGAATAGTCGAAGGTCAATGTACAAGGAAACTTTACAATGGTAACTAAAATGAGTCAATGGTTGTACAGAAATGATCTTGCATTTTCACGACAATTCCGGTGTCATTCCCGCTACGATTTGCTATGACCAACGGAAGATAAAATTGGTTATGGTCTCGAATTGTGTATAGGCGTTAATGTATTTCTATAGGAGTCTAGTTTCCGCATAAACTACTGCATTTGATATAAAACATAGTTTTCGTAGTCTATGTATGTTTGTATGTTCCACCATAGGTCCTAAATTACTTAACTAACTATAGACTCGTAGTAATGGCCTGGATGACATAGACTATATAAATTTTGACGAGGTAATCGGATCAAAAACATTCTTAAAACTTGTTAATTTAAATGTTGCATTGCGTCGTGGTTGGACTCCGAGAGCACAGAAAATCGGTATACCTTACACCCACTTACTGCTGATTGAAATGGTATCTGTCACTTATCATTGGACTCATCGTTTGTCCCTTAATATATGAAAAAAAACTTCTCAGCAGACAGCAGTGAGTTACGCAGTTTTAAAGAAAAAAAGAATTCCGAAAACGCATTCGCAAAAATGAATGCTTGACATATTTGATTTCTTTCTGGGTCTACCTTCCGTAGAATCACAAATACTAAATTATGAATCTCGTAAGGTATACCATACAAACTTCACTTAAAGCATATTTTATTTTTTGTTTTTCTTATAATTTTTAACGTTACGCCAAAACTAAGCATTGTTTTTGTCAAAGTTGTATACAGTTGTAATTGGATGGCAGGTTTTACTATATTGTACTGTTAAGACTGTATTATGCATTTTTTCAATCTGTTATCTGTATATTGAATAAAAAAAGTAAATAAATTTGAAGTTTATAAATTTTGTATGCTATAAGTGCTTGCGTGTGTAGACTTCACGAACAAGACGTTCGAGACAGAAAAGAAATGGCATTGCATGATTGGGAAAGTCGACCTCGCGTAAGATGAGACGAGGAAGAAAAAGTATGCTAAAATATAAGTGCTTAATCAGGCTTATTTATGAACTTGGTAAGCCCCGCAGTGTTACCTGCGTTTTGTGACTATGGCTAATGACGACGACGACTAATCTAGTCTATAAAAAGAACTCTACTCTCTAGCCTAAGTTACTCCTTATGTCATCAGCTATCTGCCAGTGAAAGTCTCGTCTAAATCAATCCAGCCATTCCAGAGATTAGGAACAAGTAGACAGGCAGAAAAAATTGTAAAAATGTTATTTTGGTATATGTACCGTGTATACATACATATGCATTTATTAAAAAGCGGTTATTTTAATACTACAAAGAGACACTCTAATTTTATTCATTTGTGGAGATGTCACGAGCGATATTCGAGGATAATAGGATTTGATAATTTACAATATATATGACCAAACCTGGAGTAGGTGCCAAAGGTTTTGGGCTACTACACTGCGCTGGCCAAACGAATTGGTATGGGGTTTGTTACAAGTATTCATTTTTTTGCAGTGATGTTGTATTGCTAGTTTGTTTCCTTTGTTGCCTCTTACGACACCTACGGGACGAATAGGGGTGACGATAGGTACTTTGTATTCTTAATCCGTCACCACACGGACATACATGGTAATTTTGTCCTTTCCACTAAAACTTAAAATTAATATACTTGTGCTGTGGGTTCAAGCCACTTTAGGAGTTAGGATAACAATTCGTGTGATCTGCAAATTGTTGTTCGAAATCTGAAAGTTCTTCATATCCATGACGTGTCGTATATTTGTAAGGTGTATCGCGTCACAGACTATATTTCTAGCATGCGAGTCCTTGGTAATAAATTAAAAAAAACATACAGTACTGGGCAAGAAATTGTAAAACTTTGTAGAGCATTGTCCCTTTCGCACACTACTGTGTTACGTTTTGTCAATCGTTCGACAAATGCGGCGGAGTTACGGAGCGTTAGTATATCGTGCGAAAGGGACAACGCTCTACAAAGTCGAAATTAGCTGAATGTCTCTTTCTAGTAGTCGATGTGAATTATTTCTTGCCCAGTACTGTAGGTTTCATTTTCAAATCAACTTTTTTCCTTAATATTTAAACACAGTAAGTACTTGTTTATGTTATATATGTTGTTATCAGTTTGGACTTAATCAGCCTAATCCAGTTTAGTGCCTGTATAAAAACAGAATAGTGGAAAAATACAATTCTTAATTGTATATTCTTAATAGATTATGATTTGTACTGCTAAGACAATAACAGATTATCGAAAGAGTTTAAATGTAGATAGTAAACTCTTTTGATGTTATCTGTTATTGTAGTATGATACATTTTTTTTATTTATAGTGTGTAGTACCACACAAACTTGAAGTAAATCCTATAACGACCTGTCATGCACGAATGGTATTCTAGGCTAAAATGCTACACTGTGGCATACTCTGGTGGGCTTTAATAAAAAATGAAAAACAAAGTTAACAAAACAAAATCGTTGTGTTAAAATTTAAGCACAATAAATGCTTAAGTTCTTGAGTTATTGAAGTAAAGTACAGTACTACAGTAATCATCTTAACGTTTTTGTATGTATAATAATGTTAGTAGTGTTTACAACACTATAGTTCGATACATAAGAACTAATATTAAAAAAGTAAGTTCCTCTGGCTGTCCCTACATAATTTTGCTTATGGTTATGACCTAATGACCAATAACGCCCGGATTCAATATCAAGGTACAAATTTTTTCAACTTCTAAAAACTTCGTAAGAGGAAAACAAAAATGGAATTACCTTTTTGGTATATTTAAGCATAGTACTGGTCCTCAATTTTACTGTTTGGCTCGACGGATAGAGTTAAGCGTTCCATCGTTGTTTTTAGTCAGTGATTGAGGTAACGAAAGTCCACATCGAGGGAGACAATAAGGGCGGCAACACCATCTTGTTTGTCCGCTAAACCATGGTAAAAAGAAAACGAGTTTAATTTATCTACCTGTCTTTGAGTAGTTTAGTCATAATGTAAGTTAAGATTTATATAGGTACTTATTAATAAATTACAGCCTATAATTATAATCCAACTCTAGGCCCATAAATCAATCAGTATAGAAAGAAGTTCTGTATAAATTCTGTATCGGACTTATAAGGGTCCAGCTACCCGTAACGACTGCTACGATGTTCATGGCAAATGTAGGTAACGTTCATGACCCATATGGCAGTAAGCTGTACAGACCCCTGGTTTCCCTCGAAGTACGGGATTTTTTTTTCTAAAGTACATGTTATTATGTTACATAGAGAGAATGGATAATAAAAGACTCACGAAAGTGATTTATGAACGAATGAAATTATGAGAATAAAGTTTTTTAAACTCGAATATATGTGGAAGTCGGAAGAGTCGTCTATGACAAACATTTACTGTTAAAATTGGTGATGTTCTGAAGAAGAGCCATGTGAAAAGCTCCAGGAATTGACGAGCATTTATGCAATGATTAATGACCTGAATGCAGATCTCCTCAATAAACTAGACCGCCTTCTTAATAACTGCATTCGATTAATTTTAATCTCCGGAAGTACGACCACGCCTCCCACTCGAAATCGGGATGTCCACAAATCGTTTTACTTTCAAAAATAAGTTACACGATCTCCTTCTGAGTGAAACGGCAGAAAGTTCCAACCGATAGCTGTTTTACCTTGTATTCGGGTTATCATGGTGTACGAACATAATGTATTTGTGTCAGAATATATATATGTATATGAATATGTATGTGTATGTATGTATATGTATGTATATATATGTGTGTATATATATATATATATATATGTATGTGTGTGTATATGTATGTATGTGTTTTTTGTCTGTATAAAGCTTCTTTCTATTGATGATGTTACCTCTGTGCACCACCTACCTTACAAGATTTCTACACCACCCTAAGGTTGACTGGAAGAAAATGGGCATTAAGTCCGTCAATGTACAAATGTGCATGAAGTTTTAAATAAATAAATAATGAATGTGAATGAAGCAAAAGAGGTGTGTAAGTGGAGATTAATTGTCGCTGGTACTTCTCTGGGTCGTCGTGACTCTATGTTTTTTCTTAACACGGTATAAAAAGAAGTCCATTCCACTACATTGATTTTAAGCTTCTTAATGAACTTTAATGCAGTTTTTAGCAATAGATAGTGATTGAAGAGGAAGGTATTTATGCTTATTAAAGTAGAGAAAATTTGATTTGATTCGTTCGAATCCGGGCTGGGTCTCAAGTTAAATGTAAAATAATAACCTAAGATGGCTACACTACACTATAGATGGGTACACTCATATCTAATCCCAGGCACTCATATCTAATACCAGGCACTCATATCTAATAGGCAAGACAGTATATACCAGACTATTGATAAACACTGTTTTTTTCCGTTCGGTATCAAAATAGACTTTTACACAATATTTTTATGGTACTTTAATTTGTAAATCATTGCGAATGATGATGTAATAAAAAACACTATAAAAATGGCGTGTTAATCTTTTTATCGCAAATTGCCATGGCTTATCTTAGAAAGCTTAATTTTATTACATAACTTGTCTAAAAACTCGTAGTTGATAAGGGCATATCTTTTTTCAAGTCAACTGATTAACTGTCAACAAGGGCTAATCGACTGTCTCGATGACATAAGGTCTCGGGTTCGAATCCTGGGTCGGACCAAATGTTTGTATGACATGCAAATATTTATTTCGGAGTCTGGGTCTTTTCTATGTATAGTATGTATGTATTTACAAAAAAAAAAGTATTTATCAGTTGTTTAGTACCCATAGCACAAGCTCAGCTTAGTTTGGGACTAGATGGCGTTGTGTGTTATATGTATTTATTATTATTAATAATTAAAACGAAAAACAAAATAAAAATTTAAAAATGACTATTAGAGAAGCTAGGTTTTACTTTTTCAGTCAGCATTTTATTTAAACTAAATTTATCAAATCTTGCCACGATGACTGACACGCATACATACATATCACCCTTGTTCATCCTACGGGTGTTTGTCCTAGACGTGACTAAACGAGGAAATTACGTAAGATAACATAGAAATTCTGTATCGGACTTATAAGACCAGCTATCCGTAATTGCTACGATGTTCATGGCAAACGTTCATCACCCTTAGTAAATTGTACTAATCCTTGACTTTCTTCGAAGTATGGGGATTTTTTTTTCTAAAGTACTTGTTAATATGTTACATAGAGAGAATGGATAAGAAAAATTTTATTAAGGAGAAGAAAAATTTGAAGCAAGACACTATAACAACCTGCATGGCCGATATATATATATATATATAAAGGTATGGTAAAGTAGGTCAAGATCTCCTTTCTTTGGAAAGGCCTATCAATGTCGAGTCCAGTGGACTGTTAACGGCTGTTGATAATGTAGACTTTAAAATGAAACTGGAAACTATAATCAGTGCCATTCTTCACAGGAGTGATACCATGCCATTGACTCCCCACATAAAACTGTTGTATTGTAATATCTAAGCACCGCTTTTCAACGGTTATCGGACCCTGTAGTGAGGGATTGAAAGAAGGTAACCACTTTTTTTATGCATTTGTCACTAGCCAACAACATGCGCTTAAACCCCCCCCCCCTCACTACCCCTAATTCATTTACATAAATTACGTAAAAATGTATCCCTATTTCCCTTAGTTACGCCATTATGCGTGAACGGCTGCACCAATTTCGCTTAGTCTTTTAGTATTTGATAGCCCAGCTATCGAGGAATGCTATATGCTATATATTATCACGCTAAGACTAATAGGAGCCGAGCATCGATGAAAAAATATAGCAAAAAACGGGGAAAATTCATTCCCTTTCAGAGATGCTGACAATGTTGCACGGGTTAGTTTATTATATTTTCTTTCATGAAACCGTGTGAACCCACTCCGGGTTGCTAGCTAAAAATTAAATAAGACAGAAAAAAAAATATATCGGGCAATGTATAAGGAAAAAAGTGTTTTGTGTAGGACAAGAATTCAGTTAGGTCTTAGTAAAAAGCTAAATAGAAGGGAGCTTGGAAATCTAAAAAGCTTAGACAGACTATGGAAAAGCATTAGTTTAAAGAGGGTGGGGTGGATTACCCTTTTGGGACTAAATATGTTACAGAGAAGGACCATCGTCTGACTAAAGATACGTGGAAAATTCCACGAATCATTAGTCTACTGTAAATACGACACTAAGAGTCAGTTTTATCACTCGCATATGAAGTTTTTAATAGAGCATATGTATGACGAATAACCCAATGTATTTATATCAGCAAGTTTTATGTATCAAATAGTATTATAAGGAAGATAAGTATCTGAAATGCAAGGTGCTTTTACACCAAGCTGAACGAAGCGTATGAGTTCTAAACATGTCATTTTCATTATTTTGAAGCTGCTGCTGAATATTCATTAGATATTTAATTTAGGATTAAACTGAATTTAATCACAATGAACAAATAAAAGATAAAACACTTTAGATGAATCCATGACATAATGCACATTAACGTGTGTGGTATGAAACACACCAAGTTTTTAAAATTTCTTGAAAAAGTTTTGCGTTAGCATCTAAAATTATTTTTTAACCTTTTCGTTTTAGATATATCGTCTGTTTATTTGCTATAGTCATTCCAAAAACTTACAAACTTGCGTAAATACATGTAGTAGCAGTATTTTATTTTACCAGAAGTACATTTCACAGTAAAACACATCCAGAAAGGAACGTAATCTTCCAAAGATAGTTGTAAAATAAATAACTTTCGATGGTGTATAAACATTTAGTGTACAAGAGCTCTTATCGCGGAGGTTCATCATATATATACAAAGGCTGCGCGGGACCAGTACGTATTCTCGCTTGCGCGTCTTCTCACGCGCTTTTGTCAAATCATTGGTTAATATTTTTTTAAAGTGATATTAGTGATACAGATAGTGTAACTAAGTGAAATCAAATTTAAATTATTGGTGAATATTTGCATTTATTACTTAAATATAAACGATGTTATTGTGTAATTTGATATCCAATCTGAAGATATTGACTCTGTCAATCGCTATTAAACACATAAATACAATTATATCGTCTATCATATTTAAATATCTGATATTAAAGTTTTTCAGATCACTCAATATTTAATTTTTATTAGCTAAATTCCTAAAGGAAAGCAGGACTTTAGTTATACGTTTATGAATAATAGGGGTGCATAAACTTGAAAGGACAATAATTTATTTATTATACACGTAATATTATTTATTTATTATCTACGTATAAATCAGATAATTCGTAATATTAGTTACCCGCTGAGACCCGCGGTGTTGCCGGCGGTTATTATAGAACCTGTACAAAACAACGGGGCAAAGCTAGTCTAAAAAAATAATCTAAGTTACTCCTTATTACATCAGCTATCTGCCAGTAAAAGTCCCGTCGAAATCAGTCCAACCGTTCCAGAGATTAGCTGGAACAAACAGACAGACAATTTTTTTTTTTAATTTTACTTTGATACGTGTATCGTTTATACCATACATATGCATTTAGTAAAAAGCGGTTATTTTAATATTACAAACAGACCTTCCAATTTTATTTATTCTTATGGATGTATAGAAGATTGTATTTTACGGTGCATAATCAGTAATTAATTATTATGCACCGTAAAACGTAAGTTATGAAAATAAAATATGAATTTATTAAGCCCTTTCGCTGTTTTTCTCAATTACATGTTTTTCCACGGGTCATTGCCTTACTGGGGCAAACAGTTATGCGTTATGTTGGTCTCGATTCGATCAAAAGTATTAAAACCATACACTGATCGGTGAACAGTAAGGTCGATTGTAAGGGAGTCAGGTACGTCCTAAGTTCAACTCCTCAATTACAATTTTATGAGTTCAAATCAATCTTAACACTCTTAGATAAATATAGACATATCGGTAGTCCCTATCAATAATATCGGATCTGCAAAAATGCTACTTTTCAGTAGAGCAGAAAAAAAAATAATCGAAGTACAGTGGATGTTCAAATTTTCGTTGGCTGTTTTTAATGTCATTTGAATTTTAACTAGCACCTAGTATATTAGGTCAATATACATTGTATGGGTCGGGCCAAGAATGTTATTGAGATTTCTGAATATAGAAATACTTAGTAACAGCTCGGAGTTTGGAAATTTGGGTCTGAAGTCTGAATCCTCGGCCTCGGAGAGCACGTAAAGGTGTCGATCCTGCGCCTGATCTCTCACCGATCGTATCGGTTAACCGTCTTATAGGATTAGGAAAGTGAGGGATCAAGGAGTGCTCCTCTGTTTGCGCACACGTTTGTTAACTTTAATATCTCCTGGGTAGTTGGCTGGTCTCCTTTGAGACTGGCCACCATGGTTGTAATCGGCTAGGAGAACGTTATACATTGTACATATTCATATGCCATACAAACCCTTAACAGGTCTTCCTTTTAAACATGCTTTTATTGGATTCACCTGTATGTTTGTTTCTATGTGTATTTTTTTGTAACCACTATTAAAAGCATGTTTTTTTCATTTTTAACTATATTAATGGGTACGCAATAGAACTACAATTATAAAATAACTAGCTACTAATTGATACACTCCAATTAAATATATTTCATTGATCTCTCAACATACTTCGCTTTTAATCGTTCAAGTAGATTTTGGGTTCATAGAAACCTCAATACTAATCAAAATCTTCTTTTTCTTATATATATATATATATATATATATATATATATATATATATATAATATTATATAACAGTCATTGTAAAATCATAAAAAAATGGTAATCATTCATCATTGTTGTAACTTACATGTTGTTTAGAATTTAGAAACGCATACAATTGAACTTATTAAATTGGCTAAACATTTATTATATATAGTACATATCATTCGAAATCAGTAGGGCAATAAACCACGGCTATTATAATCATAATTTATTGAGAGACGGTACATTTATTAGGTTATTTTTAAAAACTGTATATCAGGATAAATTAACAGAAAATTCGATTAAGAAGCATTGCCGTTAGCCATTTGCTGCCTATTTTAATTCTGAATATGATTAGTATTGAAAAAGACGTTATTGCAATAAAGTGAAAAGGTCCTCGTGATGGAATAGGTGTTCAGGTCTAGGGTTTAATTGCATCGTGCAGAAGTTTTTCAAAAACAGGCTTATATCGACATGCAATAGCACCTGATCTGTTCTCTTGGCTAAAGAAGCATGATTTTGTCTCGGGTTTTAATGTTTTTTTAGTATTAAATAAACCTCATTGCTCATAGTACTTACGTGGTTTGAGTTCCCGAGTACGGAAAACAAACATGTATATATTTTTATTCTAATGTAAATTCTATGCCTGATATATGTCAAAACCTGAGTGTTTGTACAAGTGTGTGTGTTTTAAGCGGGTTTTTGCATATGTCCGGATATTATTTAGGTTCCTTCACTAACTTATGCATACAGCGAAAATTTGAAACACAATCGCTACTCATATATTTTATCGATGTATGTCATGTACGGTTAAAATCCGCATACAAACCGTTTCAAACTGTAAATACTGGTTTGTGAACTTAAGAAATGATATGCTTTATGGAATTTTAAGCAATATCTGTGGTTTCAAACGGTCAAAATAACGAGATATTGATAAAGGCTAGAAATCTTAAGGCAATGAACATCGAGATTCTATAAAACCAAGCTAATCATCTCGGTATTGTTTTTAATATAATTTATATAATTTCTTAGGAATTAACAAAATCAATAACTTATATACATTATTTAGTCTCTGCAGCATGTACCTGTGTGTGTAAAATAATCTAGCGCATTTGTGCAAGTAACTGCATAAAGTAAATTTAAATTTGTTATTTTATTTTGAAATAAAGTTTAAATTAATTTTTATTGTAATTTAAGTTAATTGTGTACTACTAACTCATCTGAAAAGACCTTGACCTTAATAACGATCTGTTAAATTCTATTTAGAAAGACATTAATAGAAGCTAAACAATTATTACAAAATGTGTGGGATAGAGTATAATAAACAATAGACGAGGGATGAAATAAAAAGTAAAACATTAAATTTATTGTAATAAATATTAAAGCAACTTGTTACAGAGTGAGTCAGATTTGTTTGTTGTCTAATTTTCAAATTTATGAAGGAATAATGATGAAAAATAAATGTGTTGCCTTTCAAACATAGTTTTAATGGAAACGATTGTGAAATTTATATATCTATTATAATTACTATCTACTTTTACATGTATGTCGGTACTACCTGCCGACACCACTTTTAATTGTTTCCCAACGCAATAATTGTGCTAAATTCGTTCTTAAATGTCTTAATTTTAATCGAAAAAAAAAACATTTTTTTTCTAAATGTAATGGTAAACTTTTAATTTCCTAAAGTTACTTTCTCAGGTATACCTGTTAATCATAAGATTTCTATATCGTACGAGCAAGTCCAGTAAAATCGAGATATAACACCGTAAAAGTCCTCCGGCATCTCCGAGTCACTAAGACCATTTAGGCATTTTTCTGTATACGGCAGTTACAATTAAAATATGTCTCTTTGTTTAGGCAAACCATTGGGTTTTATCACAATACTTACTTATAGAGCAGTTACCACAGAGAAGTGTATTCCTTCTTTTCAGCAAAATCTATTGCTTTAAGTTAGTAACAGCTAGACTACACGGTTGGCCTAGTAGTTTCAGTGGTCGCCACACCACTTCCTACAGCGCCAAGTGTTGTGGGTTCAAATCCTACATGGGACAACACTTTGTGTGATCCATAAATTGTTGTTCTAAGTCTGGGTGTACTTTGTGTCCGTTTCATGTATGTTTGTAAAGATCCCCGCGACACAGGAATGTATATTCCTAATGCGGGAGTTGTCTTTTTAAAAGAAAAAAGAAAAAAGCTTCAAAACTATTTCTTCACACATCTATATGACTTTCAATCATGTAATTGGATTCGGTTCTCATGTAATTGGATACTGCAACTTACACTGTACAGGCATCTGCGGTAAAATATCTCTCTCAACAGGCAGACTCATTTCATAAAGTAACCAGAGGTGAACAACAGATATGGTTATCATTACATCATTATCATTACCAATTAGTTATCTGTCGAACATAAGTTTCTTTTCCATTTCTTTTTTATAAAGACCCCTCTCGCTTTATTAATTACCGTCCGTTGTCGCGGGAGACTTTATAAACATACATGAAACGGACACAATTAACACCCAGACTCAGAGCAACCATTTGTGGATCACAAAAAGGGATGTCCCATGTGGGATTTGAGTCCACAACACTTGGCGCAGAAGAGAGCGGCGTAGCGACCGTTTAAACCACTAGGCGAACCGTGCTGCCAAATAGGTTTATACTCCGAAAGAACGTTTTGGCCTATTACTAGGGACTAGGCTGGTCTGAAAAGTTGCCGACCTCAACGCGAAGATCGCAGCCCTTGTTCAAAACAACTAATGAATGTATTTGTGCATCTTTACATTTGTAATGTGCATCGGTGGGAGAAGTGTATAGAGTAACAATGAGATCAAGTAAAAAAAAATTGAAAAAAAATCTGTATCATTGTCAGGTCGACAACTTTTCAGTAACAACGCATACCACGCTGGCTAGAAGGATTAGTACGAGGTTTGTGTCCGGCGTAGTTTGTGGATGAATGGAGGCAGTGACTTTCTATCTATCCGTAATCGGTCACCACACGGTGTCATTACATACCGGAGCATTGTGTGTGCAATATTTAGTAGTTTACAACAAAAGCGCATGTGTAATCAGTGGAGTGTGTGCAAAGAATATTACCATATTTCTAGAGAGAAACCGCAAGGTACATTCAAAAGAATACTTAGCCATTGTTTGTGAATTCACGTCATAAATTATTTACGCCACAAGTTCCTTATTTCGGTAAAAGTATTTTTTGTAAGACTTTTTAAAATATGTCCGTTTTTCAATTCATGGCAAATGTTGTGAGATTTATGTGGAATAATTTAAGTGTTTATTGTAAGAAACAAAAGAATTCGGTAACTTTATTTTAGGTCATCGACTTAACGAATGAAAACAGTAATTGGGTTTATTGATTTAAAAGGTTTCGTAGTTTTGCTATAACTTAAATTAGCAATTCTCATTTAAGGTAATAATGCAATGAATGTGATTTAGAATTTTATTTATAACCGATTTCAATACTAGCTGAACCCCGCGAGGTTATCCGCGGTACGACAATAAGCGCGTCTAAAAAAAAGCCTAAGTTACTCTTTATATCATCAGCTCCCTATCAGTAAAAGTCTCATCAAAATCGTAATCGTTTTAAAAACTAATATTATTTTATTTTATTTACAGATCACGTCACAGGCGACTTAGCATCATGATAAGATCACCAGAGGTAAGTTTAAATGGAATATAAAGAAAAAGTTTAAAAAAAACCCAACTATGTAAAAGCGATGGATAAAATTTTTTCAGCCAAGTTAAGTCCAGACAATGTTACGAATCTATTGACACCTCGATTCAGTAGTTTAGATGCTTACGTATCCTTTTGGCTTCGATGGGGCCGATAAAATAGGTGATCGATTTTTGTTTTTTCGAAAGATTTCATAATGTAGGTCATCGTGCCTAATTTTCTGCATTCACAATGAGTATAGTGACCACAACTCATAAATTCCATCTTATGCTTTCCATCTGGTAAAGAAGAGCACTTTGAAAATCGTCTATTTTTTAAATAAAAAACCTTTTTGTAAACGCCTTGTTGTATACAAATCTTCAAGCACCTTGAACACATAAACCATTTTTTTACTGCCTGGTAGCGAATGCGACTGCTGTGCAAGAGGTCATCAAGAGGTTTGATTCCTGAGTCGCACCAAATGTTTGTATGATCTGCAAATATTTGTTTCGGAGTTTGGGTGGTTTCTATGTATAACATGTATGTATTTACAAAAAAAAGTATGTAAGTATTAATATCAGTTATCTAATACCCATAGTACAAGCTCTGCTTAGTTTGGGACTAGATGGCGTTGTGTGTTAAAATGTCTGAACATATCTATTTATTTATTTATTTTATTTATTGAGTTATAATGTTTTCCTAAAGTTTTAATGTATAATATTCGTTCTAGCACTTCACAGATAACAACATAAGAACTGTATTAAAATATTAAGAAGTGTGTAGTACCAGCAAATTTTCATTAACGTTTTTCGACGTGGAAATCACCATACCGCTAATTGCGCAAAAAAACGTTAACAAAAACCGCAGAATATCCCTCTAGTTTTTATTAATGTCTCTTTTTTACTCAGCAGCGTTTTAAATCATTACGATATAAGTTAATATTCGTGTACTGTAACTATATAATATTAGTGTACCTACTGGTTGTAAGCATGAGTACCTAAATTGTCTGAGAAAACCTATAATAATAATAATAAATCGCTTTATTGTACACGCATTAAGTACATAACTTAAAGCTAGGTATGTCGGTAGTACAATTGGCGGCCTTATTGCTCAACGGCAATCTCTTCCAGGCAACCGTGGAACCCTTATATTAAGTTTAAAACATACATAAAATCTTCTATAAAAGTCGCATCAAGAAGAGGCAATTTAATATTTCTTCAGATTTTGTGCGCATTCATTTATTTAATATATCTGTGCAAGGCTGGTCACGCAATATTAAACTTATCATTTTTTTTTGCTTCCTTTAAAAAAGACACCATTGGAGCAACTTAAAGGTGTAGGTTGAGGTATAAGTAGAATAGAATAGATTACACTTTATTGTACAACAGATATAACAGTTTACATAAATATATAGTTTACATAATACATTAATTGAATTTCCGTGTACAAATCGCTGCCTTATTGCTGAAAAGCAATTTCTTCCAGGCAAACGTGGGATAGAAAAAAAAATTTGGAAAAAAAAAGCAAATACGTACCTCAAGCATTCAAAAATACAGATTATTCCATTTTAAAAACAATAATATTAATTTGTCCAAATAATAAAACGCATTTTGTTAATAACAATTTAACTTACATCTGTGATATAAATAAATTATGTATATAATTTACTAACCGACCCGTGCCCACCGCCCTGTTTTTCTTTTACTTGATTTACAAAAACTATTATTTTAAGTGTTTTTTTTTTATTTAATCGTAATAAAATATGGTCCATGTCACTTGTGAATAGTGTAATTTTCTGTTAATAAAATAATTTTCAGGATTGGATCAGTACTTCCGGAGATTTCCCCCTACAACCAAACAAACAAAGTTAAAATCTTTACCTCTTTACAATATTAGTATAGATTATGTTCAGCTTTAATGTGGCGCAGTAAGCCAAGATGTGTGAAAATATATGTCTGTATTCATCATTAACAGCTTTTAATAGTTATCTGGACACAGGTTTCCCCAGGCAATGCCGGGTTAACAAAGATATTTGCAAGTTTTCCCCATTTTTTGTAGTTCTGTTGCCTTGCGTGGAAAACGAAGGGATGAAGAAGGGTGTTGAAATTAGAGAAGGGTCGTACTAGTTAAATCAGATACTAGATTTAATACAGAATAATTATAAAGAATTTAGATACAGTGGTACACCTGTGCCTAATCTTAAGCAATATCTAATCCAAATACCTAATGCACATAATCTTCCTAATCTCATTCACAAACCATTACTTGATACAATCTCAATCTGCCTATTCCTAATCTTAAGTTCTAATATCGTTATTAGGATTTGAAAAAACTGAAACCTGAAACTGAAATCATATTACTTGAATGATTAGGAATATGCATGCATTAGCAAACTGTGAAGAGTTGTTTGTGATATTTATTTTAATCTTATAGCGTGAAATGCCGACACTTACAGTATGTCTAACTACTATTAAATGAAACTAAAATAATTTAATCATAATTAGGCTAAAGTCTCGAGATATATTTACGACTATATAGTAAGATATATTTACGCCTATATAGTTAAACCCTAAATGCACCCTTTGCAAGAATTTGGTCATCTTTCTGGTATCTGTTGTGTGACCATGCTCTCCTGCGCAAATCTGATATAGATACGGCACGTGCTGCGAGTGAGCAAGAAAGACGGATCAATAAGATATCCATTGTATAGCGCTGTCTCGCTTTCTACGGCTCCAGATTTGTAGCTAGATGAGTGAGATAGCTCAGGAACAGGTGCTAAATATTCGACTTTATGTTTTATGAATACGAATACGATTAGGTGCAGCCTAATCTTGTAAATACTAAAGCTCGCGTCTGTTCTAATAAACACGACTCATCTCTAGTTGAAACTCCATATTCATAGTCCACTATCCCGCGAATATTTGCAATAGTTCCATTTAATCATAAATATTATTAAAACTATCATGTCTGGAATGCCTATTCAAACGGACATACCGAAGTTTTTGCTGACATTTTAACAACTTGAGATCAAAAAAATATCTTTGTTAAAACGATTACCTGTAATCATATCTATTACTGAGTGATTATATAACCATTATCGAGTACACAAATATAGTACTTACTGACATTAATCTGATGTAATGAATTACCTTCAACGTAGCTCACTACGGAAACAACTAGGAAACTGTCAACACGCGACAAATGAATGTGACATTGTTAATTAATAAAAAGTACTTACAAATACAAGCAAAGCCGTCAGGTTTCTAAGTTCTATGATTCAGAATATTTTTTCTAGTCCAATCGTATAGATTTTTTTTTGATAACGTGAAAAAGGTGATATTTTTTTAGAGAAGTGTTAGTTCAAATAAAAATTAGGGGATCGGTATTATTTCACTCTTATTAAAAATAAATATACAGAAGGTTATCAATAGTTCGTGTGAGTTACCATGCATTGTATGCATTCAGAAATTTCATCCCCATCATCTAGATGGTTGGCAGTCCACAACTGTGCACTTTTCAAGGAACTTTCTGCCTCGCACAACAAACCAATACGACCTTCAAAACTTCAAAAAAGAGCGTACTCATTCTTAAAACTCATTCGCCTCTGGTGTTGCGGTGTCCATGGGCGGCGGTAATCGCTTACCATCAGGCGATACTTCTGCTCGTTTGACACCTTTATAATAAAAAAAAATAATCGTAACGAGTATTGTGACTAGTATACGATTTTTTTTCCATCAGACAGGTTAGTGTCACATTGTCAGGATCATATGTACATAAAACAAAATGAAGGGATCTTCCGAAATTTTAAGCATTCATAAGCATCTTAAACCACATTTTCACCCAAGTTGCTTTAAATATGACCACATAATGACGAAGCAAGTTTTTCAAGCATTATGGTAAAAACTTGCTTGTAACGAGATTTGAATGATGATCATTCAAAAGATACGCTTATAGCATTTCTTCTAACGAAGATATCTTTATCGAACGAATAGATATTGCAAGAGTCCTATAAACATTCAATTATAACAGCTTTGGAGATTTTGCGGGTCCGCTCGTGTGTTTATCGGATATCCCGATACTCATTTTTCGCATGTATTAATAACTATAGCCTTTAACACTCACACACAAATAATGTGGCTTTCTGATGGTGAAAGGAAATCGGTTCAGTAGATCCAGAGATTACCTACTCCTACAACCTCAGAAACTTTACCCCTTTATGATTTATGAAAAGTTTAATGTAGGTAATTATGTATTATGCATATATTATGGATATTATAGGATAACAGACATGAAGCTAAGTTGGAAGCCTTTGCGCGGATTAACAATATCTAATGGCAAGATTACGTAGCCACAAGTTTGTCTTGCCAGTGCCCGCACTCGGCCAGCGTGTGGACGAATGGCCCTAATCCATTTCTGAGAGGAGACCCGAGCCCAGCAGTGGGACATTTAATAATAAAAAATTTCGGACATCTAGCACACAACGCCATCTAGTCCCAATAGATACTTTTTTTTCATAAATACATACATATCATACATAGGAAACACCCAAACTCCGAAACAAATATTTGCAGATCATATAAACCCGACCCGAAAATCGAACCCGAGATACGCATACGCTACCACTGCGCCACCGAGGCAGTTGGACCTTATCTTGATAGCAGTTCGACATTATGTTGATGATTATGATGACGACTCGCCTCTGCTCCAGAACAAAGTGTGAAGCTTGACTGTGGCATGAACATAACTAAATAATTTATATCCAATAGAATGAGAACTATATTATTAATTCTTCCACAGCCTTGCCAATGTCCTATACGGGAAGTGGGACCTCCAATGATCTCCGCATGTCCAAACCAGTTCCTGCTGTTCATGACACTCTTGCAAGGGTATGTCAATGGCCGATGCGACTTAGCTGATCCTTGTAATAGGGTTCAAAGTATAGAGGAACCCGATGACAGTTACGATTTCGTTGTGATCGGAGGAGGTTCCGGTGGTGCTGTTGTCGCTGGAAGACTGTCAGAAAATCCACAATGGAAGGTATGTGAAACGATACTAGAGATAAAGGTCATATATTTCTTTATATGATATATTCTTTATATTATAAATGACATTGACCAACTTCTAATAAGAGGTTTACGACCACGATTGCCATTCTACGTGCTTGGTTTAAAAAGAACTCTACACACGTCTCTCAGCGATGCACAATGCCAATGCAATGATGCACAAACTACATCCATCATCATCATCAGCCTATAACACTCCACTGCTGATTCAAAAGACCAAAATCGATCAGAGTCGTGTGCAGTAGGAGAGGCCTCTGTCCAACTACAGTCACTAGTTTTTAACTAAGGAGTGTTCTTCACTTTGAAGTCGGAAGTTCGTTTGTTAGCAGTCGGGTTACCATACTACCGGCTCCGCCTAGATTAATCGTAGTAGAGTATAATCTCGTGTGTGAGATATTGATGATGAACTGTTTTAAATTCCATGTAATCCAAGGTGTTTCTACGCATTCGGCATCTGGTTACCATGTCATAACATCCACAATCGGAGATTGAAATCCTACTTGTTTTTGTACTCACCTATTGAGCTCAATTTTTTTATCAATCATTGAAAGGCCTCTGCAACAATGGGAGAACATTCACGCTGAATTAACGCTATAACCTAACAAATATGTTGTCGGACACCATTCATTGTTGTCCATAGAAGGTAAGGTCATCTATAGTTGTCTTAATGGCATCTTGATTGAAAGGCTGTAAATTTACGCAAGTAGGATATTCTTAGTCTCAGAAGTACACCGACGTGTTTTTTTTATGGAATAGGGGGCAAACGAGCAGACATATTGCCTGATGTTACGTGATTACCGCCGGCCATGGACACTCGCAATACCAGAGGCGTCATAAGTTGCCGGCCTTTGGGGATGGGGAGATGACGAAGCGTGGCTCTTCCATGGTAGACTGACATTCCAGACTGACGTTTACTGATAGTTCAGATAAGTCGTAAGAAATAGGTATGAAGAAACAATGTGCGCCGCTTTATTTATATGACACCTGGTTTATGAAAGTAAATGTTAACTTCTCATCTTTTAGGTATTATTAATAGAGGCTGGTGGCGACGAGCCTATAGCATCAGGTATTCCAGCATGGTTGGCTGCATATTGGGATCGCAATGATACGGACTGGCAGTACACCACGGAAAAACAGGAGAGAGCTTGTTTGGACTCGGACGGAAAATGCTCTTGGCCTAGGGCTAAAATGCTAGGTATTAAATGAAAACAATGTAAAAGTCTGTCTCGATTGTGAAATTATCCACTTTTTTGCATAAATAACAAGCTTTTACCGACACTCTGTCTATATGTCAGTTGTTGCGGTGGAAAGCCTATTTTTTTCTACAAAATTCAAAAGGAAATTTCAATTAAATCGGTTTAACGGTTAGCCGTGTTTACCAAACAGAGACTTTAGCATTAATGATATCAGTAGGGATAAGATATTATTGTGTCGTAAATGAAAATATTTAGTTATAACGTTAATCTGAACAAAAACTTTTGATTATTGTTTCATCAAAATGTATATTTTCTATTTAAACTCGGTGAAGCTAAACAGATTCAAAGGCCTCGACACTTCACACGCGGCTGATGAAGTTCGTTTAATTTTTCGCAGCTTTAAACAGAGATAAAAACTTTTGCATGCCGATTTTCATGGCAAAACTATTTTTTTTTATCAATTAAAAAATGCTTTATTCATGCAACAATATCAATTAATAAATTGGTTTTTCCAGTTATAAAATCCCACCGATCATCGTAATCTCAAAGTAGGTATCTTATTGGGATGGGATTAACTTAGTCTAAATCTATGTATCAAGTGATAGAAAAATACAGATGGAAAACAAGGGTTCCTTATAAAAGGAACCCTTGTTTTCCATCTGTATTTTTTTATCTGTATTTATATGTATAAACAACAAATCGATTAATATCTACATACGATTAATATTGAAGTAAAAAAATATAACGTTTACAGACGCGAGAGCTATTTACTTCGCTGGTGTCTAAATAATATTTCAAACTTGCTTTTGCCCGAGTTCCGACCACGTATACGTCGTTTATCATCGTAAATAGTAGCCTATGTCCTTCCTCAACATTCATAGGATCCACATTGTATACTACATGCAAATCGGTAATGCATTTCAGACGTGAAAGCGTTATAGACAGACAGACAGAGTTACTTTAGAATTTATAATATTAGAATGGAAGTAAATATAATGAAATCGTCTAGACAGACATTGATTTGTCTGATTTGTAATTGAAACTGTGTATGTAATACGCAATTTCTGAATCCTCCTAACACTTGAAGACAAAAATATCTAGATTTAAATGTGTTCTCAGGTGGGTGTTCTGTTATCAACGGAATGATGTACATGCGCGGTCAACCAGCGGATTATGATGGCTGGGCAGTTAACGGAGCAACAGGCTGGTCTTGGTTTGATGTTCTACCCTACTTCTTGAAAAGCGAAGATAACAAAGAGATCAACAATGGTGTTTCAGCGCAGTACCATAATACTGGTGGACCGATGCCTGTGCAGAAGGTAGATAATATTGTTGATATTAAAAAGAGAAAAATCTTTTATCTTTATATAGTACATGATCTTTTAAGGCGAGGCTAAAACAAAGTGGGTGCCATTGGTAGGAGCTATATCCAACAGTGGATCGTGATAGGCTGATCATGTTGGTTTCGCATACGTTAGGTACGCCTATATTATATAATGTTTTGATTTTTACTTATCCTTCCAATAATATTTTAATGCGTGGTTTTTCCTTAACTCGGCTTTACACCCATGGGATATGTAGGGTGCGACAGTGATACTCCGTATTGGTAATCCGTCAAACAAGGATGCATATAACATTCAAATTAATAATATAGTTAATATATAAATAAAACAAGAATGCGAAATGTATGCGTCTTTATGAGTTCGTTGAAAGATTAGGTTATGTAGTGTTACAGATGTTCCCGATTTCCTTATTTTCTAATCAATCAGATCCTTATATCGGACCTAATATACGCTACCATTTGTAACAAACAAATTAAACTTGGGTACACTCTTAATCCTGATTAGAGTTCTAATAAAACGACAGTTGTCATTGTCAGTACATTAGTGTGTTTTGTTTAATCCTGGCAGTTCCGGTACGCGCCACAGTTAGCTCACGACATAGTATCAGGTGCCATTGAGCTAGGGTATCCTCCCACGCGCGATTTGAATGGAGAAACCATCACAGGATTCACTATTGCACAAGCTTATAATGAGTAAGTTGATCATAATATTTCGAGCTATTTCTTTGTTCACGAATTCACGATGAAGACTCACTTCATTGTTGTGGGTACGTTATTTTCTGCATTCTTTAAATTACTTAGTTGGTTCTCTTTTATTACTTTCTTTAAGTTCCAAACAGTACATTGATACTTTGTAAATATTGCTTTATTTTACTTTAGATGTGCGCACGTGTTTTGACTTTCTATAGGTATTATGTTATAAATAAGCTTTTTCCAGACGCTTCAATCAAATTTTGACAGTCTATTTTATATTCTTTTGGTCGTCCTTTTTGTAATGCCGGCTAAAACGCGCCATTTTGTATTCTCTTTAATGCATTTCAGTCAAATGATTGGCTGAATAATCAAACTTAATTTTCTTTTAAAATTAAAATTGAATGTATTTTATAAAACGTCATATATAATTCGCTTTATTTCAGTTTTTACTTGTAGAGTGAGATCGCAGTCACCCCAGATTTACGTCATTTTAAGGAAGATGAAATTTTTAGCATCGGTAGTCTAATACATACTCAGAAAGAAATGGATCGCTAAGCTGAAAGCGAGGCCGTTTTACAGTTAGCATGTATCAAAGGTGGAAAAAAAACGTAATTTTAGGCAGGCTGAATTTTATATACATCATTAAGTATAATATTTTTAAATATTTTCCTGACTACTCTACGTAAGATGTAGTAGTAAATAATCACGTGTGAGAGTGCATGTCATATCTATCTCCTACAACTCCTGCCTACTCTGAGTTAGTGTGTTGTTAGTTTTTAGTCTATATATAATATTGTTGAGAAGTGTGAAAATTTTTTTTCACACTTCTCAACAATATTCTCCTCCTCGGGCCTTCACCGGAGTTTGCGGCGGGGCAGTGTGTCGGGATCGAATCGAACTAAAACCACACGGTGTGCTACTCTTCGCCTGAGACGGGAGGGATCCGGGAACCGCTTTTTTACGCCATCCGGACCCCTCCCAGCGCCTGCCAGCACTGAAGCGGGCACCGTCTGCTGTTAAAACTCTCAATTAAGGCGACGTAATTATTAACAGGGGTGTTCCGGCAAAGGTGCACGCCGCCTCGGTCGACACCGTGCGGTATCCGCATATGGCTCCGACCGCCAATACCCTTTCAGGGCGCTAGAGGCCTATTCTGTGCGGTCTGGGCTGACACCCACACCGGTGCGCCGTATAGCGCCATAGACCGGACTAGAAGTGTGAACGCCTTTTTTTTTTTTTTTCTTTTTTTGACGTGGTGGAATGCCTTTACGTACTTCGTTCCCCCCCTGCGGGTACAGGGGGTTCGCTTTGTGTGGGACTCCTGATTGACACCAGCCAGACTACCCACTAAACCACCACGGTGTGCCACTCTGCGCCTGAGACGGGAGGGATCCAGGAACCGCTTTCTTACGCCATCCGGACCCCTCCCAGCGCCAGCCCGCACTGAAGCGGGCTCCGTCGTCTGATTTTAACTCTTCAGGTGGGCGACGTACGGCACACGCGTAACGTCGCCCCCGTCGCGGGTGACCTCTAAAGCGGATGGGGCGGAAAACCCGTCCCGCCCAACCGCGGCCACACTCAGGGCGGCATGAGGCGCTGGTAGGCGCGCCTCCGCCGCCCGGTTCGCCGGCGGCGGAGCGGGTCCGAGTGGAGATCGTCCTCCCGGGCCTTCTCCGCCGCCTCCTTCTGCGAGATGAAGTGTGAACGCCTACGCTAACCTATATAGCAATACACATGACGCGTTTGTCTGCCATGTATGCAGAGAGGCGTCTTTTCCTAGAAACTTCAAACGAGTCTGGGAGGATATTTGGCCCATCAGATTTGTCTGAGTCGTTGGAAAATATTTTAAAATATTATACTTATTTAATGATATATATAAAATTCAGTTGATCTACCGATCCTAAAAAAAATATCTTTCCTTAAATGACGTAAATCTAGGGTGACTTTGATCTTTATTTTTCTTTTAATATGACGACCGTTATCCTAAGTTGAGTAAAATTATTTTAGAGTTGTCAATAAGGGAGCTTCATAATTTAATCTATCTTGTCCTCAGCGGTGGTTCCCGATACAGCTCAGCCCGTGGATACTTACGGCCCGCTTCGCATCGGGCTAACTTGCATGTGCTATTGAATGCCCTCGGCTCTAGGGTTATCATTAATCCTGCTACCAAGACAGTAACCGCAGTAGAATATATCAAAGACGGAGTCACGAAAACTGTCAAGGTCAACAAAGAGGTAATTACCATATTATTTCTTCTAATTTTTCGGTTCCGTTCCACAAAAGGAAAAACGGAACTCTTTATCTACGGTTCCCTGAAGTTGTGAAAAAACAAACCATACATTACAAAAAGATACAGCAGTTTGTTCTGCAAAAAAACGCATATTTCGACACTCCCAAAGCAATAGGAACTCATAGGGTACTTCTTGTTGACTTAGAACTATGTAATTTGGCAAGTACCTAATGTCGTTTTAGAAAAAAATAGGAAAAATCTCAAAACAACACTTTTGTCATTAACTATAAAAAATAGGGGGTCTATATTTTTATAGGGGGTCGAATTTCAAATTGAAGCTACTAGTTTAAATGGGGCATCATATGAAAGGCCTTGATGGGAACATTGCAAAATATATTTTATTAATTTTAGGACGCATTATTACTTATTTATACTGAAAAATGACAAAAAATATGATCCTTCGTACGAAACCCTGAGTCTATCTCACCACCAGGGTCTGCGTCATTTATTTCGTTGTTATAACGTAATTACATATTTTCCTTTCTAGGCCATTATTTCTGCAGGAACATTGAACTCTCCACAAATCCTATTACTCTCCGGTGTTGGTCCCAGGGAGACCCTCGACAGGTTCAATATCCCCACTATAATTGACCTGCCTGGAGTGGGACAGAACTTGCAAAATCACGTGGGTGTGACCCTGGACTTCACACTTACAAAGGAACCCAAGATTTCAGACCTTAATTGGGATGTAGCTACCCAATATTTGTTGGAAAGAAAAGGACTTCTATCCAGTACTGGTATGTCACAGGTAAGAATAAGAATTAACACGAAGTATTAAAATAGGTAAGTGCATGCAAAGACGAGCCAGTTTACATTATAGAAGCATATACAGCAAAGGTGTATAAAACGCACACATTTCGGCAACTATTATTTATATCCACTACGAAAGAAAGGAGCAAGCAAGTCTATTGCTGTCTTGATTTTAGGGCTTACCCTCTCAATACCTAGTTCTAAGCTCACACAAAAATTAGAGATCAGCGAACAAAACTCTTATTTAGGAAGTTTGACACCTCTTTTATGTATCCTATCCTTTATCATTCTCAGTTAACTGGCAAAATAAATTCACGTCTTGCGTCAGCCGGCGGCAAACATCCAGATGTGCAATACTTTTTCGGCGGTTACTCTGCACTGTGCGGCAACGAAGTCGTCGTGGACCCTCAACAATTCGGTGACGACGCTGAGAAAAGAACAGTCACGTACGTTTACAGCAAAGTTTTCATTCATTTCACCTCGTACCATTACTATAGTCAAGTTTTGTGACATCATATCTTTTATCAGCAAATTAATATGTACAACCAAAACTATAACAGACTAAAATACCTAAACACATATACGAATCTTCTGTATATTTTACTTAACAATAAATCAATATCTGATACAGGATCTCAGTCATAGCTGTGCAGCCTCGCAGCAGGGGCTACGTTACGATTAGATCTGTTGACCCAACGCAACCACCTATCTTCGAACCCAACTACTTCGACGACGAACATGAACTCAATGTAGTTGTAGATGCTTCCAGAATTGCTTATAGACTTGCTAATACAACGGTGAGTCTACGTGCTTAACACTGAATATTATTCGATCAACGTTTTCTAAGAATTGTAGGTTTATAAGGAACTTATGTTTGCAAAAATCGCCAAAGACCTAATTTACGTTTTCAGATTCTCCGTGAAAAATACGGTATGATGCCAACTGAAGGATACGGTCAGGAATGCGGGGAAGGTGGCTTGGATCCCAGTGACGAGTTTTTCAAATGCTTGATAAAACTACATACCTCGCCAGAGAACCATCAAGTTGGTACATGTAAAATGGGACCTGCGAGTGACCCTATGGCGGTTGTGGATATGCAGCTAAAGGTGCACGGCATTGAAGGTTAGCGACTCAATCCAATAAATTAAATGATTGTGCTTATTACATATTCTACTTTCGGCTTAGCAGTCATAACTGGACCAAGAGGGCTGTGACTATAGACAATCATTGTTGTCGTGGGAGAGCCACGCTTCGGCATCCATGGGCCGGCTCGGCTGGAGTGATACCACGGCCTCACAGAAAACCGGTGTGAAACAGCGCCTGCGCTATGTTTTACCGAGTGAATGAGGATACCGGAGGCCCATATTCCAACCCTTCCCCTTATCCCCCGAGGCCGGCAACGCACTTGTGATACCTCTGGTGTTACGGGTGTCCATGGGCGGCGGTAATCGCTTACCATCAGGCGATACGTCTGCTCGTTTGCCCCCTATTCCATAAAAAATCATAATATTGTTTTTATTTTTATTTCAGGACTTCGCGTTATCGATGGATCAATTATGCCGACTGTTGTCTCAGGTATTATAATAGTCATAAACTATAATACTATTGCTCATTTTCATAACTGGTTCTCATAGAAAAGTTTTAATTTTTAGGTAATACAGGAGCTCCCATAATAATGATAGCAGAACGTGGTGCAGAATTCATAACAACAAGACACCAATTGTCAAAAAAGGATACAGACAGTCTAGACAACGGAAATAGATTCGGGGACGACTCTGAAGATTCACAGGAAACAGAAGGAAATTATGCTAGTAACGAAAATAATGAAGGGTAAGTATTTGAGAAGTTTTGATTCGACGGAGAATAATAATTTTCACAGAAGAAAATAGATAGAAGATAGAAAACTCTTTATTTGTACACCGTAATACAGATATAAAAAGTACAGAAAATAACAAATGTATAATGTACAAAGGGCGGCCTTATTGCCGAAAGCAATCTCACTGTAGTATTTTTTTAAGTTTTTAACTTACTGAAAATAATCACCGTTGAAGAACACCCTGATCCTTAGCTGCTATGCTATGCTGCTTGTTTCAAAGGCCCTGTCTTTGAAATAGGTGTTTTTTCTGTTTATAAGTAACCTTCGCCCAAATGAAGTGCCTATAAACTACAGCTGTGAGGCATCTTCTTGTATTTTGACGAATTTGCAATATCTATCACACATATATAGCAAAATATATTCTAAGGTAGCAAACATTTAAATATTTTTAAAGAGACACCTGTGCTTATTCTGTCGTAAACTATAGTTTTTGAATAATTTAGTTGAATAATAGATTAAACAACCTAAACTAAAAATCACTAAAAATGAAGTTTGTCCTGTTAAATAACGGAAAATAATCAACTTCAAAGATTGACTAAGATATGTCACACTAAAAATATACGCTACCTGAATATCCATGCGTAGAAAAAAATAACGTTTGGAAATCGATTCACTAAAATAAGAAAATTGAAGGCAATTTTTCAAAAATAGTTTGACTATAGAACAGAATCTGCACATTTTTTTAAAAAACATGTTTGTTAATTCAAAATAGTTAATAATTTAGACTGTCGATTGACGACACTTGGTGGAACTGGTTAAAATACTATACTAACCTTTGATAATGCCATAGAGCGGAACAGGTCAGGTTAAAAAAATAAGTTCTTAAATGGTGGAATAGAAGTATAAGTTAGTTTTAAGTAAGAATGTAGTAAAGAATAAATTTAGTCACATTTTAGTTGATATTAATATTAACATAGATTCCATTTTCTCATAGGTGGAATTCTCAAGGCCACGACGGTTATAACTACCCACGTCCCACTCCCAACAAACCAGAACAACAAACGAACAAAAACAATCGATGGGAGCACAGATGGAAGCCTTGGGACAAAAACTGGCAAAACCCCTGGCTAAAATCTAATCAACAGAATCATGAGCAAAATGAATATCGTACGAGATAGTTAAATTTTAAATAGTTTGCTATGCTCAAAAATGTTATTTAAGATTAAGGAATAAAAATGTTGAAATAAAATCGTTCGTTGGTATGATTTTTTTTAAATTCATGTTTCCAGTTACTTAATAAGGCAGTTAGTTCTCCTATTGGATTATATACATTAATTTTCTTATATATCTTACATGTACAGACTGCGACCAGTTTCGGTTTTCATATAATATATTATGTATTGACTAGCTGCATCCTTCGATGTTACCCTAAGTTGTTGTTTTGCTTATCCTACGAAAACATTACATTTTTCACGATATAAAGTACCCTTTGTGCTAGTCCAGGCTGAAATCTTTAGACAGATCCGTTCAGCCGTTTGTGCGTAAAAGTGTAACAAACATATATACAAACTTCGATTCCTAGCAATATATTTCAATTTGTTTTGCACATAGTTATCATAATACTGCAATCGTTGGAATTGGAATGCCTAGAAAAAGCATTCCAATATCACCGAAAAGTGACGAACGATTTGGAAGTTGGAGTTTTGTTAACTTTATTTCTTTGTGACATTTTAGATAATATGACAATGCAATATGTATTTATTGAGACACTTATCCTTTTGAGAAAATATAAGTGAGTATATTTTCTCGAAGGGGTAAGGAGTATTAGGTGCTTACATTTTATAGGCCTATGTCCGGCAGAGCCATGATGAGAGATGATTAATCTTTCGTGACTAGAATATTTAAGTATGAATTTATTACTTTTATTGTAAACAAAAATCTACGGAAAATGCCTATCTTCACACAATTTGTTAGAAAATGGGTAAAAAGCAATGCATTAACAATTCCTCAAACAAATGGTGTACATAAAATAAAACAATCAGTTACCATTATAACATTATTTTATTTGTACTATTTTAAAAGTTACACATTTATTCTATTTCTTCTTAGTGTTTCGTTTGCTTTTTATTGGTATTTCTGGTTCAGAGTCTAACCTAGAAAAGAAAATAAGTTTAGATATTAAGTATGTAACTAAACACCAGGTTTTCTTTTTACGTATATGCAATTTTCACCGTGGGAGAGCCACGCTTCGGCATGAATGGGCCGGCTCGACCGGAGTGATACCACGGCCTTACAGAAGACCGGTGTGAAACAACGCTTACGCTGTGTTTCATCGAGTGAGTGAGGATACCGGAGGCCCATACCCCAATCCAACGCCCCCTATCCCCCTTCTCCCCAGGCCGCCATAGTGTGGGTCACCATGCTGCATTGTTCTTTTTCGCATTGAGGATGGTGACCACCACTCTTGGATTCTGCTCATGCTTTCCATCAGGCAGGGCAGAGTCATTTTGGCAGCTTAAATATAAAAAAAAAAAATTTAGTTCCGTGTGGTGACAAATTAAGAATACGGGATGTCGCTGCCCTTATTCATCCCACGGGTGTCGTAAGAGACGCCTAAAGGAGTAAACTGCGCAGGACAATATTTTTACAAAGAGGCGGAAATCTTAAAATAAAACCCTATACCAACCCGTCTGCCCAGCGTGGTAAAGTATGCCATAACCTTCTTTCTAACGAGAGGCCTATGTTCAACAGTGGACTGTTAAAGGCTGTTGATGATGATGAACTAGTTATGTGTGGTCAGAGTCGACTCAGGGAGCAAACTAAGCAGGACAACAGCAGTTCGTGAGCGATTGCCGTGTTCGGCTATTCTCGTATGCATTTCTTTTTTTTCTTTTTTTTTTTATATTTAAGCTGCCAAAATGACTCTGCCCTGCCTGATGGAAAGCATGAGCAGAATCCAAGAGTGGTGGTCACCATCCTCAATGCGAAAAAGAACAATGCAGCATGGTGACCCACACTATGGCGGCCTGGGGGGAAAGGGGATGGAGAGGGGGATAGGGGGCGTTGGATTGGGGTATGGGCCTCCGGTATCCTCACTCACTCGATGAAACACAGCGTAAGCGCTGTTTCACACCGGTTTTCTGTGAGGCCGTGGTATCACTCCGGTCGAGCCGGCCCATTCATGCCGAAGCGTGGCTCTCCCACGGCATTCGGGGGTCGTCGTTAGTGCAAGGCAACAGCGGGGGGAGCATGGGTGCGGCGCCACCGTCAGTTGGCGGGGCTGGGGACAACGCGACCGAATTCCACTAGGAGCGCACGCGCACCGCCCTTCTTAGAATCTCATTGTACATATTTTAATATACAGCAAAATTACAGTCCAATTTGCATTTAATTGATACCCGTAGCTCACAGATTTGAGAACAGCACTGGAAAAATAATGAAAACTTGGAACAAACCCTTATTTCACTTGCGGGAACCCCCAAAAACCGTCACCTTGCCGAGGGTATGCGGCGGGGTAGTGTGACGGGATCAGACCGACTAAAACCACTTTGCGGCTGAGATAGGAATTCAGGAACAACTGTTATTACTTCAAGACAAATCAACTTGAAACAAACCCTTTTTTACGTGTGGGAACTCCCTCGGTCCTTCAGCCCACCAGGGCTTTGCGGCGGGGCGGTGTGTCGGAATCGAACCGACTAAAACCACACGGTGTGCCACTCTGCGCCTGAGACGGGAGGGATCCGGTATCGTAAGACAATACTTTCTGAGGAAAGTCTATGACCAGTAGTGGACTAACTAAGTGTTGATGATGAATCAATTTATAAGTAACTTACTCTTCGCTATCATCAGGGGTTTCAGGAATCGTGACGTTGCCTTTGGACCCACGTCTACTGTCCATTAGTTCGCTCGAATCGTTCAAAACTTCTTGGACCTAAAATGTATTTTGTTTTCACGATCATAACACATAAATTAGCATAGTATTATACACTACTAATTAACCTCATGAAGCGGTTCTTGATTATGAAGATCATTTATTTATTTTTAATAGACTTTTTAAATAATACCAGACGCAATAAAAGTTAAAATCGGTTTGCACTTAACGTTAATTTGGTCAGCGCACAGTACACTCTTTCAAACACATTTATTAAATGACATTGTATTGACATTAAATACGATACAATTAGATTTTCTTAATTTTTTGGGTACCTTAAGTACTTTTGTTCTAGATAATAAATTTGTAAAAGCGTATACATACTTTCATGATAGGTGACCATTTAAAAAAAACGTAACCAATGAATATTAATAGCATCTCCTCCCGCATTAGGAATATAAATTCCTGTGACGCAGGGATCTTTACAAACATACACGAAACAAAGTACACCCAGACTTAGAACAACAATTTATGGATCACACAAAGTGTTGTCCCATGTAGGATTTGAACCCACAACACACTTGGCGCAGTAGGAAGCGGCGTGGCGACCACTGGAACCACTAGGCCAACCGTGTAGTCAAAATATAATATAATAATAATAATAGCATTCTACTACATTCACACAATGCTATCGAGTTTCAAAGTAAATAGAACTTGGGCTGTGGGAACTCCTATAAATACTCATTCGATACAGAAAATTCGAAGAAAACTTTACATAAGTCGATTTGAGCGGCAATCGGGCCCGACTTTCGCAGCAAATTACTACTTTATCCGGCTCTGATAAATAAAAATGTAATAAGAATATTTTACTCACAAATTCCTTTTCGTACACTATTGTGTGCAGTAAGGTGTCGTCGGAGTCGTCAAACTGTGACCGTGCACTGCCGGCACTGCTGCGGGATCCCGTCGATGATCTCGTCAAACGCCTCACTGGTTTGCTCACTTTATAAAATGCATAGGATTTATTAACAAT
>PKRV01000668.1:662799-676620 GCA_003709505.1 Hyphantria cunea | reverse complement strand
GGGGATGGTGAGGGGGATAGGGGGCGTTGGATTGGGGTATGGGCCTCCGGTATCCTCACTCACTCGATGAAACACAGCGTAAGCGCTGTTTCACACCGGTTTTCTGTGAGGCCGTGGTATCACTCCGGTCGAGCCGGCCCATTCATGCCGAAGCGTGGCTCTCCCACGGTATAAATGTGTGATTCATTAATTCAAGTGGCGCATGCCAGTTAATATCAGGTGATCCATCCATTAAAAACTGTTTTGACATGATAATGTCTTATAAATCGATGAACGGCTGCACGCACAAAAAACATGCCTCATTGTCACGTTCCGCCCGAACCGAGCGTGCAAGCGAGATAGCGGAACAAACGATAGAGAGGCACGATCGACCTAAGCGTTAGGCTTGTGACGCTTCATTATTGTTTTCTTACGACGTTATCAGGTAAAATTATCGTCCATAAAAGGACTTTAAAGAGAACTAATTTATTTTTTGTTTAAAAGACAAAGACTGATGCTTTTATTTCTTTTAAACAACTTTTTCTTTTATCGTGGGAGAGCCACGCTTCGACATGAATGGGCCGGCTCGACCGGAGTGATGCCACGGCCTCACAGAAAACCGGTGTGAAACAGCGCTTGCGCTGTGTTTCATCGAGTGAGTGAGGATACCGGAGGCCCATATCCCAATCCAACGCCCCCTATCCCCCTCACCATCCCTCTTCCCCCCAGGCCGCCATAGTGTGGGTGTGGGCCGGCAACGCACTTGTGACACCTCTAGTATTACAGGTGTCCATGGGCGGCGGTAAACGTTTACCATCAGGCGATACGTCTGCTCGTTTGCCCCTAATACCATAAAAAAAAATGTCAGTCGCGGGGACTCTACAAACATAGTAACGGACATAAGGAATACCAAGAACATCAATTTGTATATCACACTAAGTGTCATCCCTTGTGGAAATTGAGCCTAAAATACTCAGAGCAATAGAAAGCGGTGTGGTCACCGTTTAACATTTACAACATCCGTGTAACCAAACTTACCCTCTTTTTCTTTCATTTGCTTTTCTGCCTTCTTCTTTCCTTTAGCGCTAACTTTAGGGGAACCACTAGAATCTGTACTAGAACTGGATGGTAAACTTCTCGTAGATTTTCTTGTAGTAATATTTGAAACATCTAAGTCTGCCGGCGGTGATGATTTTGGGGATGGTGGTGATTTCTTCTTAGTTTTACTATCTTTTTTTGGTTTTTCTGGTTTGGTTGGCGCTTTGGTTTTGGCTTCAACCTTGGCGTTCGCGGCTGCTTTTGCTTCAGCTTTGGCTTTTTGAGCTAAATGTAAAATTTTCATAAATTATTATATTTCAAATTACTTGAAATTTTAAACACAAAACTATAAACATTAAAATTTGGCAGCCAATGATTTTTGAAAACTCCATGAAGGGTAAAGTAAGTGATTTTTAAAAAGAGAACACTAAAACTCAGGGCAATTCTCTCAGGGCACAAAACATACCTCTTTCAACATCCACCAGAGAGCGCTGTGATCTACTTCTTTTTACTCCACCCTTTTCAATTTCTTCATTTGGATCTTCTTTACCTTTTCCAGTCTTCTCTTTAGCCTTAGTCGTATCGGAACCACTGCCTTGCTTATTCATTGATAACTTTTTCTTTCCTGATAACAATTTAATGTAATGATTACATATTTTGAGCTTAATTTTATAACATATTGTCTTTTGCCCGCGGTTCTGCTCGCGTGTATGTTTGTAGAACGAAAACTGTGTGTCTCAGGAGAGGCCTATTAAAGCCATTGTCTATTAAAATATTTTTGCCGTACCGCTATAAAAGGTAAAATAACCAAAAATTATATTTGTATTTATTTAGGTTAAGTTGTTCATCTCTAGTTTAATTTGTTGTGAAACTTTGAATATCATGTTGTGTTTTCCTTTGTCTTGAATAATATAAAATCTGGTATTGGTGGCCGCGACACAAGCCTCGACCTTAGTGCGGAAACCATCGATAACTTTAAACCTGTAACTTGTTTATGTAGAAATTGAATAAATAAATTACGGAAGGGTGCCAATCAGAACTAAATATTTTTAAATATTTTAGAATAAATATTTTTGGACATTCTAACACACAACGCCATCTAGTCCCAAACTAAGCAGAGCTTGTACTATGGGTACTAGACAACTGATATTAATACATATATTCTTTTTTTATATTTTTTTGTAAATACATACATATTATACATAGAAAACACCCAAACTCCGAAACAAATATTTGCAGATCATACAAACATTTGGTCCGACTCAGGAATCGAACCCGAGACCTCTAGCACAGCAGTCGCATAGCACTGCGACACCGAGGCAGTCAAACTGAACCTATACTTATCCTAAAATATTATGCTTTGTTATCCATCGTAATCGCTTTAATAAATAAATGCTGTTAATGACCGACAGTTATTACTTGTATTGAAACATACAAAGAGAAATATTCAAGAACATACCTTTATTGATTTTAGCCCTTTTGACAGGTGAAACACCGCTGCTAGAATCGGATTGCATATCAACTGGCTCTTCGCTTGGTGCGATGTCAGGCTGTGAGGACTCTCTTACAGCACGACTGCTTTCTGCTTGCGGTTGACCTGAAAACGTTTCGATGTGTATTAACTTATGACACAAAAAAACTAATGGTGTTATAAATCTATCATGAATATTTTTTGTAAACAAAAAGATACTCGAAAATGGATGGAAGGTCTTGAATACATTTTTTTAAAATTGAAAGTGAGGTTATCAATAATGTAGTAAATAGTGAATAATAATAAATTAACTAAAATTTGGCCGCATGGATCGCGTAGAACTTCAAGCATTAACCGCGCAACTTTTTAATATCACATTACTACGCTTACACTTTGTGTGATCCATAAATTGTTGTTCTGAGACTTAGTGTTCTTTGTGTCCGTTTCATGTAATGTAATCCTGTGTCGTGGGAGACTTAACAAATTTATAAATAACACAAAGTGGTGTCCCATGTGGGATTTGAACCCACAACACTAGGCGCAGCGGAAAGTGGCGCGGCGACCGCTCAAACCTCTAACCAACCGTGCACTAGAGTTATATTGACGCTACTTAGTATTCACACTTAAAATCTTTACATCAGTAACTAAGAATTACAGTACACATAAATCTAAAACTGCAAAAGTAATTTATTATTATTGATAAACGTTGAACAGTACCTTCGGAGATCCTGGACAACGCGGGGTCGTCTGTTGGTGAAGTCTCATCGATCTCCACTTCCTCTTCGACAGTTTCATTGACAACTACGTGAGTGCTGCGACCGATCGGTTGAGCTGAAATGGTTATGTCCTATACATGTATTATCTGCTAAAATGATTCTAATCTACCTGATTGTAAAGCAGTACAACTCAAGAGTGGTGGTCACCATTCTGGTGCAGCAGCGTGGTGATTTATGCTATGTTGGCCTAGTGATATGCTTTTCATATCCCATTTAAAAGTCAAGTTATTTTTGTTGGCTTTTAAGTCATTCTTCTTATTTATTTAAATAAGGTAACTTTGGCTCTAGAATTATATCTTGTGTCGCGGGAGCTATATCAAAATTACATTCTACGAACATTATAAACGTGAAAGTTTGTAAGTATGGATGGATGTTTGTTACTCTTTCACGTAAAAACTACTGAATGGATTTTAATGAATCTTTACATAAATATAGCTTATACATCAGAATAACCCATAAAGATACAATTCACACGATATCTTTGTACCGCGGGGCTCAGCTAGTATAATATAATTGTTACACATTGTTCTGCATTGTACTGTATTACCTATACAAAACTTTGTGAAAGAGTAATAAACAAATATTATTATTAGTCATAGTGTCAACTTACGCAAAGAGGATGTCATCCTTCCTAAAGGCGCTAAAGAATCTTCTTGTATGGTACCTTCTGTTACACCTGTAAATCAAATCGCAAACATTTTTTTTCCTTTTTTAGTTATTTAACAATAACTTAATTTCAACAGATACTATATTTCAACTTCGATAGGAAAGTAGTAAAAAAAAAATTTTTCTTTGCCCATAAAACCACAGAGAAAATTAAAAACATCTGTCGATAACGTCAACAGAACGAAGTCTGTCAGGGTAGCTAGTATCATACAGTACTGGGTATGAAATAACGCCCATCGACCTCTAGAAAGAGACATTCGGCAAATTTAGGTTTTGTAGAGCGTTGTCCCTTTCGCACGAAATACTCTCAGTCCGTAACTCCACCGCATTTGTCGAACGACTGACAAAACGTAACACATGTAGTGTGCGAAAGGGACAATGCTCTACAAAGTCGAAATTTGCCGAATGTTTCTCTCTAAAGGTTGATGTGTATTTCTTGTCCGGTACTGTATATAGACGATGTAAGAGCGACTAAGGGAGCATAGTAATCTGGATAACATCACTGCAAAGCTTTAAACAAATTCTATACTAACCCGATTGACGGTATAATTGTTGATGTGATGTGGTCGAGTTAGAGAGAGAGAGAGAGAGTTAGAAGAGTAGAGTTAGAGAGAGAGAGAGAGAGAGAGTTAGAAGAGTAGAGTTAGAGAGAGAGAGAGTTATGAATTACCTGCATGCGACAATTTATTAAGACTGACTCGTTCCGCTATCTCCAAAGCGCCCAGATACCTAGTCAAGTTCCGACATGACTGTTTGTCTGGTAACTTCTGTTAAGGGGAAAACATAACTAATTATAATCAATTAATTAATTATATGATACAAGCTGACCTATGCAACTTTGTGTGTCTCATTTCAACATGTTGGGCTCCTACTGATCCATACGAAATGTTACCTATATTATCTTAGGCACATCTAAAAAAAGGTCGCGACAACAATGACTGTCTTTTAAAGTTGATTTACTTTAAACTTTTTATGGTTAACAAATTTGTTCACACTTTTATAACATCACTATTCTGGCAACAAGAGACCCAGACGAGGTTCCATAGATCAGCTAGCAAATTATATATTTTGCCAAAATATAGTTTTCGGTTTTAGATTCTATTTTATTTACTTAGAATACTTTAATCAATCATTTTTCTCTACTTACCAAACATAGATCTTTCAGCATATGCGCCAGTTCTGAAGCGAGATGAGAATCTCTGGGTGGAGAGAGCAGGGCTAACACTCGACAAGCCAATCCTACTTCGGGAGACGTCGGGTGGCGGACTATGTATTGGCAGAGTACAGTTGCCATGCCACCCTGGCTATCTGCTAGCTAAAATATTTAAAACCTTTTAAATGACTATCCTGGTCATTCAATTTTTTCTGTCAGAGCATTTTTGGGGATAATTTAGCAAAAATGTTTACATGAATAGATAGTAAAATAAGTTGAAATTAAAAAAAAAACCCGACGCAAGCACTTAAACGAGTCATCATACGCTAAAAATGACTTACATCACTTTGGAAAAGAGCTGATTATGATGGCATAGCTAAGAACCACCGCAAGGGAACTGGCTTTCAAATAAAAAAAAACGCATCGAAATCAGTCCATCCGTTCGAGAGCTACGATACCACACAGAAACACAGAGAGACATCGATGTCAAACTTATAGCATCACTCTTTTTGCGTCGGGGGTTAAAAAATAGCAAATTACATGTTTCTAGCACGAATAGTCTGTGAGATATATTGAGGACAGATGGAGGAACACAACTAAACTATTGCGTTTTTGCCTACAGAATCCTAACAATATGTTTTTATTTTCACAGAAGTAGATGCTATATATACAACAGATTATGTTTTTATTGTATTTGTTTGCTATTATTATAAGGTTTTGAAAGCGTGGAGTTAAATTTACTTTAACTTACGAATTTAATATGTTGTATAACAAAGACACATTTTAGTGTTTTTCGAATTCTCTCTCTAAAAGTCTAAATACTTTCAATACACTCTCTTGAGATATTAAAAGCTATTACTATTAAATTAAAACATTTAAAATGCCAAACAATACCCCATACTTCATGGTTTACCCTGGTGAGCGACACAATAAATTTGACGACAGCTTCCTGATCTATTTCTGCGAGAGGTGAACTGGAAGGCGCGTTGACTAGCGTCCGGAGTGTAGGTAGGGTTGCTTTCTGTACAGACAAACAAATAATACAGTTTTAGCGATACATATGGGGAATAGACCCAGAACCGTCACGAAGTGAGCCGAAGTTCAGCATACCACAGAGATTCAAACAGTCCACATTACCCAATCAGTCACACATTTTGAACCTCACAAGATTGGTTATTTAGGTTATACTAGACTTTTGATGGACTACTAGCTGAGACCCGTGGTCGTGGTTGAACCTTTAAAACAACAATCGCGGGTAACAACAAAAGTATCCCAGAGCCACGCTTCGGCATGAATGGGCCGGCTCGACCGCAGTGATACCACGGCCTCACAGAAAACCGGTGTGAAACAGCGCTTACGCTGTGTTTCATCGAGTGAGTGAGGATACTGGAGGCCCATACCCCAATCCAATGCCCCCTATCCCCCTCACCATCCCCTTTCCCCCCAGGCCGCCATAGTGTGGGTCACCATACTGCATTGTTCTTTTTCGCATTGAGGATGGTGACCACCACTCTTGGATTCTGCTCATGCTTTCCATCAGGCAGGGCAGAGTCATTTTGGCAGCTAAAAAANTAGTGTGGGTCACCATACTGCATTGTTCTTTTTCGCATTGAGGATGGTGACCACCACTCTTGGATTCTGCTCATGCTTTCCATCAGGCAGGGCAGAGTCATTTTGGCAGCTAAAAAATAAAAAAAAAAATAAAAAATAAAAAAATCCCATTGTTACTTCTTATGTACCATCCGGACTCTCGCGTGTGGAGGGGACCACAACCACACTCTCGCGGAAGTGTGGTTGATTGTTTCGCATCGCCCTTCGCGTCCTTTGACTCTCGCCCAAAAAGCGACATAAAGCGGAGAGACAGCGAGGCGAGGCGAGCGAAGAGTTACCTCGTGGAGAGTGTGGACGAGGCATTAAATACATTTAGCGCAAAGAAAACACTCATAAGCTCACACGCAAACAAGCACAGATAAACTATATTATTACACATAAGTACCTGTATCTGTTCTTGCGCTCCATCCACAGTCGTAGGAAATGTTTGGAAGAATACGCCAATTGTTTGTCGTAACATGTCTTCATCAACTAAAACAGACGTATTTTATTTATTTATTTTTTATTTTGGTCATCTCACATACAACGCCATCTAGTCCCAAGTTAAGCAGAGCTTGTGTTCTGGGTACAAGACAACTGATATAAGTACATATATACTTTTCCTTGTAAATATATATATATATATATATAATCATAGAAAACACCCAAACTCCGAAATAAGAATATTTAATAATCATACAAACATTTGGTCCGACTCGGGAATCGAACCCGAGACTTCAAGCTTCAAGCAATCGCATACGCTACCACTGCGCTGCAGAGGCAGTCAAATATTATTTTTATCAAATATTATATCAATAATAATTTAAATAATATTGTTAAAAAAATCTATTAAATATTCATACAAACTCATAGATCAAGCATCAATGTGAATACTCACACTAATTTATAAAATTATATGATTTTGTGTTGTTTTTTATATGTTGGACATCGGACACATACTATGATATTACACATTATACATAGAAAAATCCGAAACAAATATTGGAGATCATCCAAACATTTACATTATCCGACGCGGGAATCGAACCCGAGACCTCAGCTGCGCCACCGAGGCAAACATATCGAGTACTCGAGCGTTTTCTCAGTCAAAAGCATTGAACAAAATTTGTATTACCATACCTGTAGCTGGATTGAACCAGAGTAAGAGAAGGCGACTGAGTATGGCTGACGATTCTAAATGACCCAAGTGTAATAGCCGACATAACCCTTCCACGATGATTAGCCTGTAAGCCGCACACTGTAACATACAGATATTTGATTATATATCAATAAGCTGCCGAAATGACTATTCTTAACCTGATGGCAAGCATGAATAGAGTTCAAGAGTGATGATCACCATTATTAATGTGAATGTGGCCAATTCAGTACGGTGATCTTTAATATGGAGGCCTAATGAGGTATTATTTCACGCCCTGCTTGAAAGACCAGGGATTATAGTGGCAGGGAAGCAAATTAATTCAGCACAGGAACGAAGAGCCGAACTGTTTAGTTCAAAAGAGAGAGTTATCAAAATTACTTAGAGAAAACGGAGCTACTTACTTAAATATCCGAACAATAATTAAAATAAACTTCAATTTGATATTCTCTATACTCACCTAGAACTACCCAAAGCTGGCTGTGTGATAATAAAAGTAAAATTTAATAAAAGCGATGCAAAATTCGTTTCGTGTAGTTAGTGGGGAATACTTTCATAACGCCACTAAATGTTCTTGATTTTAAATAATATTTTTTTTACTTACAGTACTATCCATTATCTTCAGAAGTAGTTCAATAACAGTGCTATGCGTTGGGGATAGTGATATCACGGATTCAGATATGTTACCTGAAAGCAGAACATATAAATTTCAATCGATAATATACCCACGCTTTGACACGAACGGCCGGCTCGATCGGAGTGATACCACGGCTTTACAGAAAATTGGTGTGGAACAGCGCTTGCTTGGAGGTCTATACCCCAATCCTCCTCCCCATCCCACAAAGGCCGGCAACGCACTTGTGACACCTCTGGTATTGCGGGTGTCCATGGGCGGCGGTAATCGTTTACCATCAGGCAATACGTCTGCTCGTTTGCCGCTAATACCATAATAAAAATCTAAGAGAGACACCCTGGTTTACGAAAGGACAAGTAAGGAATTGCATAACATAGGAAACAAAGTATTCAATACATGAAAGTCAGTACGCATATCATTAGTCAGTCAGTCAATAATAATATAGGTGAATAATAAACGTATAAGTCTTTCCATATTAATTATCTTTATCATCCGCTTAGTGCTCTCTACTGCTGAAATACCTTGCCTAAAGAAGGCCAAAGTTCAACCGCTGACTGTCACTGTGACTGATTACCACTTTCTTTAAAGTGTCGGTCCATCGTGCTGCAGGGTTTCATTCATTACGACAGCCTAATTAATAGTATCTAGATGACCTATTTTTCTTTTGGTAAATTTTCTAAAAATTAATATGGATACGCCTTTCCCTGTGTTCGCCCCACGACACAGGGAATCCTAGTGTGGGCTAAGTGTATATTATACAGTTGTAAACTTTCATCAACAATCCATAATGTCCCACTGCTGGGCTCGGGTCTCCTCTCAAGAGAGGGTTAAGGCCATACATCCCCACGCTGGCCAAGTGCGGGTTGGGGACTGGCAAGAATACGTTGTGGCTACGTAAATCTTGCCGTTGGATGTTTTTAAGCCGCCCAAAGGCCTCCAACTAAGCTTCACGACTGTTATCGTATGACAACAACCGGGACCGACTGCTTAACGTGAGCTCCGAATCACGGAGACGCTCATGGTAACACGCCAACAGCGGTCACCCATCCAGGTACTGACCGCGCCGGCGTTGCTTGCCCTCGGTGATTGTTTCTAATCACCGAGTGCAACTGGGCTATGAGCGCCTTGTAAACTTGAAATTATGAAAACAATAAATTTTTATTATTTATCATTAATCCTAGCTACATCGATTTATTGCTCCCGAAAACCCCTGCATACTAAATTTCTTGACAATCGTTGGAGACGTTTCCGAGATTCGGATTATATACATTGTTCTTTTAAAGGTATTATTAGATAGATAACGGACTGAATTCTTTTTAGTAAGTAGTTTAAGCGGGTATTTTAAGTATTGTGGTTGTGATTCCAACATTGGTACAAAACTTTAAATTTACCTCAAATTGTTGTTTCAAGTCTGGGTGTTCTTTGTTTTCATTTCATGTATGTTTATAGAGGAGAGTTTTCTTCTTTTTAAAAAGGAAATGGAATAAGTGGTAGTCTTACCGTCATCGTCGATAGTATTGTTCGTAGTGTGAGTGGTGTTGCGCTTTCGTGTAGTGTTGGCTGTTGTATCATTTTGAGTGTTTTCATCTTCGAACAGCCGCGCTCCGTGAACGCACAGCAGGTCCACTATACTGCGAAGTACGGTGGACACTGTGCGTTCGTTTGATGTGTCGATTAGCTTGAAACAATAAGAAATAGCGTATTTACGTTCATTCATTTAAAACCATTGAAATTTTATAAATGTACACAGAGTCGTGGATGGTCATAAATAGCATTTAATATGCCATTGCTCGACATATACTTCTCTTTCTCCTCTCTCGAGCTCTCTCTAGAAAGAAGGTTTAGCTTAATATACTATAGACTTCACGGTTGGCCTAGTGGTTGGAGTGGTCGCCACACCGCTGCCTACTGTGCCAAGTGTTGTGGGTTCAAATCCTACATGGTACAACACTTTGTGTGATCCATAAATTGTTGTTGTAAGTCTGGGTGTACTCTGTGTCCGTTTCATGTATGTTTGTAAAGATCCCCGCGACACAGGAATGTATATTCCAAATGCGGGAGTTGTCAATAAAAAAAAGTGAAAAAAAAAAAAGAAAAATATACCAACATACACAAGCCTAACGCAAATTTACACCAATGCACAGATGCATGCACGCTTACACGTTAAAATAACGTTAAATATGTTGTTAAAATATATGAGCACGTTATAAGTGTAAGTTTTTAGTTGAGAGAGTGATTGGTATCCACAACAGTAGTATAATCTAATATGGATGGCAGAGCCTAACTATTACTGTGTATTACGTAACTAAAGAAAATGCTGTTCGTATCAGAAAAAGATTAATTTGCCGATAGTAAATTATTATTATTACTATTACCTGATTAGTATGCACCTTAGAAGGCTCTTATTACAGCCAATAGATGAGCAGGGGTGTTGACAATCTGTTTCTTAATCCGTCACCGCGTGGTGAATAATTCAAACATTATTTTAAATTATTCGTGTTCTAAGTCCTGACATTAAAAGCTTACTCATTATACCTTCGTCAATCATAGAATGCAGAAGAATTTTATACTTACATTGGCAAAGAAGAAAGCTTTATTCTCCTTGGCAAATTCTTTATCTAACATGCCATACAAAGCAACAGTCTCCAGGGCAGTTTCTACTATATCTGAGTTTTGGAAAATTTCGACCTAAAAAAAATGTCACAAACAAAAGAAATTGATGTTATTCATACTGTCGATAGTCGGAACTTGATGGCACTTGTTGAAATACATTCTAGAATTAAACTCGAAACTTAACTAAGGCGAAACCGGTCAGGATTAAAGTTAATTAAAATAATGGAATAAGTACATGTGAGTTTAATTCTAGAAAAATATATTTATTCATTTTATTTATTTTTTTGTGTTTTCAATCAATCAATCAATCAACAACCCATAATGTCCCACTGCTGGGCTCGGGTCTCCTCTCAAGAGAGGGTTAAGGCCATACATCCCCACGCTGGCCAAGTGCGGGTTGGGGACTGGCAAGAATACGTTGTGGCTACGTAAATCTTGCCGTTGGATGTTTTTAAACCGCCCGAAGGCCTCCAATTAAGATTCACCACTGTTATCGTATGATAACAACCGGGACCGACTGCTTAACGTGACCTCCGAATCACGGAGACGCTCATGGTAACATGCCACTAGCGATCACCCATCAAGGTACTGACCGCGCCATCGTTGCTTACCCTCGGTGATTGTTTCTAATCACCGAGTGCAACTGGGCTATGAGCGCCTTATTGTTTTTTATTTTTTGTGTTTTATTTAGGTGTTACTCTGGATGTGGATTTTTTTTAATAAGGGATTAATTAACAGATTTGATTAATGGAAAAGTTTTTTAGTTTCTAAAATGTATATTTTGTAATAGTTTACCTCGAGTTCGCTGAATATCATTCTCATCATGGGAGTAACTGTGGTCAGCTGTGGTGTATCCAACGCGCAGTTCAGTATAGTCAGGCATTTGATCAAGGTCGCGGAGTCCGATACCTTCTCCTTTATAGTCTGTCGATTTAAAATTTTATCGATTTTAATTATTCATTTAATCTAAATTTATAGAATTAATAATGAATTTAAGTTCCTGAATACCGGGAAAATGAGAATAAAGATAAATAAATTGAGTAAATAATGAACTGAATGTAGAAATATTTATGGTTAGTAAAAGCATTGGTACTAAATCTGTTGTTTGAAAATTCGTAAACGTGGTTCTAAATGTTGTGCACTGAAATTAGTTAAGACACGCTAAAAAACAGACGTTATCTAAATGTATACAAACAAGAATAGCATTTTGGAAATTGATTTATCAAAACAAGAGAATTTTACAAACATTTTAGATTGGTTTGGTGACGCAACAACAGAATTAGTACCATTGTCAGAGATTGCAATAAAGACCGTATTAACAATATAGCAAACTTTTAGAACTAATAGCATAGCATTGTATTTAGTTCATTAATACAACTACTTACAGGAATGGGCGGTGGTGGTGGAGCAACTGGTTGAATGTTTAGCTCTTCCAACTTTTTTTGAATATCCGCCACCTAGTCGACATGAAAAAGGTGGTTTGTTAAAATATTAATGCAAATAATATTAGTGGTTCCTAGTAAAATTCATAATAATATAATAAATTCACGTTACGATGCCTCGATGTTATGTTTTCCCGGCCATATTGCTGAACAGAATTGAATGAAATTTATGAAGATTTTTGAAGAAGGACTAAACTACTATTTATGGCGATAACCGACTGCTAAGCAAAAGTTATTTATTGTATAAATGATTAATTATATTTATTTTCTAAGATTCACTCTGGAAATAAATGTGTAAGCAAGCCTCAAAACACACTTTACATAATTTTTATTTAATCAAAGTTCATGTACTTAAAAAATACACTTTTGATGATGATCATTGATTAAATAAAAAATTATGTAAGTACGGTTCAGGATGGCCCTTTGAAGTAAGAACTATTGTTTTGAATGGGCCTGTCCATGCAGACAGCATACGGGTCCAACCATCTTGTTCTCTAACCGGCATTAATTTAAATCAACGACCCGAGGCGCGTCACTAGCGCCAGCAGTTCAGTTGGGTAGGGCTTGGAAACGCTCAAAACCGCCAAGAAGCTACTATATGAACATATGAATTAATATTACATGCCTAGAATAAAATGTAATAAAAATAATTAGTCATTTATGGTATTACTGACAGGTTATCTTCTAGGTTACCAGATGATTAAGAGGTTAATAAAATAGAAACAAGTTAAAGTGTTATATGTAAATAGTAATATTTTTATTACCTTAGCTTTACATTCCGCTGCGAGGGCGTAGTTCTGTTCCCTTACTGCTTCTTCCTGAGCCTCCATCGCAACATTCAGTGATACGCGAAGTCGAGCTCTCTGTGCGAATAAGAAAATACAATTAAGTAAAGTTGTCTATACTTATTTGAAGGAGTACAGATTTGTTATTCAAGTTTAAATGTAAATTTCTTTATCCTACCACATTTTTATAAAATCAAAATAGAATTGTTTCTGATAAGAAATAACTAAAATAATTAACATTTCAATGTTTTTATTTTACAGAAAATTATACAGAATGTATATGGGCGGCTGTATTATATATACATATAATACAGCCGCCCATGGACACCCGCAACACCAGAGGCGTCACAAGTTGGTGCTTGGGCCGCCGGTATCCTCACTCACTCGGTGAAACACAGCGCAAGCGCTGTTTCACATCGGTTGTCTGCGAGGACGCGGTACCACTCCGGTCGAGCCGGCCCATTCATGGCGAAGCGTGGCTCTACCACGGTATACAATTATTGATATAAAATATATAT